>OY992893.1:65731339-66076339 GCA_963921405.1 Cepaea hortensis
CCGTTCGCGAGCGCATAAAGGACATACATACATACATACAGAGATACATACGCACATCCTAATTTATATATAAGACTAGCTGACACGGCCCGGCTTCGCCCAGACTCTGGTGGGGAGCATCTCATTTAATTCATATAAGTAGTCATATAAGCTCCCGTTCCCGACTGTCTGTCTGTCTGTCTGTCTATCTATCTGTCTGTCTGTCTGTCTGTCTGTCTGACCCGGCCCAGCCCATGGTGGAGGGAGCAGGAAGAGGGAGGAAGAGGGAGGAGGAGGAGGGAGGAGAAGGAGGAGGGAGGAGGCGGAGGGAGGAAGAGGGAGGAGGAAGAGGGAGAAGGAGGAGGGAGGAGAAGGAGGGAAGAGGATGAGAGGGAGGAGGAGGAAGAGGGAGGAGGAGGAATGTGAAGGGAGGAGGAGGGAGGAGGTAGAGGGAGGAGGAGGAGGAGGGAGGAGGATAGAGGAGGAGGAGGGATGAGGAGGAAGAGGGAGGAAGAGGAATGTGAAGGGAGGAGGAGGGAGGAGGTAAAGAGAGGAGGAGGAGGGAGGAGGAGAATGGAGGAGGAGGGATGAGGAGGAGAGGGAGGAGGAGGGGGAGGAGGAGGGAGGAAGAAGGAGGAGGGAGGAAGACGGATGAGGGGGAGGAGGGAGGGGTAGGAGGGGGAGGAGGAGAAGGGAGGAGAAGGGAGGAGGAGGGAGCAGGAGGAGGGAGGAGGAGGAGGAAGAGGGAGGAGGAGGGAGGAGGAAGAGAGAGGAGGGAGGAGGAAGAGAGAGGAGGGAGGAGGAGGGAGGAAGAGATAGGCGGAGAGAGGAGGAGGAGGGAGGAGGAGGAGTAGGGATGAATAGGAGGGAGGAGAAGGGAGGAGGAGGGATAAGAGAAAGAGGGGGGAAAGGGGAGAAGGAGGAGGGAGGAGGAGGAGGAAGAGGGATGAGGAGGGAGGAGGAGGGAGGAGGGAGGAATAGGAGGAGGGAGGAAGAGGAGGGAGGATGGTGAAGGAGGAGGAGGAGGGAGGAGGGTGAAGGAGGAGGAGGAGGGGGAGGAGGGAGGGGGGGAGGAGGAGGGAGAAGGAGGAGGAGGGATTAGGAAGAGGAGGGAGGAGGAGAACGTAGGTGGGGGGGAGGAGGAGGAGGGAGAGGGAGAGGGAGGAGGAGGGAGGAGGAGGGAGAGGAGGAGGGAGGAGGTGGAGGGAGAAGGAGGAGGGAGGAAGAGGTAGAAGGAGGAGGGAGAAGGAGGGAGGAGGAGACAGGAGGAATAGGAGGGAGGAGGAGGGATTAGGAAGAGGAGGGAGGAGTAGGGTGGACGAGGAGGGGGAGGAGGAGGGAGAGGAAGAGGGAGAAGGAGGGAGGAGGAGAGAGGAGGAGGAGGAGGAGGAGAAGGGAGTAGGAGGAGGGAGAGGAGGTGGAGGGAGGAGGAGGAGAGAGTAGGCGGAGGGAGGAGGCGGAGGGAGCAGGAAGAGGGAGGAAGAGGGAGGAGGAAGAGGGAGAAGGAGGGAGGAGAAGGAGGAGGGAGGAGGAAGGAGGAGTAGAGAGTGGGAGGAGGGAGGAGGCGGAGGGAGGAAGAGGGAGGAGGAAGAGGGAGAGGGAGGAGGAGGGAGGAGGTAGTAGGATGATTGATTGCCATCCCACCAGGTTAATATGTTATCGCGGACCTCAGAGAGAAGTGTCTATGTAGAAGACCATTTCCTGGACGTACGTATTTTGGGAGGGGGAGGAGGGAGGAGGGAGGAGGAGGAAGAAGAAAAAAAAACTACGACAGTTGGCATCTCTGAAATGAAAGGAAGGCGTTGTAGAAAATTTCATCTCAATCGGATGGGCCGTTCGCGAGCGCATAAAGGACATACGGACAGAGATACATAAATACATACAGAGATACGCACATCCTAATTTATATATAAGACTAGCTGACCCTGCCCGGCTTCGCCCAGACCCTGGTGGGGAGCATCTCATTTAATTCATATAAGTAGTCATATAAGTTCTCGTTCCCGTTACCGACTATCTGTCTGTCTGACTGTCTGTCTGTCTGTCTGTCTGACCCAGCCCGTCTTCGCCCAGACCCTGATGGGGAGCATGTCATTTAATTCATATAAGTAGTCATATAAGTTCCCGTTCCCGACTGTCTGTCTGTCTGTCTATCTATCTATCTGTCTGTCTGTCTGACCCAGTCCAGCCCATGGTGGAGAGCATCTCATTTAAATCATATAAGTAGTCATATAAGATCCCGTTCCCGACTATCTGTCTGACTGTCTGTCTGTCTTGAGTAAATGGAGGAGGGAGGAGGAAGAGGGAGGTGGAGGAGGGAGGAGGAGGGCGGAGACAGGAGGAGTAGGGAGGAATAGGAGGGAGGAGGAGGGATTAGGAGGAGGAGGGAGGAGGAGGAGGGAGGATGAGGGAGGAGGAGGGAGCAGGAGGGAGGAGAGGGAGGAGGAGAAAGAGGGAGGAGGAGGAATGTGAAGGGAGGAGGAGGTAGAGGGAGGAGGAGGGAGGAGGAGGTAGAGGGAGGAGGAGGAGGGAGAAGGAGGGAGGAGGAGGGAGGAGGAGAGAAGAAGAGGAGGGAGGAGGAGGAGGAGGAGGGTGGAGGAGAGGGAGAGAAGGAGGGAGAGAGGAGAGGGAGGAGGAGGGAGGAGGAGGAGGGAGGAGGCAGAGGGAGAAGGAGGAAGGAGGAGGGAGGGAAGAGGAGCAGGAAGAGGGAGGAGGGAGAGGGAGGAGGAAGAGGGAGGAGGAGGAGGAAGAGGGAGGAGGAGGATGGAGGAGGGAGAGGGAGGAGGGGGAAGAGGAAGAGGGTAGGAGGAGGAGGAGAAGAATGGAGAAGGAGGGAGGAGGAGGGAGGAAGAGGAAGAGGGAGGGAGGAGGAAGGAGGAGGGAGAGGGAAGAAGGAGGAGGAAGAGGGAGGAGGAGGAGGGAGCAGGAGGAGGAGGGAAGAAGGAGGAGGAGAAAGAGGGAGGAGGAGGGAGGAGGAGGGGGAGGAGGAGGAGGGAAGAGGAGGTAGAGGGAGGAGGAGGAGGGAGAAGGAGGGAGGAGGAGAGAAGAAGAGGAGGGGAGGAGGAGGAGGGAGGAGGAGGAGGGAAGAGGAGAGGGAGGAAGGAGGGAGAGAGGGAGAAGGGAGGAGGAGGGAGGAGGAGGGAGGAGGAGGAGGAAGGAGGCAGAGGGAGAAGGAGGAGAGGAGGAGGGAGGGAGGAGGGGAGAGGGAGAAGGGGAAGAGGGTAGGAGAAGAGGGTAGGAGGAGGAGGAGGGGAGAGGAGGAGAAGAATGGAGAAGGAGGGGAGGAGGAGGGAGAAGGAGGAGGAGGAGGAAGGAGGAGGGGGAGGGAGAGGAGGAGGAGGGGAGAGGGAGGAGGAGGGAGGAGGAAGAAGGAGGAGGAGGGAGGATGAGAACGCAGGAGGAGGAGGAGGGGGGAGGAAAAGGAAGGAGGAGGGGAGGGAAGAGGAGGAGAGAGGAGGAGGGAGGGTGAGGAGGAGGGAGGAGGAAGAAGGAGGAGGAGGAGGGAGGATGAGAACGCAGGAGGAGGGAGAGGGGAGGAGGATGAGGAGGAGAGAGGAGGGTGGAGAGAGGAAGAGGTAGAAGGAGGAGGGAGAAGGAGGAGGGAGGAGAAGGAGGGGGAGGAGTAGGAGGAGATGATGAGGAGGGAGGAGGTAGAGGGAGGAGGAAGAGGAGGGATGTGGAGGACGGAGGAGGAGGGAGGAGGTAGGGGAGGAGTAGGAGAAAGGAAAAGGGAGGAGGAGAGAGGAGGAGAAGTGAGGAGGTAGGAGGAGGAGGAAGAGGAAGAGGGAGGAGGAGGTAGAGGGAGGAGGAGGATGGAAGAAGGAGGAGGTAGAGGGAGGAGGGGGAGGGGAAGAGGAAGAGGGTAGGAGGAGGAGGGGAGAGGAGGAGGAGGGATGTGGAGGAAGGAGGAGGAGGGAGGAGGTAGAGGGAGGATGAGGAGGGAGGAGGAAGAGGGAGGAGGAAGAGGGAGGAGGAGGAGGGAGAGGGAGGGAAGAGGGAGGGAGGAGTAGGAGGGAGGAGGAAGGAGGAGGAGGGAGGAAGGAGGGAGGAGGCAGAGGGAGAGGAGGAGGCAGGAGGGAGAGGAAGGAGGGAGGATGAGGGAGGGAGGAGGTAGGAGGAGGAGGAGGAGGAAGGAAGAGGGAGGAGGGAGAGGAGGAGGGTGGAGGGAGGTAGAGGGAGGAGGAGGAGGAGGTAGAGGGAGGAGGAAGAGGAGGGAGAGGGAGGAGGAGGATGGAGGAGGAGGGAGAGGAGGAGGGAGGAGGAGGAGGGGAGAGGAGGAGGAGGAGGAAGGAGGGAGAGGAAGGAGGGAGAATGAGGAGGGGAGGAAGGAAAGGGAGGTGGAAGAGGAGGAGGAGGTAGGAGGAAAGAGGTAGGGGGAGGAGGAGGTAGAGGGAGGAGGAGGAGGAAGGAAAGGGAGGAGGAAGAGGAGGAGAAGGGAGGAGGGAGGAGGAGGAGGTAAAGGGAGGAGGAGGGAGGAGGAGGAGGAGAAGGGAGTAGGAGGAGGGAGAGGGAGGAGGAGGAGAGAGAGTAGGCGGAGGGAGGAGGCGGAGGGAGCAGGAAGAGGGAGGAAGAGGGAGGAGGAGGAGGGAGGAGGAAGGAGGAGTAGAGAGTGGGAGGAGGGAGGAGGCGGAGGGGAGGGAGAAGGGAGGAGGAGGGAGGAGGTAGTAGGATGATTTATTGCCATCCCACCAGGTTAATATGTTATCGCGGACCTCAGAGAGAAGTGTCTATGTAGAAGACCATTTCCTGGACGTACGTATTTTGGGAGGGGGAGGAGGGAGGAGGGAGGAGGAGGAAGAAGAAAAAAAAACTACGACAGTTGGCATCTCTGGAATGAAAGGAAGGCGTGTAGAAAATTTCATCTCAATCGGATGGGCCGTTCGCGACCGCATAAAGGACATACATACAGACAGAGATACATAAATACATACAGAGATACGCACATCCTAATTTATATATAAGACTAGCTGACCCTGCCCGGCTTCGCCCAGACCCTGGTGGGGAGCATCTCATTTAATTCATATAAGTAGTCATATAAGTTCTCGTTCCCGTTACCGACTGACTGTCTGTCTGTCTGTCTGTCTGTCTGTCTGTCTGACCCGGCCCGGCATTGCCCAGCTCCTGGTGTGGAGCATCTCATTTAATTCATATAAGTAGTCATATAAGTTCCCGTCTGTCTATCTGTCTATCTGTCTGTCTATCTGTCTGCCTGACCCTGCCCGGCTTCGCCCAGTCCCTGGTGGGAAGCATCTCATTTAACTCATATAAGTAGTCATATAAGTTCCCGTTCCCGTTACCGACTATCTGTCTGTCTGTCTGTCTGTCTGTCTGTCTGTCTGCCTGACCCGGCCCGGCATCGCACAGCTCCTGGTGTGAAGCATCTCATTTAATTTATATAAGTAGTCATATAAGTTCCTGTTCCCGACTGTCTATCTGTCTGTCTATCTGTCTGCCTGACCCTGTCCGGCTTCATTAAATTCATACAACAAAAAAAGAAACTTAAAAGAACATTCTTCCACACACCATCCATTATTTTTAATGAAAACTCTTTCTAATCACCTGCATGACTACAGTAACTTCTTAAGCAAAAAAATATGAGTTACAATGTTATGCATTGTGCATTATTTTTATGAAAACTTTGAAAATGCCTTACAGATTGTATCATTATTTATTATAACTCATATGCCTGTACATAACTACGGACAAAGAGTTTATAAATCTTTGAAAACGATGCCACAATATGACTATAAGTTATACAGAAAAGTTATGCCCCTTGAAATAACTTTTACAGAGTTAGGTCCCCTGAAATATATGAAATTATGATGAAAAATGAAAAATGAAATAATACTGAGTAAGCAGGCGATTTCACACTAACAAAATATCACAGTTGGCAGCTCTGGAATGAAAGGAAGTCGTGTAGAAAATTTCATCTCAATCGGATGGGCCGTTCGCGAACGTATAAAGGACATACGGACATACAGACAGACATACAGACAGACAGACGGACGGAGATCCTAATTTATATATAAGATGTATTTTGTATGTATAAAATATTATTACTAACTCATTGTTATGCCCTTTGTAGGAATAAAATTATATGTCTATTTTGAATTAGTATACATTATGTGTATTGGATGCTTGAGATGTTATTCGTCATATGCAAATTGTCATATGGTAACTGGGTGTTATGTTATGGTGTTCTTATGCGCAGCACGCATTGGCATATTGCCTATTGATTGTGTGTGCAGCAGGGGCGTAGTGGTGTAGACATTACCCACTCTCGGTATTGGGTGTATGGTTCGCTTAACCCTTTCAGTGTGTTGTGAACGAGCGTTCACGGTAACTCACGGGGGCCTTTCGCGGAGATTGATCACGGCACTTAAGCCCGTAGATCAGATACTCTTATTATATCACTACGGACCTTTGGATCTGCCAAACCAAATTTTGGACGGAGTGGCTGTGATGAACTGGATGTCTTAATTAGTGATATTAACTTAGGACATTTCATTCCTTATGCCGGGACATTATAAGGAATGGCAGTGTAATAACTACCGGCGTGTTAAACTGAAAAAGTCCTTTCCAGACTAGACCGTAGGACAGAGATATAGAGGGATAAAGGGGAGAGAGAACGCAGTAAAGCTGGAAGAGAGACACGACCAGACGTGTCGTGAGTGTGTGTATGGGGGTGATAGATTGTAGGTATTATCTACGATTATACCGATGTAGGACTAGATAATACGCATTCTTTATTATCTCTTCCAAGCTCTCAAAAAGAGCGCCAAGGTAGAGATCCCAAGACCGAGGGACAACCAGGTAACCTCAGAACTGGCAGGCTTCCAGAAGACCGGCTAGCTGTTTCTACTGGAGATTGAATACTGTTCAAAGACAATTGTACCGATTCAATTGTTGAAAAATATTCCCATTTACTTGTACATTGCATTGTGGTAGTTTGTTCTTCCTAGTGACCACCATAATCTGTGTCTTTTTACAATTTAATTCTAACCCAAGTTGTTCACTGTGTGCAACGACCGCAATTACTAATTGTTGCAGATCCTGCTCATCGTCTGCAATCAATACTGTATCATCTGCATATCTAATGTTATTGATGTTTCGTCCTTCGATGATGATTTCATTTATATCTTCTACATTTCTGAAAATATTTTCACTGAATAGGGAAAAAAGATCTGGAGACATTACATATCCCTTTCTCACGCCTCTCTTAATAGGCTGATAGCTGAGAGTCAGCTGGTGAAGTTAGAGCGCATACAGACCGAAGCTATGCGGGTCATTCTGGGATGCACCAGAGACACCCGAGTAGTGTGTATGCGTTAATCCTTGGTCTGCCGACTGTTGCAGGTAGGCTCAAGGTGATGCAGGCGAAGGCATACCTCAGAGTAGCTGCAGACACAGACCACCCACTGCATGAGACGCTGGACGCAGTTAAGGGTCAGCGACTGATAAGAGGGAAATCGTGGATGGCTCAGGCGGAGGATACGATCAGAGAGGTGTACCCCTTGGAGAACATTAGGCGAGGAGAGGAGTGGGTCAGAGTGCCAGCGGAGCAGTCAGACTTGTGCAGAGTTATAATCACATTAAGCCGGGAGTGCAGGGAATGGCCAGCAGGGGCCACGGAAGTGAAAATCCAGCAACTAATTCAGGACTATGCTCACTCGGGTGATGTGATTATTGTAACAGTACAGGTACAGAGGATCAATAACCAAGCCCTTCAGTGTTTCTTTACAACGAATTTATTGAATCATAATAAACTGATAATCATGTAGAGGTCATGAGACCAGATGTTGTCTTCTCTTGAGTTTTTTTGTAACTAACCCAAAACAATCTACGTCACGGCTTGAGCATCCCTAGTGGCGTTCTTATAGGATGCTCAACCGTGCCCCTAAGTTTACGCATCAACCTATTGACATAGATGTTACTCATTCCGTTACATTATCTACACAGATGGTTCGGTGTCAAGAGGTGAGAGAAGTGGGTGGGGGTTCATAGCCAAAGCTAATGGTCGACGTTTGGTGCAGGAGAACCTGGCATATGATACCACAACATCCAGCTTAAGAATGGAGGTGGAGGCAGTCACTGCAGCTCTCCGCTGGATGAAGAATACGACACACACACACACACACACACACACACACATACACATACACAGACACACACATCGTGATTGTAACTGACTCAGAAAGCATGCTGGCGAGGGTGAGGGCGTACAGGCTTCGTGCGGAGTGGCTTGCTTCGCTTCGGAGATCACGGGTGACAAGCATCACTTGGATCTTTTCTCCGGGGCATGCTGGTGTGCTGGGAAATGAACCGGCGGACAGATGGGCTGGCTCTGCAGAACTTGGTGGAGTATTGATACATGACAAGGCAGACGTGGTTGCGGCCTTGTGGGAGCACGTGTACACCTCGGAGGAGCAAATGGATTACTATGGTCTGGCAAGGATGAGACAGCGAGGAGTGACGAGGGGATCTGGCCGACGCTCAACGCTCAGAGGAAAGGCGAGACGGACATGTAATCAGATTGCTACTGGTACTATTGGTGTTGGAACTCTTCGCTGGCTGTTGAGGATGGGGATGGAGTGCTTATGGGAATGTCCCGAATGCTGTGATGTCAATTCCTAAATCAATCAATCAATCTTAATAGGCTGATATTGTCCCACATCATTATCAATCCATTTGACAGCTCGTCGTTTCCAATATATGTTGTTTATAAGTCTAATGTCTTTCCCATCGATTTGTAGATCTACAGGCATCTCTACCATGTTGACATGTCTTATCCTATCGAAAGCCTTTGTGTAGTTAATAAAGCAAAGATATATATCTTTGTTTACTTCTATGTAACGTTCAATTGCTGATCGCAGCATATACACAGCATTTACGGTATCCTTTCCTTCTACAAACCCATATTGTTCTTCTTCTATTTCAGGTTGTATTTTCTTCCTCACATCTTGCCAGTTTTCATATGTTTAAGCACATTCCAAACCTCCGCCTTCAAAATTGGCGGGCCTTCATTATTAATTCAAATATCATACTGTTCATCTCTGTTATCATCATAAAGGTTTTTCAAATAATCTCACCATACATGTAGAATCCGATCTTTTTCTATTATGATTTTGCCATCTTTTGTTTTTAGACAGCTTGCAGATGCATTTGTTCTTTTATTAGTAAGTTCCAGAATTCTTTAGTGCATTGATTTGGTATTTTGACTGTTGTTTTGTTTTTCAATTTCTATGCTATCTGTCTCAAGCCATGCTTCTTTTGCCTCCTTACATAATATTCTGACTTGTCTGTGAATTTCTTCATATTTGGCAGGATTATTTTTGTTCAATCTTCTTGTTTCCATTAGTTGTAAAATTTCTTCAGTCGTCCATTTCTTACGACCCACCTTCATTAATTTTGGAATAGTTGTTTCTTCAGCCAAACTGATTGAATTCTTCAACATTTCCCATTGCTCATCCACATCTTGAAATGGGATCTCTAGATCAGACAATAAATCAAATCTGTTCTGTACTTCTATGTTGAATTTGTTTTGTATTTCCTTGTCATTTCTCAATGTACACATATCATATTTAGTGTTTCCTGTTAAATACTTGACTTTCGCTCTCCACACAGTGGCCAAATCGTATACGTTCATCAGCAAAGGATAGGTTGACTCTGCTCTCGCCTGTATAGGACAGCATTCCACTGCAGTCTAGTTCACATGACACGTTGCCCTACCCACTGCATGCGTTGCTGACGATGTATGTGGGTCAAGTTTGGTCCAATATAAGATCATATTGCAGTAAGGCTTGTATCTCTGAGTCTTCGTATGACAGTCATTCTAGAGACTTGCCCACGCCTTTGACTTAAAGGGAGAAAACGATTCCTTATGTGAGTCAGCACAATATGACGAACTTGCGTAGGGGTAGTAACTCGTGGTTAGCCACTCCGAAGTCTATCCCGGGCACTGCCAGTGGTTCCGTAACGTTCATTGAGACGTACAATAGTGCCATGGTGGCAATTCATCCTGGCAATGGCCCGCGAGCTCATTCCGATCTCCATCATACCAATGGCTCGTTCGGATAGTTGTGACAGTTGGCGCACATTCTGTTGGAGTTCGGCCTCCTGAAGTCCATGTAGATCTTAATTTGAGTCCACTGACTGTATGGGTGGGGTCCGGAGCAGTGTCTGCAGACCTCCACCTCACTTTTGCATGTGGCATGGGTGTGCCCAAACGTCAGGCACCTAGAGCACTGTAGCACTCTAGGAATGTAGTGCTCTGGGGCTTGCTCCCTCTTGTCCCATCTGAGTGTTTGAGGGATCACTCGGTCCTCCGGTGTGATGATGACTACTGTGGAGGGGGTGTTATTCTTGCCGATGATCCATTCAGCACCGGTAATTTTCAGTGTCGAGCTCTCTCTTTCTCGACATTATCACCGTGTGCCATTCCGGTAAGCGTGGGCGGTCATATCTCGCCAACTCACTGGATCACCAGAATCGTGGATCAGCTTAGTCTTCCTGTCTCAACCAGCATCTCCATTACTTGGTCGTTTGTGAGATGGGTCTTGACTCTCTTGAGGACCCATTGTTTAATCATGCAGTGTTGAACGGCTTCCACTCCGCAGAAGTCGGATGTGTCGGCCTAACGGCGCAAGAACGCAGCTCTGCTGTAAACAGGCACAACGCAATCACGTCCGAAAAAAAACTCCGGATGAACAAAGAAGAAGAAGAAGAACGGCTTCCACTGAGATGCCATCGGGAAGCTTGAGGTCGGCTTTCTGACGCTTTCTCTTGCTGTGCTAAAGTCTGTAATAGTGCGGTGGTCTTTGAGTTACTGTTGATGGAGACCACTACTCCATCCGATGTCTTGCTCAGCTAGGCGACGCTATGTCTTCCCAGCTAGTTCTCCAATAGAATGAGTATCGTGTCTGTTGGTAGCGCCAACAGTTTGGCCTTCCCAGCGCTGGTTTTCTTCAACAGGATTTCGCCGGTGAAATCCTCATGTGTGCTGTAATCCTGGACGGAAGCCCCTGGTGAGCTGCTTGGCTGCTTCTCAATGGTGAGGTTGTGAACTTCTCCGCTGCTGCTGGCTTCGGCTGTCGATTGTATGTCGGCTATCACTTCGGCTGGTGTAGGAGTGGACCTGCTGTGTGTTGCCACAGGATCAGCAATCCTAGCAGCCTTCCTCGCTTTTGCCTACCTCTTCCCGGCTGCAAACAATTCGTGTCGTTTCGCGACAGTTTTAGTGCGAGTTTTAGTGCGTTAGAATGTAAAGGAGTTGAAATGATAGCGTGAGCATTGCTTTTGTATGTTTGCATGTTTGTATGTTTGTTTGCATGTTTGTTTGTATGATTATTTGCTTGTATGTTTGTTTGTTTGTATGTTTGTTAATTTGTTTGTATGTTTGTTTGTATGTTTGCTTGAATGTTTGTATGTATGTAGGTTTGTATGTTATATATTTGTTTGTATGTGTGTGTGTGTATGTATGTATGTATGTATGTATGTATGTATGTATGTATGTCTCTGTGTGTGCGTGCGTGCGTGCATGTATGCATGTATGGATGGATGGATGGATGTGTGTGTGTGTGTGTGTGCGTGCGTGCCTGCCTGCGTACGTACGTACGTACGTACACACGCATTACCTGTCCTTTCCAGAACGTTACGACGTTGATATTTATCCCCTACACCGGTCAGCTGGACTGAAACTTTGCCTCATCGTGCAGAAGAGATAGAGGAAGACAGCGTGAGAAGATTCTTAACAGCCGTGTGTCATGGCACGGAAGGGAGTCAACACACGCATTGATCATACCTTCGGAGATAGCAATTTGTTGGAGAGGCATGATCGCCCAAGACAGCCGTCAAGGCCCTGTATGATGATGATGTTTATATTGTTTAGAATCGGATATGAGGGATTGGCATGAGATGGCTGGAGGACTATGGGACCAGAAGAAGAAAAAGTAGAAGACGAGGAAGAGGTGGTGTTGGTTTCAGTATAAATCGTTATAGGAAGATGGTTTACCCATGTTTGTTTGAGCAAATCTCGGCCTACCCTGACAGTGGCATGTTGTCCAAATGTATGAATGAATGAACAGAAACATGGCATTATTATGACAACGCCAGTCGGTCATCCAATGAAAACATAAATTACCATATTTCAAGGAAGAATGACCACACGGTATAATATGATGTTACATAATATTGTTTAGAATTGTAACTATAGCTGCATGACATCAGAACAACGTGTTGGTGCCAGATAGATAAGTAAACAGTGTTCCCTGTTACAAGGTAACAATATTCTCCCTGTATGAAGTCATGTCACGTGACTGCATACATTAAGATCGTACGATGACTGGGAACCAGGCTGAACTCAGTGTGTGTTAAGTCGTGCCGGTGATAGCACGGTCGCTTTCCTGCGTCTAGAACTTCTGCGATACCGCTCACCAACAGATTTTGTGGTTGATTCACAATTAATGCGTGTGCTTTAGTACATATAATTTTTAAGATTCAGTGAAGTTTGTTTTTAAAAAAAAGTGTATTGATAAAGTGACATATATTATTAATTATTAATATTATTGTGTATATACTTTGGCCACACCTTCTTGAAGTTGGTTAGTTGGTCAAATACCGATCTGTAGCTAAACTTTTTGTTGATTTTGTTGAGCGGACTGCTTAACTACCCGTGAAAGCAAAGTATTACTATTACAATTGTGGGTGGCTAGAAGCTAGATCATTCTCAACAATGTTACTGAGGATAACCTTTCTGTTATTCATGTGCGTGATTGTGAATTGTAGCAAAACATCCATCGCAGGTGAGTTATGTCACACCAAGAATGTTTGTTAATAACAAATATTGTGTTTGGTTTTAAAATGTGTGCGTTTTTGTATAATTATATTATATACATGTATTTTGTACCTTTACGATAAAAGCAAAAGTAGCAAAAGCCTAACATCTAATATATTTAGTATATATTAATATTTATTATATAGGTAGGAGATGAAGACAAAGTCATTAAATAAACTGCCTTTCTAGAATGTTGTGTGATCTGTAACGTAAATACATAACATGTCAGTTGTTCACTATTTGTGGCGTTAATGTGAAACTATTATTCCAGATGCAGATATAACAGCATCATGTGAACCCGCAGATTTTACTTGCACAAGTGGGCGATGTATAAATATTGCATGGAAGTGTGACGGCGACTACGATTGCCATGACCACTCAGATGAGATGGATTGCCGTAAGTGTCTTGTATGAGTGAAGAGGATTTGCTTGTCTTAAGCTTGCATATTTATCTGTCGACTTTCCTGCGCCAGTTTCCAGTCAGTCATAAATGTTCATACTTGCACGAAACTGGGATCGGCAGCAACGTGTTACAATTTCATCACCGTTCAAATGCCGGGTCTAAAAATAAGTCGGTTCAAACGTGATGCATGCATTTCATCGTTGGTATGGGAGTGATGCATGTGTTAATTGTTTGATTTTGTCACAGATGTTGCAATTTATATTTCTAATACCTTTTCGACATCTTGTGTGTTGTTTATTTGTGTTTTGACTTTGTTTTCAAGTGTAAAAGCCTTATCGCATGACTAGTACAGTTGACCTACATGGAAACTCGTCTCGAATTTGATTGGCCGACACCACTCGCCTGAGCACCATCTCTTGCCTTGCTAGCCAATCGCTGACGCCCAACGTGTGGGCCGTCTGCTAGCGTGATGTTGTGTTTGTCTGATCGAGGTCAAAATGTCACAGTTTACATAACGTCCTAGAATTATATAACAGCTTCTGTATCCGTGTAACACTGTTACGTAGTAACGGCAGTCAATAACCTCCAGCACCCAACCAGTCTATCACTCTTATTCAGTTTTTAAACAACAGCTGTAGTATACTATTACTAATGACCTATTGACCGACGTGATGATGTCATTCTATAATATTGTTTTTTAAATAATAATATCAGTATATCACAAAACGGCTGAGCATTTCATTTAGCGTACATAACTCTTAGTTCTTAGTTTTGTATCATAGGCTGCTAAGCCTTGAGTTCTTTTCTTACCATCATGATGATGGAGACTGGGGAAAATCTCGCAAGTTGTACAAGGCACAAGCTGACACAAACGCGATTTTTAACTTCATTCAGGATGTCAGACGCAAATTAATGACACCGAACTGCCATCGTACCAGCAAATAAAGGTAGCAATTTTGGTCAATATTTAAAAATTGGGTTTTTACTTATGAAATCATACCAGTTAGATACAGCTTGACGAGACAAATCCAACGGTATCTCAACGAAGACTGTACGTTGATTTTAAGCGGAGTTATGAATTATATGGTGACGTAATTTAATACCAGGAAGTCCAATGAAGAATTAACTGATAAGTCAGGATTTATCGCGGCCTTAAGATTGGAAACTTGAGAAATTCTGCCTTCTATTAACGTGGCTTGTTTATTTTTAAACGGACAACATTGTGCCATATATCATTGCGTCCGGGGCGGCGAGGCCTAACTTGACGTATTATTTATTTTTTTTTATAGGATGTGCCCTGACCTAATTAACAATTTAAAATGGCCGCCAACTGTTTATTATTTGCCTTCTATTAACGTGGCTTGTTTATTTTTAAACGGACAACATTGTGCCATATATCATTGCGTCCGGGGCGGCGAGGCCTAACTTGACGTATTATTTATTTTTTTTTATAGGATGTGCCCTGACCTAATTAACAATTTAAAATGGCCGCCAACTGTTTATTATTTGCCTTCTATTAACGTGGCTTGTTAATTTTAAACGGACAACATTGTGCCATATATCATTGCGTCCGGGGCGGCAAGGCCTAACTTGACGTATTATTCATTTTTTTTATAGGATGTGCCCTGACCTAATTAACAATTTAAAATGGCCGCCAACTGTTTATTATTTGCCTTCTATTAACGTGGCTTGTTTATTTTTAAACGGACAACATTGTGCCATATATCATTGCGTCCGGGGCGGCAAGGCCTAACTTGACGTATTATTCATTTTTTTTTATAGGATGTGCCCTGACCTAATTAACAATTTAAAATGGCCGCCAACTGTTTATTATTTGCCTTCTATTAACGTGGCTTGTTAATTTTAAACGGACAACATTGTGCCATATATCATTGCGTCCGGGGCGGCAAGGCCTAACTTGACGTATTATTCATTTTTTTATAGGATGTGCCCTGACCTAATTAACAATTTAAAATGTCCGCCAACTGTTTATTATTTGCCTTCTATTAACGTGGCTTGTTTATTTTTAAACGGACAACATTGTGCCATATATCATTGCGTCCGGGGCGGCAAGGCCTAACTTGACGTATTATTCATTTTTTTATAGGATGTACCCTGACCTAATTAACAATTTAAAATGGCCGCCAACTGTTTATTATTTGTGCCATATATCATTGCGTCCGGGGCGGCAAGGCCTAACTTGACGTATTATTCATTTTTTTATAGGATGTACCCTGACCTAATTAACAATTTAAAATGGCCGCCAACTGTTTATTATTTGCCTTCTATTAACGTGGCTTGTTAATTTTAAACGGACAACATTGTGCCATATATCATTGCGTCCGGGGCGGCAAGGCCTAACTTGACGTATTATTCATTTTTTTATAGGATGTACCCTGACCTAATTAACAATTTAAAATGGCTTCACAGCTTGTTTACCTCCAAACAAAATTAAAATGTACTTACATTTCCATGATCTGGCTGTTCGCTGCTACCTGTTGCAGGTCTTGGATGTTTACTTGGACGTTCAATGAGTCTTCTCTGATGATGGTCTACGCAGGGTCTCACTTGAACTGAAAAATATAAATCATAAAATACCCTAGAAATAGATATATACATATAGCACAATACACAAGAATATTGATTATGTGGTTGTTTCGTCAAAATGGAAGCAGTATACTCGAGTTTCGCCCTCATTTGAGCTCGTCAGTAGTGCATATCCTTGACCGGACCCGGAAACAGTCCCGGATCACGCGTGTGAAGCGGGTGTGTAACCACGCGGCACACACTGGACACACCAAATTATCACAACAGAACATCACAACGCTACCCATCGTAGGCTATGCTTAAGATTGCCCAATCGCCGCGACCGACGTCCGTCAATCGATGGGACCCGAACAATCAGGACTTCTCACCGGCAAGGAACACCAGGCCTCCTAAATCAGTGAGCAATAATCAATTGATTATGTGGTTGTTTCGGGATTTGAAATTTAAATATTGAGCACAACCCACTACTGGCAACGCCGATCGCATTCTGGTATGAACCTAAGGCCTATCCACGTCAATATGGAAGCACTATACTCGAGTTTCGCCCTTGTTTGAGCTGGTCAGTAGTGCATATCCCTGACCGGATCCGGAAACAGTCCCGGATCACGCGTGTGAAACGGGTGTGTAACCACGCGGCACAACCAAATTATCACAATAGAACATCACAACGCTACCCATCGTAGCTACTCAATCTTGAGCATAGCCTACGATGGGTAGCGTTGTGATGTTCTGTTGTGATAATTTGGTGTGTCCAGTGTGTGCCGCGTGGTTACACACCCGCTTCACACGCGTGATCCGGGACTGTTTCCGGATCCGGTCAGGGATATGCACTACTGACCAGCTCAAACAAGGGCGAAACTCAAGAATATAAAAAATAACACAAAGTAATCCAGCTTTACAGGAAAAAATTATGAAACGAACAGGACGTTGCTGCGATTACCTTCATCTACAAACAAATACATACACAAAACACAACATATAACCATGGAGAAGACTACAGTGACTACATTAAGGCATAAACATGGAATGAGAAGGATAGGAAGCTGAAAAAAATGGGAGCAATGAAGAGAAAATGAAAATTGTACAAGTGTTTTGCTTATCCTCAGAATCCCAATGCATTGTGTTATTGGGGTTGTATAAGATCAGACCACCGGTAATCCACAAAATATGGGTTGGCACAGCAAGATTATTATACTGTGTGGCACTGATGTGTAACACTCAGGTTATCTCTAGCACGGATGATGGATATACTGCAGTTGTGTCAACCGCAGCTTCTCTCGTTGCTGCTCAGTGCAAGACATAAAGAACAGATAGGTGTGAATGAGAGCCAGCACGGATGATGGATATACTACAGTTGTGTCAACCGCAGCTTCTCTCGTTGCTGCTCAGTGCAAGACATAAAGAACAGATAGGTGGAGAGATAATACATGTACAGACCTACAAGCACTTGGAATCAACGACTGGCAAGAGAAGGTCCACCAGAGAGACGAATGGAGACGGATTGTATTTGCAGCAAAGAACCTCAATGGCTCGGAACGCTGAAGAAGAAGAAGAAGAAGAAGAAGAAGAAGATATTATATTATCTTAATAACCTAACTGAATTAATGTAAGTAAGTAAGTTTGCAAATGCTGCATAAATTAAGCAGCAGTTAATTAATTATTCAGATATTAAATAATAAAAAATTAAAATATTAAATAATTAACTGTTCACTAAAAATCGATTTCTACTTCTCAGACTTCTTTTTTCTGTATCTAATAATTAATTAATAAATAATAGTCAGCAATTAAAAATTAAATACTAACTTATTTAAAACATAACTTATTTTACAGTACTGTATTTAAATTTAAAATAATTAAGTGCTGCAGCGGAGCTTAGAAAAAAAGTACTCCTTACTTAACATCTTAAACATCTTACAAGTTTACAGACGGGTCTGAAAACTGGCTTTCAAAATTATTTTCAGTCATGTAAAATGCTGAAATATCATCATGCACGTACACAGATAGATACATACATTACAGTATATTAGTATTACTGCTACACATGACACTTGTATTCTGTTTAATGTTAGTACTTAAATTAGTTAAATTACCAGTTCTAATTGTAAATAAATACAGGTCCGCTCTATAGTTTATTGTATCGGCGCCGCAATCGGAATATCAGTATCATTGACGGTCGGCCGTGGCCATGTCTGACACTAAATATTTTGTCCTGATCGTCTGCAAACACCTGTAATGCTGAAACTCTTCATATTTATGTAAAACTGAACGGGGAATTCAAATATGGAAGAAAAAATGAAGGGAATTTTCAATTAACATGAGTTATAAACCAAATTACCTTACTAATCGTGAAAAAAACCAAATATAATCCAAATTAATCGTTTTTTTGATATAATAACTTGGCGGTTAGCTAGCTGAACCACTTCTAAATATATGTGAATAAGTTCCCCTTTCATCGTACCATACCGATTTCCTTTTTTTTTCGTTCTTTTAGCAGTCCCTGTCAAACCGGAAGTGATCGTTCGAGGACACAGGAAAAAGTTCGCAAAATTACACAAAAAAAAGTGAAGAGCTAAAAAAAAGGGCGATAATTCTGAAATTGCTAATAAAGGCAACCGAACTTTTAACTTATTTACTGTATAGTCAGTATAGATGTCCATTTTCTCTCCATAGCTCCTGATTGGTGATTCTGTCATAACCATGTTATTCCTTCTATTTAACACAGCACCATTTAGTGCTCTACGTGGTTTGGTAATTAGTAAATCCCACGAGACTCATTACATGCGAAATGCTCAGAGTAAAATCACTAAAAAGTACTTATATTTAAAACTAAGACTAAAGGCTTAACGCGGTTCGTTAGCCGGGTGCCAGGCGTTCGAAGCTCAGCTGCGACCGATTTGTGCAGCAGACCGTGTCACGTTGTGTTATAACGTGCTGGTATGGGAGCCGGTCGTTCAGAATGCAATGGCAAACTACTGAACGTAACGCTTGCCTAGTGCATCAACAGCAGCTGAAAAATGCTGGTGTTGACTCCACGCAGACCAGGAGAGAAGATGTTAGACATTTTGACACCATGGTATGGGGGAACATCAGTATCAGAAATTATTGGCAGCACACGAGACAGAGGGCTGCAGACAGACATGCAAACAGCATCAACTATAAGTTCTCCTTCCTTGATTTCCTCTAGCAGTTTATATATGCACATTTTGAAAGCTTCATGGGCAGAGATGTTACCTTTATTGAAATGGTTTAGCAAAAGAATGCATGTCTCTGAACATGCATGGCCAAGGTGCCTCATTAAAATAAAACAGAAATGGCAGATGTTTACATTGGAGTATGAAGTGTTAGGCCTTCACATATATTAAATCAAATAATTATGACTCATTCTCATCCCTCCTAGAAACAGTCTCTTAATAAAGAAATGGTTTTTCGTGAATTTTCGCTGAATTAACATAATCACATTTCTGTTGGTAGCATGATTTTGATGATTTTACTTTGGCACTCATTCTAGTAATGTCAGTTTTTAAAAGATTCTTGGTATTTGCCCTTTTTAACATTACAGATTTTATATATATACTAGCTGACCCGGCCCGGCTTCGCCCAGCCCCTTGTGGGGAGCATCTCATTTAATCCATATGTCGTCATATAAGCTCCTGTTCGTGTTCCCGACTATCTGTCTGTCTGTCTGTCTGTCTGTCTGTCTGACCCGACCTGGCTTCGCCCAGTCCCTGGTGAGGAGCATCTCATTTCATTCATATAAGTAGTCATATAAGCTCCCGTTCCTGACTGTCTGTCTGTCTGTCTGTCTGTCTGTTTAATTCATATTTATTGGTTGCAGTTAGAACAACCTTAGATAAACGAAGACCAACTTACAAAAAGCATTAGAAAAAGCACTTGAAAGAGCTTTACATCTTCCCCCAACAATTAACTTGGGTAAATGGAACGGCGACAGCAGCAGCAGCAGAAGAAGAAAAAGGAGGAGGAGGAGGAGACAGGAGGTGGAGGGAGGAAGAGGAGGGATTAGGAGGAGAGAGGTAGAGGATGGAGAAGGGAGGAGGAGGGAAAGAGGAGAAGGAGGAGGAGGGAAGAAGAGGAGGGGAGGGGGAAGAAGAGGAGGAGGAGGTTATAACGTATATGCCTGTAGATAACTGTAGCGAAAAGGTCCACCTATTTGAGAAATATGCAACAATTTTACATTTATAGCAATGCTATTAGAAGTTATGACCCGGCGTGGCTTCGCCCAGCTCCTGACGGGGAGCGTCTCATTAATTTCATACAACAACAAAAAAAGTAACTTAAAAGAATGTCCTTCCACACACCATCCATTATTTTTATTGAAAACGGTTTTTAATCACCTACATGACTGTAGTTAACTTCTTTAAGCATAAAAAGATGAGTTACAATGTTATGCATTATGCATTATTATTATGAAAACTTTGAAAATGCCTTAAAGATTATATCATTATTTATTACAACTCATATGCCGGTAAATAACTATAGACAAAGAGTTTATAAATCTTTGAAAACGATGCAACAATATGACTATGAGGTATATAGCAATGTTATTAATAGTTATGCCCTTTGAAATAACTTTTCTAGAGTTAAGTCCCTTCGCAATAAAGAAATTATAATGAAAAATGAAATATTAAATAATATTAAGTAAGTAGCCGATTTTACACTAACAAAATATGACAGTTGGCAGCGCGGGAATGAGAGGAAGATGTGTAGAAAATTTCATCTCAATCAGATGGACCGTTCGCGAACGCATAAAGGACATACACACATACATACATCCTTTTTTATATATAAGATATATATATATATATATATATATATATATATATATATATATATATATATATATATAGAGAGAGAGAGAGAGAGAGAGAGAGAGAGATTATTAGTATGTGTGTGTTTTGTTATGTTATTTTATTTTACACACAAATAAGGACATGTTTGTAATGTTTAATGTAAAAGACTAAGCATATGCAAACAAAATATAGAATATAGCTGCAGTTCTACAGAGAATATAAACAGGTGCATCCAGCGGTGGGGGAAAACAACTATACATCATTCAGGAGCCAGGAAACAACTATACATAACTCAGGAGCCAGGAAACAACTATACATAACTCAGGAGCCAGGAAACAACTATACATAACTCAGGAGCCAGCCCCTTGTTCTCAGGGACCAACATGATGTGAGAACATGTCTAAAGGTGTCGGTTGTGCTAAATTAGTTTCTTATCAGCAAAGGGAACAAACCATTCATGCAGGCTGTATCAAATGTTGCCACTTAAAAAAGTTA
Source organism: Cepaea hortensis (assembly GCA_963921405.1). Taxonomy (NCBI): domain Eukaryota; kingdom Metazoa; phylum Mollusca; class Gastropoda; order Stylommatophora; family Helicidae; genus Cepaea; species Cepaea hortensis. The sequence goes on from OY992893.1 coordinate 65,752,401, forward strand.
CTTACCTGTCATGTACAAGCACATTTATCTTCAGTAGTTTGCCATTATCTTATCAACCAAGATAAGACAGAATATATGGTAATTTCAAGAGACGGAATGGCTAGAAACTCTGGCCACATACAAATAGATAATATGACCATTAAAAGAACGGAAACATACAAATACCTGGGTACGGTCTTCAACTACTCCAACATCATAAGGGAAGAAATACAAACTAGAATCAACTCTGGAAATAAGATATACTATGCACTACAACATCTACTAAAATCAAAGGCGCTATCTCGTAACACCAAAATCACAATATACAAAACACTGATCAGACCAGTTGTGCTGTATGGCTCTGAAACCTGGAGTACAACGAAAGGAGACGAAGCCTTGTTACAAACCTTTGAGAACAAAATTTTAAGACACATCTTTGGACCCATTAGGGATACACAAAGTGGAGAGTGGAAAAGAAGAAGTAACAAAGACATTTATGATCTGTTTAAGTCCCCGCTAATCACTGGTATCATGAAGGCTAATAGACTACAATGGCTGGGGCATATAGAAAGAATGGAAGATAATAGGGAAACAAAACTCGCTTACACTCAGGAAATAAATGACCGTAGACCCCGAGGTAGACCAAGAAGGCGGTGGAGAGATAATACATGTACAGACCTACAAGCACTTGGAATCAACGACTGGCAAGAGAAGGTCCACCAGAGAGACGAATGGAGACGGATTGTATTTGCAGCAAACAACCTCAATGGCTCGGAACGCTGAAGAAGAAGAAGAAGTTTGCCATTGATTTCTGAATGGTCAATGCTCATACCAATGTGAAAATCAATCCCAGCTGGTCAATGCTCATACCAATGTGAAAATCAATCCCAGGCAATCTGCTCCCAAATTGCCTGCAGCTGACTTCAAACCTGAGATGTCAGAATTGTGAAACTTCACTCTTCACCCGTAAGCCACATGTGCTGGCCGACACTTACATTATCGCAATATCCTTGTCAATCCTTCTAATTTATTATTGGAAGTAGTGTCTGTTAATATTTCAGATAATACATACTTATATATGTATTTATTGATGTCATTCATGCATATTCACACTGTGCTCCCCACCTACAACATGAGGTATGCTAATTGTTGTTGTTTTTTCATCAGCATCAACCACATGCACTCAAAATGACTTTCAGTGTAAGGACGGCAAGTGTATTCCAGACAGATGGATTTGTGATGGGACTTCTGAATGCTTGGACGATTCAGATGAGAGTCCTGAATTATGTAGTATGTTCATTTAATTTATTCTCTGAAATGTCTTTTTACATAACATGTTAGTTGAAGTCCTAAACATTCTTTCTCACATTTCTTGTTGATGGTTCTAATTTCCTTAATTCTTGTAACTAGGATGTTATTATCAGTTGTAAAGTACATACATGATATGTGTGGCACTAGTACGGGTGGGGAAGGGGGTGTTCCTTGTCTTCATTTCTGAGGAGTAGCTGAATGAGATCTGTTAAAATTATCTTTGTGTTGTCTGTTTACAGCAGAGCAGCAATATGTGTGCCTTTTGTAACACATCCAATAGGACATCTCGGTCTCATTGTGCGACATCAGTATCCATTCGATCTAGAGAGGTCCACCCAAAGAGGCCCAACATGCATGCCCTGTCACCCCTGAGGAAATATTTGGACAGCATATGGGTGTTCCCTACCATTGAAGAAGGCTTCCATTAAAGCAGAGCCAGCACATGGTGCTCTGGTCCTGGGCTCACCCAGGGAACCATGTCCAGCATATGGTTGCTTAGCCTTATTTAGGTCTATTTGGCCTGTGTTCAATATTAGGAACTGGTAGATTGTGGTCTGTAGATTTTTGAGAACTTTGATGACTTCCCCACAAAGAACAGTTCTGTCCCTCTGTATGGTACCAACATAGAAAAATGTGCTGTTTGTGTCCGGGCTCAGGGTCTTGGTTATTGACTTCTGCATTGGTGTGTTCACGAAGAGCTGCATTTTCTGGTCAAATCACCAACCTTGAAAAATTAGACAGTGCAAGATTGATTCTTGTCAAGTTCCTGAAAGATGGTCTTGTGTTGAACAAGATTGATTCTTGTCAAGTTCCTGAAAGATGGTCTTGTGTTGAACAAGATTGATTCTTGTCAAGTTCCTGAAAGATGGTCTTGTGTTGAACAAGATTGATTCTTGTCAAGTTCCTGAAAGATGGTCTTGTGTTGAACAAGATTGATTCTTGTCAAGTTCCTGAAAGATGGTCTTGTGTTGAACAAGATTGATTCTTGTCAAGTTCCTGAAAGATGGTCTTGTGTTGAACAAGATTGATTCTTGTCAAGTTCCTGAAAGATGGTCTTGTGTTGAACAAGATTGATTCTTGTCAAGTTCCTGAAAGATGGTCTTGTGTTGAACAAGATTGATTCTTGTCAAGTTCCTGAAAGATGGTCTTGTGTTGAACAAGATTGATTCTTGTCAAGTTCCTGAAAGATGGTCTTGTGTTGAACAAGATTGATTCTTGTCAAGTTCCTGAAAGATGGTCTTGTGTTGAACAAGATTGATTCTTGTCAAGTTCCTGAAAGATGGTCTTGTGTTGAACAAGATTGATTCTTGTCAAGTTCCTGAAAGATGGTCTTGTGTTGAACAAGATTGATTCTTGTCAAGTTCCTGAAAGATGGTCTTGTGTTGAACAAGATTGATTCTTGTCAAGTTCCTGAAAGATGGTCTTGTGTTGAACAAGATTGATTCTTGTCAAGTTCCTGAAAGATGGTCTTGTGTTGAACAAGATTGATTCTTGTCAAGTTCCTGAAAGATGGTCTTGTGTTGAACAAGATTGATTCTTGTCAAGTTCCTGAAAGATGGTCTTGTGTTGAACAAGATTGATTCTTGTCAAGTTCCTGAAAGATGGTCTTGTGTTGAACAAGATTGATTCTTGTCAAGTTCCTGAAAGATGGTCTTGTGTTGAACAAGATTGATTCTTGTCAAGTTCCTGAAAGATGGTCTTGTGTTGAACAAGATTGATTCTTGTCAAGTTCCTGAAAGATGGTCTTGTGTTGAACAAGATTGATTCTTGTCAAGTTCCTGAAAGATGGTCTTGTGTTGAACAAGATTGATTCTTGTCAAGTTCCTGAAAGATGGTCTTGTGTTGAACAAGATTGATTCTTGTCAAGTTCCTGAAAGATGGTCTTGTGTTGAACAAGATTGATTCTTGTCAAGTTCCTGAAAGATGGTCTTGTGTTGAACAAGATTGATTCTTGTCAAGTTCCTGAAAGATGGTCTTGTGTTGAACAAGATTGATTCTTGTCAAGTTCCTGAAAGATGGTCTTGTGTTGAACAAGATTGATTCTTGTCAAGTTCCTGAAAGATGGTCTTGTGTTGAACAAGATTGATTCTTGTCAAGTTCCGGAAAGATGGTCTTGTGGTCTTGTGTTGAACAAATATATTGTGAACTACAGTGGTGTGGTCGGGGTAGAAATCTCTTCTCAGAAACTTGCGAGAATGGCACATTTTTGCTTGGTGACTAATGAGACTTTCTTTGTCACATAAATGCCTATTAGCCTTAAGTGATAAATTTGGTACAGTCAGGACTTCCCCTCACTTTGGTGAAATTTGCTTGAGCAGCAAGATTTCACCCAATAGAGTTAATTTGTCATTTAGTAGGATATGCCTTCAGTAGATCTCATGTAGAATGCTTTTACATCTGTCTGCTGTTGTTTATATTGTGAACTGCATGCTCAGAAAAATTGTGGACAGCCGATTGCTGAACTAGCTGGTTTTGCATTATGCAGTAATGTGTCTGAAACTGCAGCTTTTCTAGTGACTTCCATCATTGATGAACTGTAATATTTGTGGCTTACTGTTATGTTGGCATTCTGGCAGCTGCCTTATGCATGTATGCCTGTACATGCAGTCTATTTCCCAGGACTGCTGTCTGTTTCACTTTTCACATGTGACAGTGAGGAGCATATTTTGTGATATTCACTGGCACAGGAACAGAATTATAAGGTGACCCTTTGCCATGTAGTTGAAATTGCAACTAATGCCTTCAGTGGACGTAGCAATTGTTTGTCATTTAGAAAGACTTTATTTCAATGGATATTAGTAGTGATTTGTCACTTAGTAGGACATGCTTTCAATGGATATTAGTAGCGATTTGTAACTTAGTAGGACATGCTTTCAATGGATATTAGTAGTGATTTCTCACTTAGTAGGACATGCTTTCAATGGATATTAGTAGTGATTTGTCACTTAGTAGGACATGCTTTCAATGGATATTAGTAGCGATTTGTAACTTAGAAGGACATGCTTTCAATAGACATTAGTAGCGATTTGTCACTTAGTAGGACATGCTTTCAATGGACATTAGTAGCGATTTGTCACTTAGTAGGACATGCTTTCAATGGACATTAGTAATTAGGTCAGATTTGTAATCGCCACTTATCTGCTGTGTTTAACTTGGGGTTCCATAAAACCAGTGAAGAATCAGGTAACGCCCACATTGAGGTGCAAGACATCCTCTATACTCAACATACATCCTTAACTTTGCCCCATGGTTGTGGTCAGAACCACACACCTCATATGTAATGCTGGATGATATTAGATTTTAGATCATGTGTGTGTATATATATATATGATGGCACTATTTTGTAACTTATTTTTTTTTAATTTTGCAATTGTCCTGTGTCCTGGTATGAGTCTGTGATGTGATTGTGTCATTGTATTTTGTAGGCCTAGATCAAGGAGGAAGGGTCTTTCCCTCATTTTAACAAGCAACAAACCCAGGCGTCGAAACTGTTTTATAGAACATTATATACAACAATAAGAGGCAAACAACTTTTTTGGTCATGTGATGAGAAGAGAAGCGCTGGAGAACATCGTGACAACTGGTAAGATCGAGGGGAAGAGAGGCAGAGGCAGACCACAAGAAATTATGCTGGATGAATTGCGACGGTGGCATGGAGGAATATCAACGGCAGAGTTGATCCAGAAAACCAAGGACAGATCTGTGGAGAGTCATGAACGCCTATGCCAGTTGGCACGGCACTTAATGATGATGATGATGATGATATTGTAGTCACTATTTTATTGTCAAGTTTAGAAGAGAAATGCAGAAAATGAACATATTTACACTTTGTTTTCAGATAATCAAACGTGCATTGGTTATAAGTGCAATGATTCACATATGTGTATATCTAACGACTGGAAGTGTGATGGTCAGACTGACTGTCCTAACGAGGATGACGAACAAGGTACGTGGTATGGTGTGGGAAGTAATGTATATAATGCTGAATAAATGAAGATATTTCTGAGATTAACACCATATAACACTACACACTGGTGGGGATCTTAATATATCGCATTAGTTTCGTAGAGTGAAAACTGGTGTGCTTGTTCTGTAAGCAGGTCACTTTACCATGTATATATGTGGTGTGCATCAGTCTGTTACTATGGAACCATGTCCTGTTTTCCCCTTGCTTTCTACATTCATACTGTAAATATTCTCTTGTGGATAGTTTTTCTGACTTGGCATTTTTGCTATGAATCAACCAGTCATGTTGTTATGTGAGATTCATTCATAGCCCTGCCTATAAGTTGTGGAATTTTGCATAGACATGATGTTATTGTCATTGTCGTGTGGCGTTGGTGATCATGTCTGTCCACAACATTCTGTCTCTTGTGCTGCCAGTCATAACTGATACTGATGTTCCTCTGTGCTTTGATGTCAGTGTCCAGCATCTTCTCTTGTAGTCTTCCCTTGCCTCTTCTACCCTGCAACTTTGTGTTGTCATGATGTGCTCCAGCTTTCCTCATCTCCTGACATGCCCACAGTATGTGGACTGTCTTCTGATGCAAGTAACCAGTTCAATGTGTGAGTTAACTTCTTTCAAGCAGGTCCACGTGGCCAAATGGGTAAGAACTTGTGTTCTTAAACATCCGGTGTGCTGATGCCAAGGTTAGCGGTTTAACCCCTACACCGGACAGCTGGACTAAAATGTTGACCTGTCGTCCTTGACTTTGGGACATAAATTACAAGTACCTTTGAAGTCTGGGTGGGTTCACCTGATGGCAGGGACACTGTTAATAGGGAAAGCTAATCCACATGCAAAATTCAGCCCATGATTACTATAAATAGTATTATAGACTACGCTTGAGTTCAAAGCGAGTGAGCGCCAAGAAAAAACTCCTTTCAGGATACATTCATGACATGTTTTATCCATCCATCCACAGTTTGTATCACTCTATTGTTGTACAGGTCATCTACAACCAGAACTATTGATTAATATTAGACACTTTTGATCCATCCACAGTTTGTATCATTCTATTGTTGTACAAGTCATCTACAACCAGAACCATTGATTGATATTAGACTCTTTTGGCACTAGGGACAAACCTCTGAACCACTGCAGCCCTGTCACAACATAGGACAATAAGTGAGCAGTGACTTCAATAGTCTGACAGCAAGTGATTGTGTTTTTGGAAATCACTGGAACATAAAATCTGGGATTTAATGAATCACAACAGATGGACTGTGGTAAAAAAAATGTGAATAAGACAGTGGAGTAGACAAAATTGTAGAAAAAAGTTCCATCTGTGCCAATGGATTCACATTTTATAACACTCTTTCTCATTAGTCTTACAATTGTTTTATTTATATCAAGTTATTTAGGCTGACATATGAAATGTATTCACATTTTGTTTCTGACATAATTGTTTGTCCTGTTTAACGACAGATTGCAGCAATGTGTGCAACCCCACATTAGAGTTCAGGTGTAATGATTCCAAGTGCATTGATATCACATGGAGATGTAATGATCTGGATGATTGTGATGATGGTTCTGATGAGAGAGACTGTCGTAAGTATTATTGATGTGGTGCAAACATGTACCATTTCAAAACTGAGACAATTAGATGCTTTTATTTTAACTGTAGAAAATAGGCCGTAGGTAAAAGTTATTATGCCTTTTTAAAGCACATACTATCGTCTGTCAAGACGGCAAGGTGCCAATGAAGAAAATAGGATAGTTAGATTCAAGTGTATAATTTTATTACATTAATTAACAAATATATGCTGCATTTATACATTAAAATATGGAAGTCACTAGTGATTGAAATCTCTCTCTCTCTCTCTCTCTCTCTCTCTCTCTCTCTCTCTCTCTCTCTCTCTCTCTCTCTCTCTCTCTCTCTCTCTCTCTCTCTCTCTCTCTCTCTCTCTCTCTCTCTCACTCACTCACTCACTCAGACACTCACAATTCTTAATCTGACAACAATAAGCTATGCTTTCTTGAATGGTACAATGTTGTTTTTGTTTTTCCAGCCGCTAAATCTGATTGTCATGCTGATGGAGAAAAGATGTGTGGTGATGGAGAATGCATCAATGAAATGTGGTGGTGTGATGGATATGCTGATTGCAATGACAAATCTGACGAAGCTAACTGCTCAAGTGCACAGCCAGCCGAATCATGCGGCCCTAAAGAATTCCAGTGTCACCTTCCTGTGATGGATGTTAAATGCATTCACATTGCGTACAAGTGTGATGGAGATGAGGACTGCAGCGATGGAAGTGATGAATTCAATTGTAAGTGGGCTTTCTGGGATATTTAGTTGGCTGTGAGGATTCGTTTGTTATGAAGTACTGCTGATTTAATAACACTGGTAGATATATTCTGTTATTATGAAGTACTGCTGATTTAACGACACTAGTGGATGTATTCTGTTATTATGAAGTACTGCTGATGTAACGACACTGGTAGATATATTCTGTTATTATGAAGTACTGCTGATTTAACGACACTAGTGGATGTATTCTGTTATTATGAAGTACTGCTGATTTAATGACACTGGTAGATATATTCTGTTATTATGAAGTACTGCTGATTTAATGACACTGGTAGATATATTCTGTTATTATGAAGTACTGCTGATTTAATGACACTGTTAGATATATTCTGTTATTATGGAGTGCTGCTGATTTAACAACACTGGTAGATACATTGTTATTATGAAGTGCTGCTGATTTAACGACACTGGTAGATATATTCTGTTATTATGAAGTACTGCTGATTTAACAATTGGTAGGTACATTCTGTTATTATGAAATACTGATTTAACGACTGGTAGATACATTCTGTTATGAAGTACTGCTGATTTAACCACTGGTAGATATTTTTTTTTTTTGAACTCAAGCTTAATCCATACACACTACTTCGAGTCGTGCTGGACTGAAGTTTGCGTGTGGATTAGCTTTCCCTATCAACATTGTCCCTCGCCATCAGGCAAACCCACTACAACTTCAAAAGTACTTGTAATTTACATCGCCAAGTCAAGGATGATAGATCAACTGTCCGGTGTAGGGGTTGAACCCCTTACCTCGGTATCAGCACACCAGATATTTTATTATTGTGAACTACTGCTGACTTAACTATATTTGTAGATACATTCAGTTATCATAAAGTAGTGCTGACTTAACAACACTGGTAGATCTATTCTGTTATCATGAAGTACTTAACGATACAGGTTGACACATCCAAGTTTGTCTTCTCAACCACAGGCACCCACACCTGTAGTGCAGATGAGAAAATGTGCGGCAAGAATATCTGCATCAAGGCTACATACTTTTGTGATGGAGAGAATGACTGTGATGATGGAGAAGATGAAAAAAATTGTAGCAATACAAGTAAGTACCTGTATTTACATATGTAGATGTCTAATTATGTTTTTCATGTAAAGGATTATTGATATTGTTATTTATGTGTTGGCAGTTATGCTTATGAAAAATGAGTTTTAGTTGATGCAATGCATAGGCATTCAGGCCATCTGACCTCAAAAGGAACTTGCGTCTGTTAGAGTGAGGTTGCTGTGGAGACTTCTTCTGACCTGGTACCTGTTAGAGTGAGGTTGCTGTAGAGACTTCTCCTGACCTGGTACCTGTTAGAGTGAGGTTGCTGTAGAGACTTCTTCTGACCTGGTACCTGTTAGAGTGAGGTTGCTGTAGAGACTTCTTCTGACCTGGTACCTGTTAGAGTGAGGTTGCTGTAGAGACTTCTCCTGACCTGGTACCACATTACCATCTGTTACAGTGACGTTGCTGTAGAGACGTCTCCTGACCTGGTACCTGTTAGAGTGAGGTTGCTGTAGAGACTTCTCCTGACCTGGTACCTGTTAGAGTGAGGTTGCTGTAGAGACTTCTTCTGACCTGGTACCTGTTAGAGTGAGGTTGCTGTAGAGACTTCTTCTGACCTGGTACCTGTTAGAGTGAGGTTGCTGTAGAGACTTCTCCTGACCTGGTACCACATTACCATCTGTTAGAGTGAGGTTGCTGTGGAGACTTCTTCTGACCTGGTACCTGTTAGAGTGAGGTTGCTGTAGAGACTTCTCCTGACCTGGTACCACATTACCATCTGTTACAGTGACGTTGCTGTAGAGACGTCTCCTGACCTGGTACCTGTTAGAGTGAGGTTGCTGTAGAGACTTCTCCTGACCTGGTACCTGTTAGAGTGAGGTTGCTGTAGAGACTTCTCCTGACCTGGTACCTGTTAGAGTGAGGTTGCTGTAGAGACTTCTCCTGACCTGGTACCTGTTAGAGTGAGGTTGCTGTAGAGACTTCTTCTGACCTGGTACCTGTTAGAGCAGTGTTTCCCAACCTTTTTAGTGCTATGCCCCACCCAAGCTTTTCTAAAATTCTTATTCCTCCTTCTTCCCCCCCCCCCCCCCCCCCCCCTCCAACATATACATTATTTTTAATATTCAAAAATTGAAATGTTCACTAAAGAAACTTGAATGATAGGTTTTAGGAAGAAATCACTAGGAAATGATTGAGCAAACACAGTAAGTAAATTTTCAAAACACATAATGGAGAACTACGATATACAAAACACTGATAGACCAGTTGTGCTGTATGGCTCTGAAACCTGGAGTACAACTAAAGCAGACGAAGACTTGTTACAAACCTTTGAGAACAAAGTCTTAAGACGCATTTTTGGACCCATTAGGGATACACAAAGTGGAGAGTGGAAAAGAACAAGCAACAAAGACATTTATGATCTGTTTAAGTCCCCGCTAATCACTGGTATCATGAAGGCTAATAGACTGCAATGGCTGGGGCATATAGAAAGAATGGAAGATAATTGGGAAACAAAACTTGCTTACACTCAGGAAATAAATGACCGCAGACCCCGAGGTAGACCAAGAAGACGGTGGAGAGATAATATACATACAGACCTGCAAGCACTTGGAATCAGCGACTGGCAAGAGAAGGTCAACTAGAGAGATGAATGGAGACGGCTTGTAACTGCAGCAAAGAACCTTAGTGGCTCGGAATACTGAAGAAGAAGAAGATAATGGAGAACTGCAATTCAAGTACACAATAATTTTAATGACAGATTTTTCTATATTATTTTAATTATTAGTAATTAATTATTATTTAAATTTAGCGAGATCCTTGCGCTTGATGCTTGCTGCAAAGAGATTTTATGTCAGGTTCCAATTTAGTTAACTTCAGTCCCAAGTCTCCCCGTTTTGTTATATCCAGCCGAGTTCTTCCATTTTCGAATTGCCCCCCCCCCCCACCCCCCCCCCCCATAACAATCGAATTGCCCCCCTGTGGGGCGTGGGCCCCATGTTGGGAAACATTGTGTTAGAGTGAAGTGGCTGTAGAGACTTCTCCTAACCTGTACCACACCTGTTAGAGTGAGGTTGCTGTAGAGACTTCTCCTGACCTGGTACCACATTACCATCTGTTAGAGTGAGGTTGCTGTAGAGACTTCTCCTGACACCTGTTAGAGTGAGGTTGCTGTAGAGACTTCTCCTGACCTGGTACCACATTACCATCTGTTAGAGTGAGGTTGCTGTAGAGACTTCTCCTGACACCTGTTAGAGTGAGGTTGCTGTAGAGACTTCTCCTGACCTGGTACCACATTACCATCTGTTACAGTGACGTTGCTGTAGAGACTTCTCCTGACACCTGTTAGAGTGAGGTTGCTGTAGAGACTTCTCCTGACCTGGTACCACATTACCATCTGTTAGAGTGAGGTTGCTGTAGAGACTTCTCCTGACACCTGTTAGAGTGAGGTTGCTGTAGAGACTTCTCCTGACACCTGTTAGAGTGAGGTTGCTGTAGAGACTTCTCCTGACACCTGTTAGAGTGAGGTTGCTGTAGAGACTTCTCCTGACACCTGTTAGAGTGAGGTTGCTGTAGAGACTTCTCCTGACCTGGTACCTGTTACAGTGACGTTGCTGTAGAGACTTCTCCTGACCTGGTACCTGTTAGAGTGAGGTTGCTGTAGAGACTTCTTCTGACCTGGTACCTGTTAGAGTGAGGTTGCTGTAGAGACTTCTCCTGACCTGGTACCACATTACCATCTGTTAGAGTGAGGTTGCTGTAGAGACTTCTCCTGACCTGGTACCACATTACCATCTGTTAGAGTGAGGTTGCTGTAGAGACTTCTCCTGACACCTGTTAGAGTGAGGTTGCTGTAGAGACTTCTCCTGACCTGGTACCACATTACCATCTGTTAGAGTGAGGTTGCTGTAGAGACTTCTCCTGACCTGGTACCACATTACCATCTGTTAGAGTGAGGTTGCTGTAGAGACTTCTCCTGACCTGGTACCACATTACCATCTGTTAGAGTGAGGTTGCTGTAGAGACTTCTTCTGACACCTGTTAGAGTGAGGTTGCTGTAGAGACTTCTCCTGACCTGGTACCACATTACCATCTGTTACAGTGAGGTTGCTGTAGAGACTTCTTCTGACACCTGTTAGAGTGAGGTTGCTGTAGAGACTTCTCCTGACCTGGTACCACATTACCATCTGTTAGAGTGAGGTTGCTGTAGAGACTTCTCCTGACCTGGTACCACATTACCATCTGTTAGAGTGAGGTTGCTGTAGAGACTTCTCCTGACACCTGTTAGAGTGAGGTTGCTGTAGAGACTTCTCCTGACCTGGTACCACATTACCATCTGTTAGAGTGAGGTTGCTGTAGAGACTTCTCCTAACACCTGTTAGAGTGAGGTTGCTGTAGAGACTTCTCCTAACACCTGTTAGAGTGAGGTTGCTGTAGAGACTTCTCCTGACACCTGTTAGAGTGAGGTTGCTGTAGAGACTTCTCCTGACACCTGTTAGAGTGAGGTTGCTGTAGAGACTTCTCCTGACACCTGTTAGAGTGAGGTTGCTGTAGAGACTTCTCCTAACCTGGTACCATCTCTGCAGAGATTGTGTTCCAGGGCACCTTTCCCTCTCCAAACTTATAAACCAGTGCAGTGTGCAGAACAATTAGCATGTCGCGAGCATTGAAATGATGCCCTAGATATGTGCATATGCAGAAGAATAGGTCTATTTAATGGAAACAACCATGAGTATGAAAGTCCCAGAGAAACTGGAAATCAAATCAAAATAGATCTTTTAGAAGATAAATAGTCAGATTAAATATTTTGGCTTCTTTAAAAAAACATAATTATTTAGGGAGAAACCGTGTTGGAGGGAAAAGTCAAAGACATGCGAAAATATGAAGGCAAGTGGGAAAATAAAGTCAAAATAAGGACAAACAACAATCTATCAGGCTGTTCAATAAAAGTCGATGACAGTGTTAAAGATCCATTGCCACCAACTTACATTGTATAGAAGGCAAGCGATTATTTGATGTTTGATATTGTGTAATCTGTTTAAACTGCCTGAAAATGTTCACATCATTGAAAGAGCATTAGAGAAAACTAACCGTTAACTATCACATCCCTTTCAGATGCCTGTGAAGCTGGTGAATTTGATTGTGGAAATAATCATTGCATATCTGATGAGTTGAAGTGTAATGGTGCTATTGACTGCAGCAATGGTGCTGATGAAGCATATGACCGTCACTGCCCAGAATTGACCAACAGTAAGTCGGACAAATAGTTAGTAATACATATCCACATACATGACAGTTTTCTTTGGCTGCTTGTGAAGTTTGGACAATACATTATGTTCAGGTTATCAGAGCCATGAAGTAGGGGTTTGCATCTGTCAGAGTGAGGTTGGTGTAGAAACTGTCCTCCTGCCCTGTCACCATCTCCCCAGGGAGGACTGTTGCAGAACTCTTCCCCTCTCCAAGCTCAGAAACCAAGAACAAGCACAGGTGTGCAAGAACTGGAACTTGACAACAATGACAAGGCATGGTACTACCTGGAACATTGATCACACAGGATAGGGGTCATCTTGAAGGGGTCCTCATGGTGTTGTGTTGGCCAGCGTGAAATGTGGTCCGGGTCTTGCCATCTTAGCCGCCCACATGACATGTTTAATTAGTGCAATCTATGCCTTTGAGTGAAACATTCAGCATTCATTGCATGCTAATGTAGCGGTTGCAGCCATTATAACTTAGTATAGGGTGTATTTTTAATGACTGTGCAGTGTCTGAAAATATTGCCGGTCCAAGTTTTGTATTTACCTACAATGTTGCATGAACTTTACAGTGGGTGAATAGAACACTTGGACCGGCAATATTTTCAAACACTGCACAGTCATTGAAAATACACCCTATAGTTGGTTTGTGTGTTTTCCCAATACAGTAGTCTACTTCAAGTCACATCACAGGGGCAAGATTGAATTGCTTTAGTCATAGCAAATTTAGAAGGCAAGATGGCAGGAAAGAGATCTGACCACCCCACCTCATGTAACCTAGTATATGTGAAGGCCTGACACTCATGCCCTAGTGACATGACCCCTAATGAATGACCAGTTTGTAGTGAAGATGGGTTATTTGATATTGTACATTGTAGAATGACCAGATGTTTGCTTCAGTGAGTGAAGTCTGCAGTTAATTCAAAACAGTAACACATCCCTTATCCTGTAATTTGTGTGAGAGAATTCTATAGGACAAGCACAGCATTCACATTTAATGTGTGCTTCTCATTGTATTTGAAACATGCAGCATCTTCTGGAAATGGTATGATGGATATTGTGACTTTATGTTGTGATAGTTACTAAAAGTAACACGCACTGTATAGTAATATTACACAGAAATATCAGTTGGGGAACCCTTTGAGACCACTAAGACAGTTCACAAATAAATACACACGTATTATCTTTCCCCTACTTCTATGACCACCACACAATATGTGTGTACTTATTTATGAACTATATGGTAGTATTGTTTACTTGTGGAAGCACACTTTTTAATACCAAGAGTCTGGTTATTCAAAATAAATGTTATTCAAAAGAATGTTTTCCCATAGTGAATCTGAATGTTGAAGACGTAAACATAAGATTGCACAGTTTGTCTGACATATTTTGCTGCATCGCTTCAGGTGCAGACTGCAGAATTCACACAACATAAACTAAAGCACACAAAATGGATGAATGTTGAAGTTAAAGGTGGCAGAAGCCACTGCAATTCATTTTGAAAAGCTAACTTTTAAAGCTTACCATTGTGTTTATTTAAATTACTGTTGGAATGTGTGTGTTTCGGCTTGAAGGATTTATCTCTTTGCTTTAGTTTATGTTATGTGAATTCTCAATGAGATGCAGCAAAATATGCCAGGCAGTAAATTGTTGGATACATTGTTTGTGCCTTTGTTATTCAAATAAATGTTATTGCTTTAATAATATAAATGTCATTGTCTAGAAGTACATTATAGTTAGCAGTTTGCACATCTTTTATGTTGTTTGACAGTAAATGTTCAATTTTATCTCAATGTACATTATTGTGTGCATTTAATAGTTTTGTCACATGTGCAAAATTTAACGTATTCTGTCTTCATCATGGTTCTTATGATAAAGATTTTTTTAAAAATTTCTTTCGGGACTTTTATGTTTATCAGACCTTTGGGCAAGTTTCTTTCACATCTGCGTGATATCATTACACATAGGGCATCACAGATGTAAGAGAGATATTGTTGTTATTTCTTACTTCCCAATATAGCCAGGAGTCCTAGTAGTATTTATAGATAGGTCCGATGCTCAAACTGGCAGTGTTTATCTCAGTTGTTTCAGAACTGTATAGTTAAGTCAATACCAGCTTCCTGGCAGAGATCTGCAGCTGACCACTCCAGGAGAATGTTTAGTCAGCACCGTCTTCTGTGATCTGTCCTTGCCAGGCAAAGTAATTTCACTCAATGCAACATCTCTTTCAAAGTGGCCCAGCTCTCTGGTCGCAGTTACAGCTGTTCTTTTTTTTGATCTACTTGTATTTACATGGTTCCAGTAAGGTGGGACTTGTCCTTGCAGGAACTGCATAAACAATCCAATGAGATGAAACTAAAATGTGACTTGCAGAAATAGTGAAATCAGATGTGATTACAATGTGACTTGCAGAAATAGTGAAATCAGATGTGATTACAATGTGACTTGCAAGTGAGCTGCATTTAAGTGAGGGAGAGATGAGTTATGTAATGACTTGCTTATCCTGATTACATTTGATCCATTAAAATAATTGGGAGAACATTTCTTTAATTGGTGTAATCAAATTTCTGCTGACACTGCAATGTTGGAATAGTTTAGAATCGGAAGCTACTTAAGAATTGTGTTATAGAAAAATCAACATTTCAGTTATATTTGTCTGATCAACAGACGACACTCCTCTGCCTACATTGTAACAGACTTCAGCCAGAACAAACAAACATGTTTTAGAACACAAATTATTCAGGAGTACTCCAATGTTCCTGTGATCACCCCTGACTATAATCATGTTATTAGATAACCAGTGTTTATGTGTTCACACAAGATGTTTTCATTGTTGCCTTATTTTGCCAGATACGTGTGCTAAGGATAAGGGTGGGTGTGATCAGAAGTGCATCCCAGACACAAGCGAGAAATCCGGGCGGAGGTGTGAATGTAATGTCGGCTTTGAATTGAAGGGACACTCTGATACTGAATGTGACGACATTGATGAATGCAAAATCCCTGGCACATGTTCTCAAATATGCAGGAATACCAAGGGCTCCTACAAGTGTGAATGTAATCCAGGATATACTTTAATCAATCATCGCTATTGCAAAACTGATCATGGTAAGAATGTATGTTATCAGTTGAGATGTTACTGTTATTCAGACGCTTTAATAATACTGATTATTAATATGTGTATTAATTAAGGGGCACCTTGGCTATAAACTTAGATAGGAAGCAGTGGAACATTATAACTACTGATTTGAAGACTGGGAGCAGTGGAATACTATGGCTATAAGATTTACTGAAGATAGGAAGAGTGGGACACCATGACTACAAACTTACTGAAGATAAGAAGCAGTGGGACACCATGACTGCAGATTTACTGAAGATAGGAAGCAATTGACCATGACTACAAACTTACTGAAGATAGGAAGCAGTGGAACAACATGACTGCAGATTTACTGAAGATAGGAAGAGTGGGACACCATGACTACAAACTTACTGAAGATAGGAAGAGTGGGACACCATGACTACAAACTTACTGAAGATAGGAAGAGTGGGACAGCATGACTACAAACTTACTGAAGATAAGAAGCAGTGGGACACCATGACTGCAGATTTACTGAAGATAGGAAGCAATGGACCATGACTACAAACTTACTGAAGATAGGAAGCAGTGGAACAACATGACTGCAGATTTACTGAAGATAGGAAGCAATGGACCATGACTACAAACTTACTGAAGATAAGAAGCAGTGGTACACCATGACTACAAACTTACTGAAGATAAGAAGCAATGGAACACTATGACTACAAACTTACTGAAGATAGGAAACAATGGAATACTATGACTACAAATTTGACTTCCGGTCCCCAGCATTGTGGATAGGCAGTGAAATGGTTAAGGCCTTTGGGTGTTTGTGCTCGTGGCTACCATTGCATTTGCATTTTCTAGATAACATCTAGAAACAGAACAACAACATCCAGAAATATCTGAATATATGGCGGCTGGTGTGTCACAGAAGCGAGCGGTTTTCTTGCCTTATGTAGAAATATGTGGCGGCTGGTTTTGCTAGTAACTGCCGTTTCCATCGATGATGAACTGTGTTTTCGAGAAGGACTTTTGTGTTGCCATTCTGGCGACAGCATTATGTACAGTGAGGTGTTTCTTTGCATCTGTTTGTGGTTGTTTTGTTGCGTGATCTACATTTCCAAGGAAAAATGGCGTGGTGGCTAGAAAACATCAACGGCAATATCTAGAAACGTCAAGACTTTGTGGGTGAACATCTAGTTGGGAAAGTGACTGCCAATTCCGTCAAGGGTGAACTGTATTGTTCGTAGAGGACTTTTGTGGTTTTGAGGTGACATTCTCGCTGTGGCATTTTGCAGTGTGCTTGAGTGGGCGTTGTATGTCGAGACTCCTGTCTTTTCCACTTTTCACATGGGGCAGTGAGGAACATTTTATGTGATATTCAAGGCAAGGGAGCATAATGTTGACGACCCTTTGCTGTGATATTGGAACCGCGACTAATGACTAATGACTACAAACTTACTGAAGACAGGAAGCAATGGAACACCATACTACAAACTTACTGAAGATAGGGAACAATGGAACAACATGACTACAAACTTACTGAAGCTAGGTAACAGTGGAACACTGGCTACAAGTTTAAATATAGGGAGCAGTGGAACACCATAACTACAGGCGCATGGATAGAGGCTTCCCTGTGACCCTCTGATTGTGTTAGGGGTAGAAGTAGTAATTATTTACATTTTTTTTTTAAAAAGCGCACACACACACACACACAGAGAGCCTGCCTGCCTGGCTAGCTGGCTTACTTTCATGTTTCATGTGTCTTTAGTATACTACAAATAACAGCTGATTTACAGTGGTGTTGTTTTTGGGATGTGCTCTTGCCTGTTAAGGTTGGAATATAAATTGTTTGAAATTTATCTAGCTTTTTCCATCTAAAATGTTGTGAATAACATTTGCATAAAGCTTCTGGCATCTTTGTGTACCCAAAATATTTAGACAGTGTTCTCTTTTGCAGGTGCCCATGCAGAGTTGATACTGTCAGATCGCTATGACATCCGTCGCTATCATTTAGACAAAAGTCATTACTCGGTTCTGCTGCCGCAAGCAGCTGCTGGTGCTGTTGCCATGGATTTTGATATCAGAAATCAGAATATTTTCTGGACTAATGTGCAGGCAGGCAAAATTTATAAGTAAGTGGAATATTGCTTTTTTCTTTAAAGAATGAAGAATGATTGTGGTTCATATTCTAAAATGTAGATATATATACAGTGTAGGATAGTTTATAGCTGTTCACGTTTATATTTTCTAGTGGACAGGTAGCAATGCTATGGTTTAGCACATTGTAGTTTGTTTATTATGATTTATTCTCTCTTCCATTTGTACACAAATAAACAACATTTATTGGCTGTTTGTGATTTTCTAGGCAATTTTACGATCAGTAGTTTGCCTTCTGAACAGCTGACACTCCTACCATGGCAATCCACGCAAAGTGATCTGAAATATAAATAATGGTGCATGTCCTTTTGTAGGACATTGCGAATCAACCCCATGTTGATTTTATGGACAATTTTATGTTCAGCAGCATGCCATGGCTTTCTGAATGAGAAGTCAACATTTA
Organism: Cepaea hortensis; assembly: GCA_963921405.1. Lineage (NCBI taxonomy): Eukaryota > Metazoa > Mollusca > Gastropoda > Stylommatophora > Helicidae > Cepaea > Cepaea hortensis. The sequence continues at coordinate 65,770,897 of OY992893.1, forward strand.
AGACCGGCTGACTGGTGTGTATAATGAACCCACTAATCTGCCATCACTGCACAGCTGACTGGTGTGTATAATGAACCCACTAATCTGCCATCACTGCACAGGAAGTTTAAGTTGCACAGGAAGTTTAAGCATGATCACATGGAAAAGCATATTTAGGTATTGTCAATAATTATGTGCTGTTTTACAATGTTTGTTAGTGAAATAGCTTACAAGTGTGTTTCACTCTCATTAGGGCTCATCTGCAGACCAATGAGACAAAGGTTATTATTGGGGACAATATTAGCATGCCAGAAGGCCTGGCTGTTGATTGGGTTCATGGCAACCTTTACCTCTCTGACACTGGCCTTGGCAAAATTGAAGTGGCACGCTTAGATGGATCATGTCGTAAAACTCTGATAAATGAAAACCTGGATGAGCCCAAAGCTCTGGTTTTGGATCCAAGCAGTGGGTAAGTAATTCTGTTTTAAGCTGTTGTCTTTTTCACCAAATTGTTCACAACTCATTTTCTTAACATTTTGACATTAATACACATTTTCATGTCGGGACTTTATAACTAACATTTAGTGTGGTCTCGTAAATTGTATCCAGTGGATTATGAAAGTTATTTTATTAGCACTATAAGTAGTTACTGATAACAGGTTGTTGCAAGTTATTTATTGGCTAAATCTGGCATTTGTCTAGTCCACGATGTCAGACCACTTTATATATTTTGTTGTCTGTTCCTGCCATTTGCATCCATAAAATACGGTTATCATGTCACGTGATCTTCCTGAAGATTGTTGACTGCCTCCAAGTTTTCTTTATGGACATATTGCTTGTTTTTGCAGCAGCCTGTGATTCTGTAGTCAGTTCACCGGGGTTTATCTTGCATTTTACCAAATGTCCATCATCCACAGCCATGTGTTAAATGGACTGTATATAATAGTTCTTTCTTTCTTATGATGCCGCACAATGGCAAATGGGGTAACAAACATGATTCGCAAGCCCGAATAGCACGTTTTAAATCAGCTGCAGGCAGTTTGGAAGCGGATTGCCTTGAATGATTTTTGACAGTGGCATGAACATCGGTCGTGCAGAAAATAATGGCAATTTATGGAGCATAGAGGGGGCTGAGTGGTCTCGAGGTATGGTGTCCGCCTCGTGCTGGAGATCCTGGGTTCAGACCCCGGTGAGGACCGGCACTTATTTTAAAAATACACCTGGACTTCCAGTAATAAAATTTCCCCTGGTCTCTGGGTAGTGAGATCGGACGCCCGTGTGTATTGTTGCGCACGTAAAAAATCCCTTGGCAGTTGGAAATCAAAAAAGAGTAGCCTAACGGTGCTGCCTGAGCAAAATATCGAGTTAAAAATCTACCCAAGTATTTCAGGATCCTCGCCGATGCAACGGAGTTCGTGCACTGAGCTGAGTTTCTCCAGACTCAGGTTTGAGTTTCTCCAGACTCAGGTTTGAGTTAGGAGGAAAACGGAGCACGTATGGGTTAAACTGTGTGCCATGATGTTGATCCAACGACTAAACTAAAACTAAACTGAGCATAAACTTGCATTGTAAATTACAAACAGACACAAAAGTGCTGGGGTTGATTGTGGCATCCTGTACAGATTATACAACTAATGTATTTTCCTTGTAATGATTTATTGCATTCTTTACATTGTATTAAAGTTTTTGTGTAACTTTTCCTATTCTCCAATGGCATCAGTATAGCCAGATATTTTTGGTTTCATTTGTAATTATGATCTTTGTTTGCTTTCAAGAACAATTTTCTACATTTGCATTTCTCTGTACGTTTTGTTTTTCCACAGTTTGCCATATATAAACTGCCAATAATATGATAGTTTGTGGCTTTCATTAGTATAGGATACTGATTCTTGGTCTTATTCTTATTCTTCTTCTTCTTCTTCTTCTTCTTACCCAAGGACAATGCTCGCCTGGGTGATGTGATTATCTACACAGATGGTTCGGTGTTGAGAGGTAGGAGAAGTGCCTGGGGATTCTTAGCAAAATCTATTAGTCGACTTTTGGTGCAGGAGAGCCTGGCGTATTATACCACAACATCTAGCTTAAGAATGGAGGTGGAGGCGGTCAGTGCAGCTTTCCGCTGGATGGAGAACACGATACATACACACATCGTGATTGTAACTGACTCAGAAAGCATGCTGAGTAGGGTGAGGGTAGGCAAGTTTCGTGCAGAGTGGCTTGCTTCACTTCGATGGCAAGCATCACCTGTATCTTTTCTCCGGGGCATGCTGGTGTGCTGGGGAATGAACAGGCGGACAAATTGGATGGCTCAGCAAAACTTGGTGGAGTATTGATGCATGACAAGGCAGACATGGTTGCGGCCTTGTGGGAGCGTGTATGCACCTCGGAGGAGCAAATGGATCACCATGGTCTGGCAAGAATGAGGCAGCGAGGAGTGACGAGGGGATCTGGCAAACGCTCGACGCTCAGAGGAAAGGCGAGACGGACATGTAATCAGATTGCTACTGGAACTATTGGTGTTGGAACTCTTCGCTGGCTGCTGGGGATGGGGATGGAGCGCTTATGGGAATGCCCTGAATGCTGTGATGTCGGTTCCTAAATCAATCAATCAATCAATCAGTCAATCTTCCCCAAGGGAGCATAGGCTCTTCCAAAGCCCTCTTATCAGTTGCTGTCGCTAGTTGCTTCTAAGTGTTTCCCTTATTACTTATATGTATCTGTTCAGCCTGTTAATCATTTTTATGCATATTTGTTGTCATCTGTCTGATGCTTTCTGTTTGATATTTTGTAGAAGTTGTGTTTTGTTTAGATTTAGTTACTTCATTGTTCTCTAAGTATCACTGTCTTGTATCTGATTTGTAAATTTTATGTAATTTTTCTGGTGATTGTGAACAATTTGAATGCTGGCATCTTTTTTGTGACAGTTCTGTCATCACTTTTAAAAACATAAATTTATGTTTTTAAAAAAAAACTAGTTTTTATTATCTTCAAATAAAATGTATAATATATAAACACAGTTCAGTGTCACTTTGAACAGTTTAGTCACACCATGTCAAGTAATGCATAGACTGGCATCTATCCTTGTAATTCTACTTCAGATGGATGTACTGGACAGACTTGGGCAGTCAGCCAAAGATTGAGAAATGTGGAATGAATGGTCAGAACCGTAAAGCAATTGTAACTACAGGCATCACTTGGCCCTACGGCCTCACTATAGGTAAGATCTTTACATTAGGACCTCAGTGTAACTAAGATGTAACTCTAAAGCATTCTAGATATATCAGCAGAGAGATGGTACACATAATGAGCCTGTTACTTATATGAATGTTCAGGGGGAAATAGTTATGAACACTTTGACTTGTGCTGTTTAGCACAAGAACAGCTGATTTTTTAATATTTATTTTTTGTCCATTCTCTCTTTATGGTTTGGCTGGTACAGTCACACGAAAGACATTTATGTTTATCTCAACAATAGCTGACAGTGATAAGTGTCAGTTTAACTTTCTACTGTCACATATCATTTGTCCTACATGCGGGTAGTTATCACGTTGTTTGTGAAGGAAAATCTGCTATGCCAATTCTGTATTAGACTGAGATACTGTACAGTTGTTTCAGGTGTAGAAAAAGGATCATACGACTACAAGAAACAACAATGCACAGACATGAAGCCTATGTTATGATTGAAGTGCTTTTCAGATGTAACATTCACCACTCCAGTTAAATACAATATTTTCACTTCAGTATTTGTTCTCTCTTCTTTGCAACCAGAACCCCACTCCTAATCGGATAGCTAGCCATGTTTGGATAGGGATGAATAATAGAAAGTCCATGGTCCAGTGTGCACATTGCGCATATTAAAAATCCCTCAGCTGTTGAAAATTGTAAAGGGTAATGTATAGGCCACCTTTCTAGTCACATTTCACAATGAGAAAGCCTACCCACCACCACCGCAGAATACTTATAGTATGTGTGAAAGAGGGAAGATGAGTCCAAACACATCCTGTGCTGAAGTTGCATCTACTTGCTGAAAGATGCAAATAAGGCAGTGTTGATGTCGTTGCACACAATGCATCATTGTCATTGCACACTGTGTCCATAACAGAACAAACAAGGAAGACCTGTCTGACCTATTCAGGTTAGTGCTGCCTCTGTCTGCCTGCCCAGTTCAGACGGCTGGTATTACCCTGTCTTTGATTCATGTGTACATTTATTTGCAGTCATATATGTCTGTTGATAATGTGGCTTTGATAACTGTCATTAACTGCTCACATTTGTTTTCTCAATAGACTATATGCAGCAGCGTCTGTACTGGGTTGACGCCAAACTCCACAGCATTGGAAGCTCAGACCTGGATGGCAACAATTTCAAGTTGATTTTAAGAAACCATAGGAATTTGGGACATCCCTTTGCAATCACATTATTTGAAGACTACCTTTATTGGACTGACTGGTTGTCAAATGCTGTCCATAGATTCAGCAAGTTTGGCCGCGACAATGTTTCAACTATTGCTCTTGATTTGAAGATGCCAATGGATATTCATGTGTACCATATAAGCAGACAACCAGAAAGTAAGTATTTTGTAGTGATATATATATATATATATAATGTGTATGTGTGTGTATATAAGTGTGTTACATTTATATCCATACAGAAGAACACACATCTTACAGTTAGATGTGTGTGCTGGTCATGATATTGTAGTGGACTAATGTTGAGTATATTCTGCAGACAGCTGTGTGTTGGTTTAGATGGTATGAGGTGTAAACTGTTCTGAAAGCAATGACAAGCAACTGAACTAACATTGCTGAATAAATCACAAACAGCCAATAAATGCTGGGGTGAATTGCAGTGTCCTGCAAAGGACATGCACCTAACTTTATATTCTGTGGAAACTATCTGTAACATTGAATATATTCCACGGATGTAATCTGTAACATTGAGTATATTCTGCAGATGTTATCTGTAACATTGAGTATATTCTGCTGAAACTATCTGTAACATGAGTATATTCTGCAGAAACTATCTCTGTAACATTAAGTATATTCTGCAGACATAATCTGTAACATTGAGTATATTCTGCGGACATAATCTGTAGCATTGAGTATATTCTGCAGATGTTATCTGTAACATTGAGTAAATTCTGCAGATGTTGTCTGTAACATTGAGCAAATTCTGCAGAAGTTACTTGTAACTTTGAGTATATTCTGCAGAAGTTATCTGTTAAGATTATTTCAAGATCGCGTTAATACAAGAACCGATTACTTGATATTGTTTTTCCCTTCATATTTTACTGTTCTGTACACCTCACCCTTCTGAAATTCATTTTATAACATAAGTAGCCCCGCAAATCACGTTTTATGTAGACGTCTAGACTTGTTTTAGTATGTGCTATTAAATTTAGCTTCCATTATTACATATACTGTGTAAAGGGGGGCGGGGGGGATTTTTAGAGAGGAAATAGAAAGGGAGGAATGTCGTTCTGAAAATATGGTGAAGGGGGGCAGGGGCCAAAAAAGGTTGAGATTCACTGGTCTAGGATGAATACTGCCATTATGATCATTTATTACAACTCTTTCTAGGCTGGGCATTCGGATTTTGTAATAATTTGCTAAACACACAGTGCACATGCTCAAAGACTATCTTTTCACTGGTTGGTTCTTATGAGTAAATGTCTTGATCATGATTGGTCATATTAATTTTGAGCTCATGGCTTCAGTTTATAGTTGAAAATGCCATCACATGTTAACACAGATTACCGAAGTTCATTGTAGAATTGGTGGAATGGAACACTAGATATATATTTTACTTTAATTTGAACATCTGGAGTCACATCTGTTGGAGTCACTATATTGGAGGTTACTAACATTGGAGATCTTTTAGCTCTACATTGGCACACTGTATACTAAGGGTTGATGAGGAATGATAGCAACTAACTTTCTGTATGTGTTCTTTACAGTGTAGTTGTTTTGATCATGCAGCATTTGTTGGGATCTGTTTCTAGTGTTGTTGATAAAGAATGCTTTGCCTGTTTTATGTAGCATGGGTTAAACAGCTAAAATAAACAGCTGAGTACATGGAGCTGTTGAATTTTTCACTTTCAGCTAACAGCAGTTGTGGTGATAACAATGGTGGCTGCTCTCATTTGTGCCTTCCTGTGCCCCAGATGAAGACTTCTTCTACAACAACCCAGAAATCAGAGTGTGCCTGTCCTGATCACATGGATTTGAGCGACAAATTTAACTGCATACAATGTATGTATCACATGTCACGTTGAAATCAGTATATTGAGTTTGTCGTCACATGTGCTTGTTAAAATATATAAATACTTTTCAGACTAACAACAGAATGAAACATCTGGCTAGTTTCTCTATGTGTAAGTGCTTTAGGAAATACAATATGAAAAGAATCGTATTTAATGATAACCCACCTCCCTTGGTGAAGCATCACTTCAAGAGGCAGAATCATACCCCTATTTAGGTTGCAAACATTGACAAAAGGCAAGAAGAACTTTCATAGCTTTAGAAAATGTGTGGAAGTCACAGGAAATTAAGTTTAGTGCCAAATTTAGAATGTTCAACTTAACGTTAAATTGGTTGTACTGTATGGATCAGAAACATCGAGGAAGACTACAGCAATTACTAATAAACTATAAACAGTAATTGACGTCTGTGCATAATAGAAGGAATAAAATCATAACAGAATCACCAGTGTGGAAAGAACTAAACAGTGAATCAAGAGATGAGGGAAACAACTCTGGTGTTGGGGAATACACACATTGAGAAAACCTGACAATAGTATAAGTAGATAGTCCCTTGTCTATAACCCACAGAGCCAACAAAATAGAGGGAGACTTCAGTAGACACACACGGAGAAGAGAATCAGAGACCTGGCTTAATAATGTGGGGGAGCTATGTTCCATTAGGGGATACAAGTCAGAAGAAGAAGTAAACAAACATTTTGAGCTTCAGTTTCATTTCTTTGTTGTCATGCACTTCACCTGGTATAGCTGAATGAGTGTGATATTTGCTATTGTTCAGATGACATTTCTCTGTTGTCATGCACTTCACCATGTATAGCTGAATGAGTGTGATGTTTGCCATTGTTCAGATGACATTTCTTTGTTGTCATGCACTTCACCATGTATAGCTGAATGAGTGTGATATTTGCCATTGTTCAGATGAAATTTCTCTGTTGTCATGCACTTCACCATGTATAGCTGAATGAGTGTGATATTTGCCATTGTTCAGATGACATTTCTTTGTTGTCATGCACTTCACCATGTATAGCTGAATTAGTGTGATATTTGCCATTGTTCAGATGAAATTTCTCTGTTGTCATGCACTTCACCATGTATAGCTGAATGAGTGTGATATTTGCCATTGTTCAGATGACATTTCTCTGTTGTCATACACTTCACCATGTATAGCTGAATGAGTGTGATGTTTGCCATTGTTCAGATGACAACATTTTCTTGTTGTTTTCCAGCTTCAGTAACCACAACTGTCACAAAACCCCCACTGCAGGCCACAGACAGCACACTTGTGGATGGTTCCCACACCAGCAGATCCAGCAGTCTCAATACCCAAGCAGTGACTTCAACCAGGGCAGATGTGCAGACCTCAGTCAAGTCAGAAGAGACAACGGCACAGTCCATCTCGGAGGAGGAAACACGTACAGGACAGGAGCATTCTGTCACCAGCAACATTGTTCAAATACAGCACACAGGAGAAAGTGCTGGCTATGTAGCTGGAATAGTGATTGGGAGTTTGCTTATTGTTGGCCTTGCAATCTTTGTGGTGAGTTCTAGTTGTGTGTGGCATTGATGTTGAACATTTCATGTATAGTACACTTGTGTGTGTTATGCAGTTTTACTTTTATTATAATTCATGTTAAAGCAAAGAACACTCGAGAAGATATATATTAATAGACCGAGAAATATGTCATGTGCAAAGTTGCCAAAGAAGAGCGGTTGCAGAATAAATGCAAAGAAATAGCGGATCTAGAAATAAAACAACTCGAAAAAATTGCATGGAAACATAAAAAGATTTACAAAGAAGAAAAACAATATAACAGGAAATGGTTGTATCTGAGGAAAGAATTTAGAAATTATAATTGATAATACCAATATAATAAAAAAGATGGACAAAATACAAAGAAGTTTATTCTGTGACAGCAGGGTCAATGAAGAAACACTGTTTAATATTCAAGATGGACCAAACATATTAAAAGGTGAAGTAGAAAAGGCTATTAAAAAGATGAAAGAAGGAAAGGCTACAGGTCCTGACAAGTTAACAACAGAGATGATAAAATCTGCATCCAGCTTTGTCATTGATACTATCACAAAATTATGTAATGATATATATAATACTGGGTACATTCCCAAGGATTTGAAAACATCCATTTTCATCACACTATCCAAGAAGCCAAAATTGTTGATTGTGAGGATTACAGAACTATTAGCTTAATGAGCCATATAACAAAGATACTCCTTACAGTCAAACAAGAAAGAATTCAAAATAAAATGAAGAAGAGGCTGAAAAACAATTTGGGTTCCGCAAAAGCAGTGGCATCAGAGAAGCAATAATCTGTTTCAGGATGCTATTTGAAAATATATATAGTTCCAAGAAATATATATGTATGTTTTATAGACTACAAGAAAGCTTTGATAGAGTACAACATGAATGATTAATTACATGCCTTCAAGGTATATGAGTAGACGGAAAGGATATCAGACTTACTAGTAACTTGTTTTAGGAACAAGTGGCGTCAGATACAGAAATAATTATTCGTCACCCATAGAGATTGAAAGAGAAGTACGGCAAGGATGTGTATTGTCCCCATGCCTCTTCAACTTATCCATCCATCCATCATGTGCCGTACCGATAAGCGTGGGCGATCATGTTCTGCCATCTCACTCGACCAAGCCATCCAGGTATTTACTTCTTGGTCTTCCCCTTGGTCTCTTCCCTTCGATCTTGCCAGTTGTCACCAAGTTCTCCAAGTCATTTCTTTTCATAACATGTCCAAAAAATGTTGACTGTCAACGTCTAATAGCTCTAATCAGTTTACGGTCTTCATTTGTTTCTTGAAGGACTTGTTCATTGGTTTTTCTGTCTGTCCATAGTATTCTTTGCATTTTCCTCAGAAACCACATTTCCACAGCCATCAGCTGTTTTTCAGCTTGACTGCTTATTGTCCATGCTTCACATCCATACAAAAGTACATGTTCTATGTGGCACTTTAACACTCTTTTTCTCATTTCAATTGATATCTTTTTATTGGTCAGTATGTTTTTCATCTTGCAAAAGGCTACCTTCGCAATGGCAATTCTTGTACACAGAAAGAATTTTTAAACAAGTTGAACTGCCTGGGCTTAAAATCATGGAAGAATCATAAACAATCTTAGGTATGCTGACGATACTGTGTTACTAGCAGAAAGTGAGCCAGAGTTATACAAACTAGTGGAACAAGTAAACAGGCATAGTGTAGAATGTGGCTTAAATATTAACATTCAAACAACGAAAACTATGATAATTAGCAATGTAAAGGAAAGGTCAACAATGAATATCACAGTAAACAGGGAGATACTAGCACCAAGATTCTCCTATCTTGGACATGTAATAACAGATGGTGGCAAAAGTGAAATAGAAATTAAAAAGAGAATAGGAATGGCCAAAAATGCTTTCAACAGCATGAAATCAGTATTAACATCTAGAAAAGTGAAAAATTGTCAAATATGTATATTCAACACGCCTATATGGCACAGCAGCCTGGATATTTAACAAGCAGTTTGAAAGTCGAAAAAAGACCCTGGAGATATGAATATGCAGAAAAATATGTCGTATTTCATGGAAACAAAAACAATCAAATACAGAGGATCTTAAAAAACTGAATGAAAAGAGTTGATGAAAGAAATAAAAAAGAAGCAAGTTCACTATTTCTGCCATCATAAAAACCATACTGGAGGGCAAGGTTGAGGGCAAGCGAGCAAGAGGTAGACAACCATACAAATGGGAAGATAACATCAAGAGATGGACGAACATCAGACAGAATGTACAGTCAGGGCAAGAGACAGACAGTTCTGGAAATCCAATTCAGCCAACCTTCATTGTGGAGACGGCAGCTGATTTGATTGATTGGTAATTCATCATGTTATCCTTTTAAGGAGTACATGATTCAGCTGGGATTGAAAACTCGATATGTCAAGTTTACGTAGCTAAATGTTTTTTTGGTTTTTTTTAAAGTTTATTTTTGTTATATCTTTTGCATTATTTTCATGTTGTAGGTGGCCTGCTTATTACTGAAGAGACACAAGTCCAGAAATGTGAAGTCGATGAACTTTGACAACCCTGTGTATCGTAAGACGACCACAGAGGAGCAGTTGATCATGGAGAAAAATGGATCTAGATCAAATCTGCCTCAGGTAAGTGTCTGGACAGTTTGAGAGGAAAGTGCTACAAGATGTCTGTTTCTAGATGGGATGGGACAAGTATGGCAAATACCTATTGAACATTATTTTGTGTTTATTGGGGTGTTTTAACCAAAAAAAAAGTATTCTTACTAAATTTCTGGACAAGTTATTTATTTTTATTTTGTTAATTTGTGAAGACACGTGAGTGATGGACATTCATAGATAAGCAAGCCTAGCAGTGTCGTACATATAGCAGTGAAACCGGGGATAATGCAGCTAGAAAACATTTTGCATTTGCTGAAAATTTGAATACCTAGGTTTTACAGTCAATCATAGCCTGTTGTTAAATGCCATATCGGACAAACCCTACCAAAATGCAAGCATTCATGGCAGCTTTGAACACAGTTATCACAGCATAGCTAGAGCAAAGATCTGTGTTCATGTTATACGATCAATTGATGCTGTCTGTGGAATTGATATACTCACGATATCAGAATCCCAATGTGAAGGGCCGAAGCATATTCCAAATGAAGGGATAACATTCATCTAGGAGTGCACAAGGGATACTGCCACTGCAGTGATGGGGAACATGCTTGGATTTGTGTCAGTATGGCCCAGGCATACGCTGGTCTAGGCCTTGACCTGTATGTGTGTAACTGCTGACAAACCATCCTCTATACAGACATAGACGACTCTAGGGGAACAAGACTTGGGTGAGGGAGCTCATGGATAGCACAAGCAGGAACCATGGGTATAAGAATTACCCCAGCAGAACAATTAACCTGGAGTGCAGAATGGATAGACAGTGGCAGTAACAGGAATCACTTGAGAGAGATTGGTGTGGTGGGAGAGCAGACTAAGAAATTAAACATGGTAGATTCTCACAATGGAGTTGATGATGCTGTCATGCACACTGATAGATGTGCCACGTGGACAAACATCAGGGTGGGGTTTCTTGACAGGGCTTAGTCATTACTGATCAAATGTAACATATCAAATGTCTCCAGCATGAGAATGGAGATTAAGGCTGCCACTGCAGCACTGAAATGGCTGTCCAATATTTCATTTATAAAAGTGATTATTGTCTCCGACTCTGCTAATGAATCTTATATTTCAATTGTTTGTTTGTTTCTTAGAGGATTTTGCGTGCAACCATACACATATATTTTATATTCACACATTGTTAATTCCTTTTTGTTTTCCACAGAGTATGCAGCCATTGAACCAGGATAATGAAATTGTGTGATCCAGTAAAAAGAACTATGATCCAAGAAATAGAACTTATGTCAAATATAACAGTTGTTCTTAAGTGACATTAGAATACTAAATATTGTCTGGCTGTCAACTGGACACAGCAGAAGCTGAAGAACATCCATGGATATTAGCAACAGGAAGAACGATCAAGGTTTGGAATATTGTGTGTGTGTGAGAAAATATTTTCAGGAGAAAGAAGTTAACGGTCATATGTTTAACTTCAAGTTTGGAATATTGTGTGTGTGTGAAAATATTTTCAGGAGAAAGAAGTTAACATTCATATGTTTAACTTCAAGTTTGGAATATTGTGTGTGTGTGAAAATATTTTCAGGAGAAAGAAGTTAACAGTCATATGTTTAACTTCAAGTTTGGAATATTGTGTGTGTGTGAAAATATTTTCAGGAGAAAGAAGTTAACATTCATATGTTTAACTTCAAGTTTGGAATATTGTGTGTGTGAAAATATTTTCAGGAGAAAGAAGTTAACAGTCATATGTTTAACTTCAAGTTTGGAATATTGTGTGTGTGTGAAAATATTTTCAGGAGAAAGAAGTTAAGTCATATGTTTAACTTCAAGTTTGCACCGGGCAGTCAAGCATTTCAGAGCACAACCTGACTTGACCAGGTAAAAACGACTGCACAGTTTCTACATTGTGGATACAGAAGCCAATATGTGGCAAAATGTGTAGACATGGTCCTCTATTGCCCATAATTGACTCTGTGCATATGCTCAGATGATATTGTGAACTTTGTGCCTTGCATTTTGTGCTGTGTATGAACTGACATCTCAGTGCTTGATGCTAACATCTCACGGGCCATTCATCAACAAAATTGCTGATCATCCGTATTTCATTTCATCTCAAGCTTCATTGTAGCAGTACCATAAGGGTATGAAAGGAAGTCTTAGTTTGAAAGAACTGGTTGCGACACCAGAATACAGCCAATAATATTTTGCAGAATCTCAGTGATGGGATGGCCAATGTCTTTTGTATTAAACTTGGATGCTTTAGACCAGTGGTTCTCAACCTTTTTTGGTCCATGCACCCCTTTACCATATATTAAGAATGTCATTTCTTTTCCCTCCCTTCCCCCCCCCTTTTTCATATTTCCTCCCTATAAAATTCCCCCTCCCTACACAGTATACGTAAAAATTGAAGCTAAATTTAATAACACATACTAGAACAAGTCTAGACGTCTACAAACATGATTTGCTGGTCTACTTACGTTATCAAACTAATTTCAGAAGGGCGAGACATACAGAACTGTAAAGTATAGAAGGAAAAAGAATATCAAGTAATCGGTTCTTGCATGATCTTGAAATAATCTTAGTCCACACACACATCCCCCCCCCCCCAACCGGAAACCCTAAAACTTGGGGAAGGGGGGGGGATTCCCCACCGGTTAACAACCACTGCTCTAGACTGTTCATGACATGTTCAGTGTCATAATTTTACTATTTACTTGATTGATGCTATGTTGTTCAACATTGTACTTTTTTGTTAAAATTATATCATAAGATGTCAATTGTAAACTATTTTATAGTTCACTTATGAAAATATGTATCTGCTTTTGATCTTATATGATTATTAAGCTGAAACTACAGGCTGTGATTTTTGTCATCATCATTACTTATCTCTGATCCTTTTTCTGGTAATTGATTCCTGTTGTATTTGATGAAATTATGAATCTTAGTGAGGACTGTATATAATATTGCCTGATGAACAGGTTCTGAACAGTTTAAATATCTGCCATACAAGCCAAACTAACTTTATAATTGTAGGATTAATATAATCTTAGCATCATAACATTGCTCAAAGTCTCATGGGTAAATCAAAAAATTTAATCGTTGCTGTAACTTCACATCATGTTCACACATTTGTTTCATTAAACATTGTGAGAACAGTTAGTAACATCATATATTATATTTCTAGTCAGCTAATTGAATCTTCATGTTCAGAAAACATATCATGTACACAAGTGACATCTTAGAATAAACAATTGGTTTGGGAGCCCAGTGTTACACTATCTCAGAAGTCCTGAACACTTTCTGTGTATGTAAGAGAAATGCAGTTGCTTTTGTGGAGTACATTGAAAGTCTTTCTATTTTGGATATCAGTGTGAATGTATCCGAGTAATCTGCAACTTTGATACAACATGTAATGCTCAGTAAGGATCAAATCAATCACCAGTTACTGCAGTTGGTAGGTTACACATTCACATTTACTTGGTAGACTCTTGTACAAATACTGGTGACAACATTGTATCAATAAATGCATTCCATTTGTAGACTGCCCATTTCACAAATTGATGCCATGTTACACTCCAAGCTGAACTCATTGTGTGCTCACATGTGACCTATGACAGTGTTACCCTGACTGATGGTCAAAAGCTAGTTCAGTATTCAGACTCGCGACAAGACCTGGCTGTTTTTAATATCAGCCCAAGCCAGATCAGACAAAAACCTGGAGTTTGGAGGGCAGAGTACCATGTCAATTTGCAGTTCATGAATTGCTTGCCATAGTGTGAGAGTATTTATACAGTTGACATCTTGAGCCGATACATGTTTGAATTCCTTGCCATAGTGTGAGAGTATTTATACAGTTGACATCTTGAGCCGATACATGTGTTTGGAGTTTCATGTGATACATGACTTGCTACCTATTTATTCTAGTAAGTGGTGTAATTGTCATTTTGCTGTTGTGTATATATATATATATATTTATATATCCAGACATGTGCCCAGTTTGTCCATATTTGCATTTGTTATTTCTTTGATCATGTTAGCCAGGTGCTAGATGTCGATATTTGTTGACAGAACCGACTTCGGTGCACTAGGCACACCCATCGGTGCTCTGTCAGCCTTGTCAGGTATCAAAGGCTAAGTACGCTCAGATGTAAATTTGTAATAATCCACATTTACTGACAGCTTTTTTTTTGGTTTTTTTTAACCAACGTATGATCTGGCTCACACTGTAAGAATGTAAGAGATGGATCAGTGCAGGTATGGAGTACATGGTTAGAAATAATCTCTGTAAGGTTTTGTAGACAAAATGTCCAACACAAATGTGTAGACAATCTCATCTCATCTGATCTTGTATCTTGCAGTGTCAAGGTGAAGCAAAAACAGCGGGAGTGCTCGTTTATTGGCTTCATGATTCCCATGGATTCCGTTATTCCCTCTGTCCATTGTTGACTTTATCTGCCTCTTCTTCTGGTTCCATGTGGTCTATGCATCATTGCTTATTGTGCTATACTGTTAGTTGCTGGTCTAGCTGTTTTCTGATTAAATCTAGCGCTGCTATAATCCCCACTTTAGTCCTGATTTCTTCATTTCTGATTTTCTCTCTGCTTGATATATTGAATATTCTTCTCAGGAATCTCATTTCCGTTGTAATTTTTCTTTTCTCATTTTCTGGAATTGTCCAGGTTTGGCATTGGTAGCAGAGTTGGTATGAAGATTGTGTTGTAGAGTGCCTTTTTAGTATCTATTGATACATGTTTATTCTTTAGTATTGGTGCCATTTGTCCAATAAGTTGGTTCGCCTTATTGCATCTGTTTTTGATCTTGTCTTATGATTTGCCATTGGATATTATACTTCCTAAATACTTGAAGCTCTTTACTTGTTTCAGTGGGTGTTCGTGTAGATGAATCTTTGTTGTTTTTTCTTCTTTGGTTATAGTCATTACCTCTGTTTTCATGTTATGCTCCTTCGTTTAGACACTTACGTGGACATGTGATTCTGCTTCTGATTTTGCTGTTACAGCTTGATTGTCCGCAAATAGTTCTTTAAAGGTGTAATTTGCCATTGGGTCTTCTTCTGTGTTCTTCTCATCATGCAGCATTACAGTCTCTGTTTGGCTGGTTTCTTTACATATGCTGTCTATATAGGTTATGAACAAGAGAGGGGACAGGACACAACCTTGTCGTACTCCAAATCTTATGGTGAAAGGTTCTTAGTGTCCTCCGTTTGTTCTTACCGTACAATCACTGTTGTGTAAACTTCTGCATAATTTTGTTTGATATGCACTTACTCCATATCGTTTAAGGATTTCTCACAGCTGATTTCTATGTACTCTATCAAATGCCTCTTCTTGGTCGACAAAGACTAAGTAGGGTATTTCATTACATTCGATTGATTTTTCCTAAACCGAAGTTGTTTCACTTATCTGGGGTTCTATTGTAGGTCGTAGTCTTTTCTCTAGAATTTTGCTGAATATTTTACCAGTATGACTCAAAAGGGAAATCCTCTGTATTGTGTGC
Organism: Cepaea hortensis; assembly: GCA_963921405.1. Classification (NCBI taxonomy): domain Eukaryota; kingdom Metazoa; phylum Mollusca; class Gastropoda; order Stylommatophora; family Helicidae; genus Cepaea; species Cepaea hortensis. The sequence continues at coordinate 65,786,801 of OY992893.1, forward strand.
AGTCTCTCTTACTGCCTTTGTTTTTCCAAATTGGGATAATTATGGCGCTTCCCCAGTCTCATGGTGTTCATTGTTCTACCCAAACATGGTTAAACAGTCTATGTAGCCATGCTGTTCCTACTTCTCTTGCTGCTATAATTAATTAATTTGGTATTTCATCTTGTAGAAAAAATCCCAGCATAAATGTGAGAAGACAGAATCTCCAACATAAAGGTGTGTAGACAGAGTCTCCATCATAAAGGTGTTGTGTAGGCAGAATCTCCAACATACAGGTGTTGTGTAGGCAGAATCTCCAACATACAGGTGTTGTGTAGGCAGACTCTCCAACATAAAGGGGTGTAGGCAGAATCTCCAACATAAATTTGTGTAAAACAATCTGAAATGTAAAGTTGTGTCGACAGAATCTTGAATGCAACAGTGTGTCTGTAAATGAGTGTATTGTGACGTTATCTGGGTCTGGACTAAATGCTGTCTGTAATCTTTAGAAGAGTAGTGAAGCATTTACATAATACATGCATGCAGTCTTAGTATTTATTTTATTAGTAAGACTAGTGTATTTGTTAGTGAATGACTAGACAGCATGTAGTGCACAACTTCACATTCAGTTATTCATACATGAAAGTATCACACTGAAAGCAACAGTGTGTATCTTGACAGGCCATGTGGCTGGAAGCAGAGCTCTGTCAACTGTCATGATTATCCATACAACAAACGTAGCTTTATGGGTTTGATGTAATACAGTTGATGTGTTTTATATTTAACTTTTCTCTCATTCCAGTCTTGCAAAATATTGCAGTATGTGAAAACTAGACATGTTCTTCCAGAAACTATCTGGTATGTGGGAACAGAAAATCAGTGCTAGGGAAGCTAGCACACACACACACAAACACACACACTCTCTCTCTCTCTCTCTGTCTGTCCTCTTCTTTTTTTTTTCTTCTCCTCCAAACATTCTCTAAACTTAGTAGTACTTTCAATTTCCAGGCTGGACTTTATGTCCGTGCTTGACTTCTACAACATTCCTGTTTATTTGTTGATTATCATGCCTACTTACAAGTGTGCTCTTTAAAGGAAAGTTTGGAGCACTTTACTGCTTATTATGAACTTAGAACATCAAATGGAAGTTAATGATTTGGTTATATGAATGTAATTGACTTGTTTCAATGTGTGAATATAGTTTTGTTTGATTGTATATTTTTGTAAAGCATTGTTACATGAACTACAATGTAGTTCATCAATGATTACTTACTTACAATAATTCATATGTCCACGTTACCCTACTCCACATAGCCATTGCAGGCTGTTGTTAAATGGTGCCAGCCAAGTTTATTATTTTTGATCCATTTTGTAACTGCATGATCCGTGTGAATTGTGGGTTGACTGACCAGACTGCCTCACATAATCAAGCAACACTGCACCAAACTTGTTGCTACCAATTGCTGTGATCAACTGTAAATAAGGAAAAGGACCCTTTTGCCCACCTGGAAACCAGTTGGCACTGGATGAGTATGTGGTCAGTATCAGCCTGGTGACATCGAGTTCCCAGAACATGTCCTGGTAGCCATGAGAGTGGATTGACCTGTTGCAGCTGGTCTTATCATGTGGATATATGTTGCTTCATGCCTCCTAGATGGACAACTGGCAACAATATCTGCACACTGTCATACACACAGTGTCAAAATAATGTTCATGTCACTGAGACAGTTGGCAGATCATTTACATATTGCAGATTCTTGTAGGAGAGGTTAATAGCATTAGAAAGATACTGCATGTGGCAGTACATCAGTATTGACGTTGTACATCAATATTGACCATCTAGGGGCCGTTGGTTATCTGCTGGTGAAGAATCTGAATAGCATGTGTGGTTCAGGTACACACACAGTGCACGCTTGTGCTGCACAGTGTGTGTAGCATGTCGAGAAATACTGGTGTCATCTGTGGACGGAGACCAGAGCACTTAACATGCCATGAAGGTGATTTTTAACCAACAAAACCAAAAGCTGTTTGTAGCTAGAGCATTCTGAGTGGCAGCTGGCATTGAGCCTTGGCTAGATCTGCTTGGTGTCAAATGACATGTAGTGACAAGTGACATGTAGTGACAAGTGACATGTAGTGACAAGTGACATGTAGTGACAAGTGACATGACTGGCACATGGTTATATTTGTGTGTGTGATAACAATTCAGAACACATCTTGAGAGGCTCAAACCTGAACCATGTAGCCATACATATAAGATCATTGAAAGCGCTTCACTTTCTGACTTGTCAACAATTCAGTTCCTTAGAATCTGTTAAGTGGCAAATTTGCTGTTTCTTAAGTATCTTTTATGGATAAGCTGATCTGTGTAAACTTATTGTATGTCAACCATGAAGAGTTTAAGCTCAATATTTATTGCATGTATGCAGGCAGATGTTGCAGTGTTACGTGTGTTCAGTGGGGTGTACCAGTCAGTTATAGACATAGGCTTGTAGTTTGGGAGTGTTTGTTGGTGTGGACATTTTGTTGTGATACATCCTATTGTAATGTAGATTTTTTTTCAACAGAAAAATGGGATTACAACTGGGTGCTGTTTATGATGTACATATATTCATGAGCATGTATTGTTGTGTGTGATTGGTGTTGCCATGTTGTACCAAGCTGGCCTGGCCATACTTCCCATGATTTCAGGTACAAAAAGTTACGATTATCTTCAGCATATTTTTCCCCCTGTTTTCATAAGTTGTAAATAAGTTATAACTAATACTTGTTAGTATGGCAGTAGTTGACAGTTTGTTTAGTGAAGATTGTATTATGACTGATTGATATACAGAAATATTCTAGTTGGGGAACCTTTGAGCACATTGAATTGGCAGAGAAATACATTTGTAGGTGTTGATCGGCCTCTGATCATGTAGAGGACAGAAGTAGATTAACACACAAGGCAGTATAAACACTGACAGCTATAGTCACTGAACCAGGATTAAAACATGAACTTTCAAGTGATGACAGATTGAAATACTGCCACAGGTTTCAGAAACGTGTCTGCATCCACCATAAGTGAAATAACAAACTCAGCATCAGAGGCTACATGTGTGACCACTATAGCTTTCATGTTTATTTTGTCTTGTGTGTCCTCTAATCACTTACTTCTGTAAGTGCTCATTAATACCTATAAATTTTATTCTCATATGTGACGTGTACACTATGATATGTACATGTTACACATCGTTTTTAACAAGTCTGTGAATCCTATACAGTAATTGAGGCTCAATATTCCTTGTACAGTCACAAATGACTAATATAAATGTATTTAAAGAGATTAAGAAAACCTATAAACGTCAGCAAGATGCAGTCATTATGTTTCGGCCACATTATGAGAAGAGAAAGACTGACATGATTTATGGAAAATGAGATAGGGGATAACAAGAGAAGATTCTTAACAGTGTTATAGCATGTAATGTGTACATTAGCAAATATAGTTGCTGCTTCTAGCGAGACTCTCCAGGTGAAGTGTTATTTAAAATGATCATATCAAGAATGCTTCACAAGTGTGTGGATTTGTATATAGAATTAGTTGCCTCTTGTGTTACCCATCATGTATGCTATTTTGATTTCACTTACAGGTGCTCTTGTTTCAGTTAACACTTTGTATAATTATTTGTTGCTCTTGACAAATATACGTTATGTTGATCTTATTTTTCACGTTTAAATAACACCGATGCCATTTGTAACCTACTGAGGTGTGCAATAGGTTAGATCTGTTGTCATTTTTATTGATTATTTAGCATGTTTGGCCATTCCTTTGTTTTTTCTGCCAGCTTTAAAATGTTTGCTTTGTGCAGAACTGAATGTTTATGAACAATTGTGTGTGAATCACGTGCATTGTTTCCAGTGAGTGAGTTAATTTAATGTATGTTACACAGAAACCCACCTTGGCGGGAGACATTTCGCGAATGATGCCGAAGTTGAATGTGAAGTGATAACGTGTAGAAAACAGAGCACGCAGTTCTATGCAGCCAGTTTGAGAGGACTAATAAAACAATGGGATAAGTGCATCAGTGTTGGTGGAAATTATGTTGAGAAATAAAGCGACAATGTATCTATAAAAATAAACTGGTTTCAAGTTATCATCTAGTTATTTTTCTGCAGCCATTTGTGGCTTACTTATGAACTTACCCTCATACTTTATTTTCTGCAGCCATTTGTGGCTTACTTATGAACTTACCCTCGTACTTTATTTTCTGCACTGCTATGTGCTGCTGTACTATGGGACATTATTGATTAATATCTCCTGAATATATGCAAGTAGAAGAGCTGCATGCAGGGTGCAGAGAAGCATCAGCCCTTGGTGGTCATTTTACAGGAATGATTGATGATCATGAAGACATTTTACAGGAATGATTGATGATCATGAAGACATTTTACAGGAATGATTGATGATCATGAAGACATTTTACAGGAATGATTGATGATCATGAAGACATTTTACAGGAATGATTGATGATCATGAAGACATTTTACAGGAATGATTGATGATCATGAAGACATTTTACAGGAATGATTGATGATCATGAAGACATTTTACAGGAATGATTGATGATCATGAAGACATTTTACAGGAATGATTGATGATCATGAAGACAATGTCCCTGACAGTGATTAATTATACAGATTATTAGCCATGCTGTTGATAGTCAGAGGCCACCGATGTGTTACCACCACATTAGTGAAGGCTGTAGATGTGTGTTCAGAGGCCACAGATGTGTTACCACCACATTAGTGAAGGCTGTAGATGTGTGTTCAGAGGCCACAGATGTGTTACCACCACATTAGTGAAGGCTGTAGATGTGTGTTCAGAGGCCACAGATGTGTTACCACCACATTAGTGAAGGCTGTAGATGTGTGTTCAGAGGCCACAGATGTGTTACCACCACATTAGTGAAGGCTGTAGATGTGTGTTCAGAGGCCACAGATGTGTTACCACCACATTAGTGAAGGCTGTAGATGTGTGTGTGTTGAGCAGAAATGATAGTCATATATATTCTGGTGACAGTTGTGGGTGATTGAGTGTGCTTGAAGAATGTTTCTGTGTCAGTGATTGCTGGTTTTGTCGCAGATGTTATGAGAAAATAATGTGATTGAAAGAATTATGATTATGTTCATCAAAAATAAAATTCATAACAATTTGATGTTTTATGTTGTCAACTAGATCACTGTGAGCAGTGCTTGTTCCTTGAATATGAAAGAGAAAAAAGTGTCCCACAAAGCATTGAACTTCATAGCTCCAGCGACGACCCCGAGGAGTCTCTGAGCAAATTGTGAATGACGTAGCTTGAAATTGAACCCACAACCTTGGAGCACGATTCATTCAGTAGCATGTCCTTTGCAGAACCTCGCTCCCATAACAACCTTCTGGAAAACCTCTCGATCATAAGCAAGATGTCCCGCGTCCGATACACCCATCTGGAGATCATCCACCACATCCTGCACCCATCTTCTCTTTGTCCTTCCTCTTCCTCTCTTCCCAGGCATATACCCCTGGAGTACGATGCATGTGGTGTATTCACTTTGCCACTGAGACTGTCCCTTGAATATGAAGAGATGGGGATTGGAGTTTTAGCTGAAACATGTACAAACACCACAATACAGCCTTTGTGGTTGAGGGGTTTGGAGTTTTAGCTGAAACATGTACAAACACCACAATACAGCCTTTGTGGTTGAGGGGTTTGGAGTTTTAGCTGAAACATGTACAAACACCACAATACAGCCTTTGTGGCTGAGGGGTTTGGAGTTTTAGCTGAAACATGTACAAACACCACAATACAGCCTTTGTGGCTGAGGGGTTTGGAGTTTTAGCTGAAACATGTACAAACACAACAATACATCCTTTGTGGCTGAGGGGTTTGGAGTTTTAGCTGAAACATGTACAAACACCACGATACTTTGTGGCTGAGGGGTTTGGAGTTTTAGCTGAGACATGTACAAACACCACGATACAGCCTTTGTGGCTGAGGGGTGCTGTACAAATGGTCTTCATGTGTTAGTGAATGACATGTCTAACATTCTGCAACTATTGGCACCATATCTTCACATGCTATATTTAGGGACTGGGGCAGGTCTGCACTCCTCTGTACGGCCATGACATGTATACAGAAATCACTGCCAGAAGCTCAGTTGTAAGGATCAAACCTAGCCAGACTGGAATCACCAGTACTAGAGATTTTTCTAAATAAGATGCACGATTCAGCTAACCCATAGAGAATGATAACAGATATTCATAAAACAAACAGCATGATATTAGCCAGAATTCCAAAAGCATTCGTTAAAAGACAGCACCACACAAAGTATTTATCTAGGCCAAAGGAAAATGCTGACAATGAAAACAGTTGAGTGAAGAAGTTCTTCAGAAGAACTGATATCACAACACTCAGAATATTCCCACATACACTCTAGCATTATCTTCAACAGCCAGCGGAGAGTCCCAATACTAATTGTACTAGTTGCAATCTGATTGTGTCTGTCTGGCCTTTCCTTGGAGCCCTCTTGAGTGTCTGCCAGATGTTTATGACTTAACATAGTATCAATAATATATGTAAATATATTGTAATAATTATCACGGGTTAAAATAAGAAGTGTTTAATATGGTGACAGCATCAATGAATTTTATAGTGATATGGATAACGCCTTCAAGAAATTCCAGTATTCAGAATTAAATATCATCAAGGGTGGCTTTAATGCTAAAGTTGAAAATCAAGACGGATGCACAGTATGGACTAGCGGAGCATAATGAAAGAGGTTACAGACTTGTAGCATGAGCAATAGAGCTTGATATGATTATTGTCTGGAATCAACAACATGCAACCTCAGAAGTCGTAGTGAGTTTGCTATATGGCGAGGGACACTGGTAATAGGGACAGCTAATCCACACGCAAAAATCAGTCCAGTGCACTAGACGTAGCACATGTATGGAATTCATTTGTGTTCAAAGCGAACGAACACAAAGAAACATCATCATCCAAGGAGATTATGGACATGGAGGAGTCCTGACAATAAGATCAGAAACCAGATTGATTATATCCTCATCGACAGAAGATTTTGAAATGCCTTAAATGTCACAAAAATATACCAAATGCAGACTGACCGTAGATTAATTATAAGCAATATACATATAAAATTAAAGAATGTCAAATAAACACCAAGAAACACAAAATTTGATCTATGTGCACTGAAGAGTGATAAATTAAACGTAGAGGTAAAGACCAGATTTGATGCATTGTCCAATCTGGAAATTCTATTTCAAGTTGTCAGTGACCATGGGAAATATTGAAGAACTCAGGCTGCAGAAATAACTATCCCAAAAATTGAAGATGATGGGTGTAAGAAATGGATGATGGAGGTCATCTTAAGAACTAATGGAAATAAGAAGTAACAAAATTAATCATAAAAATTTGAAGAGATTCATAAGGAAATTGTGCAAAGAGGCAAAAGAAGCATGGCTTGAGGAAAATTGTAGGGAAATAACCAACACAATATCAGAAATACCAAATTAATACATTTTAAATGCATGTTCAGATTATGTGAAAACTCTGAGAGAGGAACAGTATGATATTCTGAATAATAATGAAGATGTAAGTTCAGAATAAGGGGTTAAGGACGCTGTTCGTAATCCTGTATACCCACGTACATAACACAGCTGCGCGAGATTTGGCTGCGGATTGCGTCGCGTTGGTTTCTTACCGAAAGGTATGTGAGCCGGTTGTTTAGAAAGCAATGGCAAACTGCTGAGTAAACTTTGCCAAGACATCAACAGCAGCTGACTGTAATGTCCTGTAAATAGGATATGCACACACAAAAGTTCAGAATGCTTTATGAAAACTGACAAGAACCCAGGTACATATAACACAACAGACATGTCAAATGCCTTAGAAGACTGCAGAATAGACTAGGTCACCAGACTGCTAAAAAAAAATATATGATAATGGAGATATCATCAAGTGACTTGCCACCTGCAGTAGGCATTCATGTCTCTCCACAGAACTCGGCCTTTAGTTTTTTGGATCAACTCTGCTGATGATATTCCTCTGTGACACTGCCTCAATCCATCCAACATCATTTCTCTTGGTCTGCCTCTCTTCCCTTCAATCTTTTCAGTCGTCCCAATGTTATCCAATGCCTCTATTCTCATCACATGAGCAAAGAAAGCTGTTTGTCTCTTTTCTTATTGTTGTATATAATGTTCTAGTTTCATTAGCCTATTTCAGGCAGAAATTCTTAGTTACTTTGGCAGTCCAAGGAATTCGCAACATTCATCTCAGGAACCACATTTCTGTCACTTCCAATCTCTTCCTAATTTGTTCATTTACATTCCAAGATTTACAGCCATACAGCAAAACTAGTTCTATATATCACCACTGTGGGACATAATATCAATAACATTAGATATGCGGATACAGTATTGATTGCAGACAATGAACAGGATCTGCAACATTTAGTAGATGCGGTTGGTGTACAGAGTAAATAACTAGGGTTAGAATTAAATTGTAAGAAGACACAGATTATGTTGTCACTAAGAAGAAAGAAATACCACAATGTAATAGACGGGTAAATGGGAATATTCTAAAATCGGTACAACTATCTCAGAACAGTTATAACACCTGATGTTTGAAGAGATTAGAACAAGAATTGCCATGACGAAGGTAGTCTGTACAAATATGAGTCTAGCTTTGTATGCCCAATGCGCTTGAGGCTGTGTAAAAGTGTCCATACTTTGCTTACAGAGAACGGGTTCTGTGCCAGAACACACTGAGAATAAATGGAGAACACAAAGAACAGTTGTAATAAATCAATTTATTTCTCTTGAAGTGAAGGAACAAACTAGGTACACACTAAATTGGAGGTTTTCCAAAGCCAGTCCTGGGAAAATGCCAATCCAATTGTCAAATCGAATCTAATATTACAACAGTGTACGTCACTGTTCGTAAAAACAAACGTGATCTCTCTCTCTCTCACACACACACACACAGATATATATACGTGAGTGCAGGCAACCACAAGCACTCATGCGGTGTTATTTATGTTCTTCTGCGAATCTCATCTTCTCTTTGTCATTTCCTAGTGAAAGAACATCAGTCTATGCCACTGCTTCAAACATATTCATTCATCCAACTTTCTAGGATGGCTGATCCATACAGAGAAGAGGAAAGTGCTCAATTTAAAAACAGAAAAAAATTATGGTAAACTATAAGCACAACATAGATACAGATTTGTCACTAGTAAACATGCCTCAACTCCTATCCAAGTGACCAAAAGACTGAAAGACACTCAGTACCCTGAGGAGAAGCCAGCGGACACAATCAGGCTGGAACCTGTTGGACGGTTGTTGAAGATAAGGATGGAGCATGAATGGGAAGTCAGTAGTGCTGCGATGTCGTTCTTGGCTCAACTTCAAAACAGATTAACAAAATGCATAATAACTGACTTAATAGCACTGAGAATATTACCTGATGGTTTGATCATATTCATGAGAGTTTCTACTGCTTTCAGAGGGGATGAAGAAGAGGTTGAGAGATGCAGGTTGTAAAACAGACAGACAGAAGACAACAGCCGGCCTGTGAAAACAGTTTATAAAACAAGGACCAGATTTTCAAAACTACAGAGACAAAAACTCACCTAATAAATACAAATGTTTGATCTACTTAAAGATCATATTTACAAACATGGTACAGGTGTGCAAGATCTGTGGGAGATATTTGCATTAACAGACTCCCTCAGAACACTCAGGCATGCCACACATGTCTATAATATACTAATGACCTGTCAAAATAATTGTATATAACACCATATTCTTGCATTGATCTAATCCAATAAAGCATGGTCATGAGGACATTTGAACTGTTTGGTGACATCTGTAACAAACCTACTCGTTCGTGAGTGTGTGTCACAACAAGAGGTGGACATGTCTTTTTGGAACTGCGAACTGTGGCGAACTAAAGCCATTAAAATGCAGTCTGCTAGTCGTCCTTTTGGTTGGTGAATGTCAGCACCTGTAACATGGAAGTGGATTGCCATGAGATCATATTGTTGGAACAATGCATCATTTTCTGTGTTGGCTTGAATGCCTAGGATAGATCGTGGGGCAGCATCTCTGCCAACAAACAAGGTGGGGAGCTTGAGATCTCTTACCCATCTGTAATTCACCAAAAAAGATGTCCTTTGGTATTCTACCATCATCCATCCTCCTAACGTGTCCTGTCCATCTAAGTCTACGACGACTGAGCATAGAACAAACCGTCACACATGATTTTTCCAATACTTCAGTATTTGTAATTTTGTTTTGCCACTTAATACCAAGTATTCTTTGCAGACAGCGTATATGAAAGCTGTTTAAACATTTCTCTTGGTGTGAGTAAGCTGGCCAGACCACAATGCCATAAAGAAGAGTACTAAGGACTAGGGATAATTTGCTATTCACCTCTTATCCTAGATATGTAAAATGGTCTACTATCTCCAGTTCGGCGTCGTCAATAAAGATTGATGGTACACCATGTGCACTTTGTGACATAATCTTCGTCTTCTTTTTGCTAATTGTTAAACCAAATTCAGAACAAACATTGGAGATTGCAGATAGTAGACGTAATTCTTCCTCAGAGTGGGTCGTAATTGCAGCATCATCTGCAAAAAGCAACTCTCTGATCAGTACCCTCCTAATTTTGGTCTTGGTCTTCAATCTCTGAGCATTGTAGAGGTGGCATTGGGGATGCGCTAGTTGTCGCCGACTTCCTGTGCATTCAGGGATGAGTGCAGTGCTATTGATTTGGTTCTCCCTTACTGACCCAAACATACCGATGAGGCATTTTATGGTATCACAACAGTAACTGCTACCACTGTATTATATTGGTAGAGAAAAGTACAACCAGAATACAGTTTCTTTCAAGTATGACAATACAGGCGGGGATATTGTGAGCAAAATTAGACGAAGAAACACAAGAAGAAATGAAGAGTTTGGAACAACCACATAGTTGAGTGACGATATGGAGAGAGCCTGCATCGAGAAATCACTAGCTGCTGCACAATGGCAGAAAGCCAAGAAGACATTCACCGTACAACCTCATCTCCTACTGCTGCTGAAACAGATCAGCGATGATAAAGTGGACCAGTTTCAGACTGTAGCTAAGGTTGTTTGGCGGCTGGAAATATGTAAGTGAGTGTCCAAGATGTCTCTGAAGTTGTTCTGGCAACTGCATAAAACTGAACAGTTCAGCAAAACATCGGGGCATCCCTCACTTCCAGGTTAAAGATCTCACCTGGAAGAGGATGGATGAGGAGGGAATATTGGCTCAATGGATCTGCCTGGATCATGGACATTCATGAGAAATCATATGTCGGGGTTGAAGAAACTTGGGCTGCATTTGAGGATTGAAAAACACGCACCTCGGCCTGACAACAAATGTGTGAGAAAACGCAGGCTCGTGGACATGGAGGCAGCAATCTAGCTAATGGTTTTAATGACAGCATCAAGAACTGTACTGTCAGGGAGAACTTGTTGCACAGCTACCTGATCCCACCTCCAAAGTCTGACAAAGACCATAACAGTCAGCAAGGATATATATTAATACAAGTAATTGTAAGGGACATGGCTGGCAAGTGGCTGGAAAATAAAACTGTGAGAAAGGTATGCCACATCAAACGGTTTCATCTTTTTCTGGCAGTTCTATGATGTGTTTGAAGGTGTACAATAGTCTCTTTGAAATGTTTATAGTTCGGCTTATGGAACCCCTTTTGTGTCCCTTTCTCATGAATGGGATTTTGTGCACCCTTTGTCAAAGAAGAGTTGTACCTAAATGTGGTAGCTGGGCTTCTGAATGAATAATCAGCCCTGGATTTTCCATTGCTGTTCAGTATGTACATGATAGGCACTAGCGGTGGGCAGAGCACGGCCAGTTCTAGGACTGTCACGTGCAGAGCACGGTACATCGCTGAGTCTGGAGCAGATTGCCAGATGGCACTGGCACTGGCAGCTGGTGTGGTAAATTTGGGGCACTGATAAATCCAATGAAAGCTGTGTTAATTAGGTTTTCTCTGAACAACTACTGTCCACACACCAACTCTGTCTAGAATGGGGTTACAGTGGACAGATCCAACACATTGAAATACCGAACAGTTTTTTTTCAACAGGTGTCTGCATTTTAAGAAACATGTTGGCCAGACCTGGAAAGGCCTACCAGTGGTGAGTGTGATGGCTACTCTTCACATCTCCCAGTTCTGGGATGCGAGGTCCTTGAGAAGGTATGTTGCTAGAAATGAACATGGTAAGTGGGAGCAGATGATGTCTTGCTGACCCAGCAAGGAATGCAACTACCAGTCACTACAGGCAGGTGAAATCTCACCTGTATGGAGATGCAATAAGGATCATCCAACGACTGACAAGCTCTGCTGCTCAGAAACAATTCAAAAGCCATCAAGGCTAGTGACAACAGATGCCACTAGAGTATAAAACAAATCTTTACAGGATCTGAAGTAATAATCAAATCAAAGCCAAAGAAACCCCAAAACAAAACAAAAAACATATTACAAAATTATTTCAAATCATACAAATGTTGTAATAAGAAATTATCCACATTTCCAGAATCATGAACCTCCAACAGAGAAAATAAATCAAATGACAAATTCATCAGAATTTAATAAACAAATGGGAAAGTTCAATAAAATGTAACAACTCACATACTTTACACTTGAGTTCAATGTACATAACCATAAGTGACTGAGATGTGCAGAAGCGTCTGCTATAGACACAGGTAAACCACAATTATGTCAACAAACAGACAGGATAGTCTCTGGAGAACTACTGTGGTGATATTAAAACATATGACAATTGTGTTTTGTGAATTCCAGTTAAAAGAATTCATTATACTACTTTAATATATGCTGAACGTTTTCTGCAGTGATATACGCCAGGCAATAAATTGTGCAATATATATGTTGATGTCTTCATTATTTATATTGTTCCTTACCACTATTTTCTATAATATTCCTCATGTTTTCAGTATATAAGTTAACAGATAAGGGAACAAAATGAACTCCCTGTTCTATATCAAACCAATCTGCTGAACCATCGCATATTCTCACGGCTGCCCTTTGTTCACTGTAGTGTTTTTATTATCTATATAAAGTGTAACAAGACGTCCATTTCTTTTCATACATTCCATAAATCTTCATGTTCTACAGTCACATGCCTCTGAGTAATCTATAAAGCAACAGTACAGATCTTTATTGTTCTCTGCTTTTTTCTATAATTACCCTCATGTTAAATATGTTGCCACGTGGGCCACTACATCACCTATTGCCAGCTTGTACTGTGATTTGATTTTTTAATAAAGTCTTCCCATGATTAGTTGTAATAAGCATCAAGAAATATCAAGTAATGTATTTAAAAACAATGTGAATTTAAATCATGAAGACACAAACACTATATTGCACAATGTATTACCTGAAAAAATTTTAATGTACCTCATCAGAGTAAAATGATTATGTTAAACAACAAGACACTGATAGTCTCTTTACAACTACTGTGGTGATAGTCAAACATATGACTGTGTTTTGTTTACTTCAGTGGAAAGGATTTATCACGCTACTTCACTATATGTTGAACTTTGTTTCTGTAGCATGCACCTGGCCAGATACAGCAAAATGTGACAGGTAATAAATTGTTTGTTTCTTCATTATTCAAAATAATTTTTTTTTAATGTGTTAGATTAACAAAGTACACATTGTGTTTATGTTTCACACTGATGACTGTCTATATTGAACATACATTTGCAAGACAAGTGACAATATAGAAGCTCTATCTTGGGCTGGCATGTCAAGAATTGCACACTATGCTGTGCACATTTCAGCTCAGATGGATTGGCCATTTTGCTTGCAAGCCAAATGAGTGGCTTCCAAGACTACTCAGTGGCAAGCTTGACTCAGGGAAATAGACTGGCAGTGAACAATAAATGTGATACAAAGACACCAAGCAGCCTCAGTGAAGAACTGGTTTAAGACTGAAAACTGAGAGAAAATTGCTACTGGATGCTCTATTTGGCTTAGTCGTACACTGCTAGCTAGTCTGTCAGCAATTAACAGGAGACATGCTGTACAAACATCACATGACAAGTTATCTCCATCTGCTTGACAATGACAAAGTTACAAGACCTAGTTGAACAAGTAAACAGGCACAGTGCAGAATGTGGCTTAGATATTAACATCCAAAAAACAAAAACTATGATAATTAGCAATGAAAAGAAAAGAAAACATCACAGTAAACAGGCAGATACTAGAACAAGTAACAAGTTTCTCCTATCTCGGACATATAATAACAGATGATGACAGAAGTGAAAGAGAAATCAAAAAGAGAATAGGAATGGCCAAAAATGCTTTCAACGGCATGAAATCAGTATTAACATCTAGAGAGATTAATAACACATTAAAAATGAGAATTGTCAAATGCTACGTACATTCAATGCTATTGTATGGCGCGGAAGCCTGGACATTGAACAAGCAACTAGAAAGTCGCATAGAAGCCCTGGAGATGTGGATATACAGACGAATATGTTGTATTTCATGAAAACAAAAACAATCAAATGCAGAGGTTCTAGAAAAACTGGGAATGAAGAGAGAGTTGATGAAAGAAATAAAGAGGAGGCAAGTGAAATATTTTGGCCATGTTAAAAGACATGATACTCTTATAAAAACCATACTGGAAGGCAAGGTTGAGGGCAAGCAAGCAAGAGGTAGACAATGATACAAGTGGGAAGATAACATAAAGAGATGGACGAACATCTGCCTGACAGAATGTACAGACAAGGTGAGAGACACAGTGTTGGAGATACATTGCAGCCAACCTTCATTGTGGAGATGACACCTGATTGATTGATTGATTGCTTGCTTGACAATGGACACACCTTTGCCCTCTTTGTCACATATCTTTCTAACCAGGGCATAAAGTTATGTCCAACTCCTGCAATTTATATATCAAATCTCATGTTGTTTGACAAGGTAAACGTGCATTAATCTCTATGTCCTGCTCTCTGATGATTTCTTTCACCCGCACACCTACTAAGACTTGTGTCCACACCCACCCCTCTAAGACTTGTGTCCACACCTAACCCTCTAAGACTTGTGTCTACACCCACCCCTCTAAGACTTGTGTCCACACCTATCCCTCTAAGACTTGTGTCCACACCCCCCCCCCTCTAAGACTTGTGTCCACACCTATCCCTCCAAGACTTGTGTCCACACCTATCCCTCTAAGAATTGTGTCCACACTTACCCCTCTAAGACTTGTGTCCACACCTATCCCTTTAAGACTTGTGTCCACACCCACCCCTCTAAGACTTGTGTCCACACCTAACCCTCTAAGACTTGTGTCCACACCCACCCCTCTAAGACTTGTGTCCACACCTATCCCTCTAAGACTTGTGTCCACACCTATCCCTCTAAGACTTGTGTCCACACCTATCCCTCTAAGACTTGTGTCTACACTTACCCCTCTAAGACTTGTATCCACACCTATCCCTCTAAGACTTGTGTCTACACTTACCCCTCTAAGACTTGTGTCCACACCTATCCCTCTAAGACTTGTGTCTACACTTACCCCTCTAAGACTTGTGTCCACACCTATCCCTCTAAGACTTGTGTCTACACTTACCCCTCTAAGACTTGTGTCCACACCTATCCCTCTAAGACTTGTGTCTACACTTACCCCTCTAAGACTTGTGTCCACACCTATCCCTCTAAGACTTGTGTCCACACCTATCCCTCTAAGACTTGTGTCCACACCTACCCCTCTAAGACTTGTGTCCACACCCATCCCTCTAAGACTTGTGTCCACACCCATCCCTCTAAGACTTGTGTCTACACTTACCCCTCTAAGACGTGTGTCCACACCTATCCCTCTAAGACTTGTGTCCACACCCATCCCTCTAAGACTTGTGTCTACACTTACCCCTCTAAGACTTGTGTCCACACCTATCCCTCTAAGACTTGTGTCCACACCTACCCCTCTAAGACTTGTGTCTACACTTACCCCTCTAAGACTTGTGTCCACACCCATCCCTCTAAGACTTGTGTCCACACCTATCCCTCTAAGACTTGTGTCCACACCAACCCCTCTAAGACTTGTGTCCACACCTATCCCTCCAAGACTTGTGTCCACACCTACCCCTCTAAGACTTGTGTCCACACCTACCCCTCTAAGACTTGTGTCTACACTTACCCCTCTAAGACTTGTGTCTACACTTACCCCTCTAAGACTTGTGTCCACATCTACCCCTCTAAGACTTGTGTCCACATCTACCCCTCTAAGACTTGTGTCCACATCTACCCCTCTAAGACTTGTGTCCACATCTACCCCTCTAAGACTTGTGTCTACACTTACCCCTCTAAGACTTCTGTCCACACCTACCCCTCTACGAACTGTGTCCAAAAATGTAGCAAACCAAAATATGACTGGCATTTCTATGAAAATTGCTTTAAAATATGAAAAACTGTGATAATTTGTACTTCAAGAAAATCTATAGCTGGATTTTTAATAATATTAGTAGCGTATAATGAAAGGAAAAAAATGTCTCGGTAATCATGTATGTGGACAAATTTCTGTCTCATATATGGGTAATCATGTCTGTGGACAAACTTCTGTTTCATATACAGGCAATAATTTCTGTGGACAAACTTCTGTCTAATGTATGGGGAATCATTGCTGATGATGATGATCCTCCACACCATGATGCCAAACTGTCTAGCATCTTTTCTGTTCGTTCCCCCTCCCCCTTGCCTCTCTTGCCTTCCAACTTTCTCATTGTCACCAACTTTCCCCTTTTCATGCACCCAAAAAATGTGGACTGCCTTGTTGTGATGGGAGTGACCAGTTCTCTTTGTGAATGAACTTCTTTCAAGATATCCTCACTGTTTATCTGTCCAGATGTCCTCATCATTCATCTATACAACCACATCTCTGCAGCTTTCACATAATTCCTGACTAGTCTGTTAACTGTCCATGATTCACTTCCATACATCAGCATTTGCTGGATTCCCACTGTTGTGTCTGTATATTGTGGAAACAACTCATCTCTGTTGTCCTGACCATTTTCTGTCACTAGATGTGTATGCCGAGTTCTTCCCCCTATCCACTCGTGAAATGCAGATGGTTGGGGGAGGGGGTTGCGCAACGTGTCCCAGCTGAGCTAAGCTCATTTACAGGTAGCAGAAGGACAATACATCATAGCAAGCAAACGTTAACAATGGTAGCAGTTTAGAGAACCAATTGGTCAATAATCAAACAACTTAAACGCATTTTTCTCTGGCAATAAATGGCATAGCTTCAAAAAGTTCCCTGAATAGACCTGATTGAAAGACTGTTCTGTCTTGGAAAATATAGTTCCATACAATGGTAGCGATCTTGATTAAATAAATTGTTGAGTAACCTCATGTACTCTCAAACAAAACTAAATAAGTTTGCTTGAGTGTTGTGAATATAGCATCACAGTGTTGAAAATGTCCTTGATTGAAAACATACAAATGTCAAATTTTGTGTTCTGCTTGAGAACTCATATTTATTCCAGAAAGTATGTTGATATGTTTTTTGTGGGTTTTTTTAAAAGCTGCATATCCCTTACGGGACGTTGCTGTCAACACCAGCATTTTTCAGCTGTTGTTGATGTACTAGGCAAGTGTTACGTTCAGTATGTTTGCCATTGCTTTCTGAACGACCAGCTCCCATACCAGCACATTATAACACAACGCGACACGGTCTGCTGCACAAATCGGTCGCAGCTGAGCTTCGAACGCCTGGTACCCGGTTCACGAACCGCGTTCGAAAACCTTTAGCCACGGAGCCGGCTAATGTTGATATTGCAATGAAAAAAATCAAAAATAGTTTAATGGAACACGTATTTCCAAGAAGACTATCTTAATGTGATTGATGATCCTCATAGCGGATGACTGCCAGCACATTGATTCATACAGGTGCAGGAGTGCCTCAAAAACTACAATGTTACAGCCTTGAACATCCTCCATATTCTCTTCCTCTGGTACCTCCTGACACGTCTTTGCTGCCTTGCCTCAATTCAGCACTGAAAGGACAGCAAATCAAGGATGCTGAAGAAGTGCTCCCTACTGTGATTTAGCAGCTGAGAGATGTTTCACAGAATGGGTTCAAGGCATGTTTTCAACAGCTGTATGAACATTGGCAAAAGTGTATAGTTGCAGAAGGGAAAGATTTTGAAGGAAATTAATGTAAATAATTGTAGAGTAGCTGATTTTTATAGAATAAAATTCTGGGAGCTCAGTGAAACTACCCTGAAGCAAACCAAAGAGAGAGACACAAAAATTACACCATGAAACTATTTATAGACATGATAACAAAACTGCATATATTTCACATTGCCTTGCCATCTCCCGTAAGCCAGGAGGTAGTTGGGGTACCATCCCCTGTTGGACTGCATGACTTCCTTCCACATGTGCCTGTCTCTGTCAGCTTCAGCTTATAATATCACCAGTAAAAGGACAACAATCAATAACTGTCATGCCCCTCTGCTGTGTGTCCACCGTGACGAGGTAGAGGGGCTTGTGCGTCCCAATGACCCCAAGAGCTATGCCGACGGTAGCACAGCTACTGGTAGGGCCACCCATGTCGGACAGGTCAAGGGAGAGGGACCAGACGAAGAGGCACACAAACCTGCTGCCTTGTAGGTAGACTGGGGACAGTCAAAGGCTAGGGAAAGCACCCCAAATACATGCTTGTCGAAATCGGATGTACTGAGCCACAGGCTTGACAAAGCAGTGCAACGTGAAACCTGCTGCCTTGTAGGTAGACTGGGGACAGTCAAAGGCTAGGGAAAGCATCCCGAATAAATGCTTGTCGAAATCGGATGTACTGAGCCACAGGCTTGACAAAGCAGTGCAACGTAACTTAATTCATGATGTCACAAATCAAAATTAATCGATATGGTGCTAATCCCGTGAAGTCCCATCAGGCGGTGATAGTGCCGGGCCCCCTGCCTCGAGGGGGTCCACCCATGACTACTGGTGGTCACCTTCCCTTGTGCTGTGGAGTCAAGGCACAGAGGAGTAGGTTAAGAGCTATTGACCAAATACCCCGGACACTCAACATACTACAGTGGAATGCCGAAGGAGTTTACAAGAA
Source organism: Cepaea hortensis (assembly GCA_963921405.1). Taxonomy (NCBI): domain Eukaryota; kingdom Metazoa; phylum Mollusca; class Gastropoda; order Stylommatophora; family Helicidae; genus Cepaea; species Cepaea hortensis. The sequence goes on from OY992893.1 coordinate 65,805,963, forward strand.
GAAAGACTCCCTAACACAGCGTCTTCATAAAGATAGAATAGATGTGGCATGCATTCAAGAGACACACCTCAACGCCAATCACAAATTCTCAGTCAGAGGATATCAGGCCACACGTTTCGACCGCGAAGGACACAAAGGAGGAGTTCTAATACTTACACGAAATACAATACCTTGCAGCGAAGTATCTGTGATCTCTGACAACCAAACAGAAATTATAGGTGTTGATATAATGATAAAGGACGTGAAAATAAGAATCTACAATCTGTATAGCCCAGCAGATAAGGACCTTACACTCTCAAACATGAAAATAACTGACACAAACTGCATCATTGTCGGAGACTTTAATAGCCGTTCAGAAAGATGGGGATACCCAGATACTGACAAAAGAGGAGATGAATTGGAGGACTGGGAAATAGACTCAAATCTCCATCTACTCAACAAAGCGGATGACACACCGAGCTTCTACTCCAGAAGATGGCTTACCACTTCTACTCCAGACTTAGCTTTCTGCACAGGAGACATCCTCCACAAAATCGATCGCCATGTGCTGGACCAATTAGCAGGTAGTGACCACAGACCAATCAAGCTTGAAATGAATATGGAGTATGTTCCACAGGAGCAAAAGCCCTTGCCCCGCTGGAATTACAAACGAGCAGATTGGGACAGATTTGCCATACTAACAGACAAATATTGTGAAAACATAAATACACGATATGGCAACATAAAGCAAATGGTGGAAAGTCTAAACAGAGCGATAATACAGGCAGCCACTGAGTCCATTCCAAGAGGAGCGAGGAAAAATTACAAACCATACTGGACTGAAGAACTACAAAGTTTGGAGGACAAAGTTGAAGATGCCAGGAAGACAGCAGAGAGAGAACAAACAATTGAAGCAAACATCTCTCTCAAAGCCATCTCAGCAAAATATAAAAGAACAGTAAATCAAACAACAAGAGATTGTTGGAGGGAAAAAACAGAAAACCTGAATTTTGACAGGGATGGAAACAAACTATGGAAACTAGTGAAAGCCATGAACAATGAAGGACCTAGAAACAAACAAATAACAATTAAACAAGGAAATGCCTTGCTTACAGGCAAAAAGGCTGCAAATGCACTAATGGAACACTATGCAAATGCAAACCACATTGATATTACAACCGAACAGAAGAAAGCAATCAAAGACAAACAGATACATCATAGAAATACAGAGACAGCAGCAGAATATATGATGGCAAATCTAACAATGGAAGAAATGGAACAGGCAATGATTACCCTAAAAAAGAAGAAATCACCAGGAAAGGATGGAATCACAAATGAAATGCTAATAGGACTAGGCACCAAGGCAAAGAAGAAACTACTAGCAGTCCTAAATAACAGCTGGAAGAGAGGAATAGTCCCACAGGCATGGAAGGAAGCTATACTAATACCAGTCCCAAAGAAAGGAAAAGACCTGGAAGAACCAAATGGCTATCGACCTATCAGTCTACTTAGCTGTGTAGGAAAATTAATGGAACGCATTATCAATGGCAGGCTAACATGGCATCTGGAAGAAAACAAACTCTTAACACCACACCAAGCAGGATTCAGAAAATACAGATCCACTGAAGATCAAATAACCTATATAGCTCAGGAAATAGAGGATGCCTTCCAAGAGAAAAAGCACACACTAGCAGTCTGGATAGATTTAGAAAAAGCATTTGATAAAGTATGGAAGGAAGGACTGAAAGTAAAACTGCAAAACATGCATGTTTGTGGAAAAATGTATAAATGGATCAGCCACTACCTTGAGAACAGAACTGCCAGGACAAAAGTACAAGGACAAACAAGCAAAATGATGATGCTGGAGCAAGGTGTCCCCCAAGGAGGAGTTCTTTCACCAACATTATTCCTAGCATATATAAATGACATCACAGAAAATTTTCCAGCCAGAGTACACACATCCTCCTTTGCAGATGACCTAGCCATATGGACATCTGAAGAATATATTAGTACAGCTAACAGCAGAATACAGCAAGCCTTATTAGCGCTAGAGGACTGGTCAAAATCATGGCTAGTGAAGATAAGTGAGGAGAAAACAACATGCACAGTGTTCTCCCTCTCAAATAAAACTCAGCAACCTAAGCTGGTATTGAATGGAAAAATATTGCGCCATGAAGAAAATCCAAACTATCTAGGAGTCACCTTTGATCGTCGCCTGACATGGAAGACACAGGTTGAGAAAAATCGAACAAGAGCAAGGCAGAGAATGGCAATCATGAAAAAGCTTGCTGGTACAACGTGGGGAGCAGATGAGAAAGTTCTCAAGAAGTTATATACTGGACGGGTGAGGCCAGTACTGGAATATGGCATTGCAGCTTGGGCAACAGCAGCTAAGTCAAACTTTAACAAAATAAGTAGAGTCCAAAACCAAGGAATGCGAATCATAACTGGAAGCCTGAAGACAACGCCTATTAATGAACTAGAAAAGATCACTTGTTTACAACCAATGCAGGATAGAAGAGATAGCAGAGCCCAGCAACAAGCAGAAAAATTTAGAAGATTGACAGACCACCCTATGTACAACAGATTTAATGGTTTTGGAAAGGGAAGACTGAAGCGTAGCAACTTTGTAGAAACTGCAAAACGAAGGATTAGGGCAGATCCTATACTTAACATATCAACAGTCAAGCCCATACACAATGCACACAACTTCCCAGCTTGGAGACAGCAGCAACTGCCTGAGATGATAGAAAACATTCCTGGTATTGAGAAAAAGAACACTCAGCATGAAACCGAAAGAAGAGAAATAACCCTAAACTACATAAAAGAACATTACCCAAGCAGGAATTGGACCCATGCATATACAGATGGATCAGCCAAAAATTCAATAGAGAATGGAGGAGGAGGAATTCTCCTAAATTTAAAAAATGGAGTGAAAAAAACACATTCAATGGCAACTGGAAAATTTTCAAGTAACTTCAAAGCGGAGGTAGAGGCTTTGAAAACTGCAGCAGAAATGCTCCTGATGGAGGAAAATAAAGAGAAGCAAATAGCTATCTTCACAGATGCAAAGTCAGCTGTCTCAATACTCAAGAGCAATAACAGCACAGAACTAACTGACCTAAGAGCAGCACTCCATGGTCTATGCCAGAAATCCAAAAAAGTTGTAATACAGTGGATCCCATCACATTGCAGTATACCTGGAAACGAAGAGGCTGACAGACTGGCAAAAGAGGGCGGACGACTACCACAGCCTGACATAGACATAACCTATAATGAGGCAAAGAGGTTGATAAAAAGCACTTATAGAACCAAATGGGAATCTGAGCATCCAGGCCATCAGAAGGATGATGCATATTACAAACTCGACCGAAGAGAACAAGTAGCAATCTTCAGACTCCGCACAGGACATAACAGGCTGAAATACCACTTGTTCAATAAACTAAAGATAGGAGATACTGATGAATGTAATTGTAGAACTGGAAAAATGACAGCAAAACATTTGCTGCAGGATTGCCCAACGTATGCAGAACAGAGAAAGATATTTTGGCCCACACCTGCTTCATTTGAGGACAAGCTCTATGGAGATATCAACAAGCTCAAGTTGACCGCAGCTTACTTTAACTACATACAGGTTGACATTTAAAGGTGCATGAAGACCCAGAGGCATGAAATGGAATATTGCTTGGATAGCAAATCCATTATGTGGAAAGTCCAAATCGAAAGCTCGCTGTGTGGGCTTCATAAAAGGTGGAAAAGTGTCCTAGTGGCACGAAATGGAATATTGCTTGGATAGCAAATCCATTACGTGGAAAGTCCGAATCAAAAGCCCACTGTGTGGGCTTCATAAAAGGTGGAAAAGTGTCCTAGTGGCACGAAATGGAATATTGCTTGGATAGCAAATCCATTACGTGGAAAGTCTGAATCAAAAGCCCATTGTGCGGGCTTCATAAAAGGTGGAAAAGTGTCCTAGTGGCATGAAATGGAATATTGCTTGGATAGCAAATCCATTACGTGGAAAGTCCGAATCGAAAGCTCACTGTGTGGATGTCATCTGCAGACTGCATACTTCTGGTTTCCGGAAGAACAGCCTATGGTGAACGGAAGGCCCAATATACGGAAGTGAGGCTAAGCAGCCATGTGCAGGACGTGACGATTCCTTGGGTGAGCCCAGTACCAGAGCGCTATGTATTGGCTCTGCAAGTATGGAAGCCTCCTTGGATGGCGGGGAATGCCCATGGTCTGCCCCTGCCTTCCCTTGAGGGCTGACCAGGATCTTTGACTGTTCTATATGGACCAGCTGGGATGGGGGATAACACCACAACAGTGAGAGTCAAACGTCCTAAGAAACCCCCGGGAAGGTTAACCCGGTCAACAAATGCCCGCAGAAGTCGGATGTGTCGGCCTAACGGCGCAAGAACACAGCTCTGCTGTAAACAGGCACAACGCAATCACATCCGAAAAAAAAACTCCGGATGAACGAAGAAGAAGAAGAATAACTGTCATGCTATTATCAGGCAACCGTGCAGTGTGTTATGTGTCCAGTGAACATAAACTCAGTGTATGTTCTGAAAACTACGTAACAAAACATCTAGCATGCAACAAATCTGTGCACAAATAAATAAAATACATAAATTAACACATTTTAAATAACTGTTATTTTAGTATCTGAAACACATCATGTGAATAACTTTACAACTTCAGCACAAGAAACATTACAAAATCAACAGCATTTCCAAACAACTGCAGATGTGAGTCCCATCAGATAGCCATCCAAGTTGCTGGTGGCCAAGAATGACCTGAACAATGGTAAACCCTGATACAAGTTACAGCAAACACAACATCAACAGTGCTGACTGATCACTGGCAAGTGATGTTTTGATAGTATGAGAGAGAATACAACAGGGGAAAACACTGTACTCATATGACTTTGTAGGTAATGATATTCAGAATACAAGATGATTAAATGTCATGCTACATGGAGGATATATGTCAACAACTACACATAATTACAACACAATTAATTGCTTGCTTTTTGCAGAGCACTCCCAATGCCTATTGGCTTTTTGTGACTTATAGGCAATTTTATATTGTGTAGTTTGCCATTGCTTTCTAAACTAGAGGTCAACATTTAAGGCCAACTGACCGTGTGAAGAATGAACTCACCATCCCACAAATAACCGCACAGAAAGTTTCAGCGCAAGTGTATTCAACTTCTCAGCATGGCTGACCTCGATCTTCTACAGCCTATATACAGATAACTGGTGACTCCATGTCCAACAACATGAATACAATGTCTGTGCTAACTCAGACACACACACAGTTCTCTCGAATGGTGAACAGCAGCAGATACAAACTAACAACCACACATTAGTCAATTCTGGTCATGTTGCTATAGTAGCTACAGCCAGGGGGAAGCTGTCAATTCTGGTCATGTTGCTACCGTAGCTACAGCCAGGGGGAAGCTGTCAATTCTGGTCATGTTGCTACCGTAGCTACAGCCAGGGGGAAGCTGTCAATTCTGGTCATGTTGCTACCGTAGCTACAGCCAGGGGGAAGCTGTCAATTCTGGTCATGTTGCTATTGTAGCTACAGCCAGGGGGAAGCTGTCAATTCTGGTCATGTTGCTACCGTAGCTACAGCCAGGGGGAAGCTGTCAATTCTGGTCATGTTGCTACCGTAGCTACAGCCAGAGGGAAGCTGTCAATTCTGGTCATGTTGCTACTGTAGCTACAGCCAGGGGGAAGCTGTCAATTCTGGTCATGTTGCTACCGTAGCTACAGCCAGGGGGAAGCTGTCAATTCTGGTCATGTTGCTACCGTAGCTACAGCCAGGGGGAAGCTGTCAATTCTAGTCATGTTGCTACCGTAGCTACAGCCAGGGGGAAGCTCATTTGTCAGCCTTTACACCATCAAACACACCAACCTGCACACAGTATAATAGTAGACTAATTAGATCAAGAATCGCTATTGCAAGATGGAAAACATAATGACCAATAAACAGATGTCAATTGCAATAAGAAAAGAGTTGAAGCGCTACAGAGAACCTGTACTTTTGTATGGATGTGAGACATGGACAAAGAACAGACAAGCTGAAAAACATCTATTGGCAGTGGAATTGTGGCTTCTGAGGATATTGCAAAGAATACTATGGACAGACAGAAAAACTAATGAACAAGTCCTACAAGAAGCAGATGAACACCATAAACTGATTAGAGAAATTAGATGTAAAAAGTCAAAATTTTTTGAACATATAAACTTGAGAATTTGGTGACAACTGGCAAGATTGAAGTGAAAAGAAAAAGTGGAAGGAAGAGAAGTAAATATATGGATGGCTTGGACACATGGCATGGTAGAGACAAGAACATGGAGCTAATCCACGACTCTGGTGATCGTGTAAGATGGTGAAACATGACCGCCCATGCTTACTGGCATGGCACATGATGACGATGTCTAGTATTCATGACAGCAAGAGAGCAAACAGAACTGGAATCAAAATAACAAAGCTACTAACTAGTCTCACTGACATAAAGTAAACAACATGTTCATTACTGGGATATAAGGATTTTGCTAAATGTAACAAGGTCTACATCTAATCATTTAGCAGATTATGGAGTCAGGTGTGCACATTCCTACCTGCTCCTGCTGTATTGTCAGTTAGGCAATGAAGTCAAAACCATTGCAGTGTGCTTCTCAGTATACAGGCTTATTTTTGTGACTGGCTGGAGATGATGTCTTTTTATTGACAATCTGATATTATCTAAATAAAACCTGATACCCAAATATGTTACCTCCTTAATGGTGATAGTTATCAACATGTTTACATAAAAACACTTCAGCTGAGAAGGCTTTCTAAGGACTTCAGACACTCAAAGATGAGGGTGCTTGGTACGGCACAACTATGCTGACCAGCATTCACTCAGGAAGCATCACAGAAAATGTTCAACATACATTCTATGTTGAAGTCATGTCACACCAATAAAAAGAGGTCCTGTAAAGAGAGATACACTGCATATTAGCAGCCATACAGCCATCTGGCTCAAACTGTTTGGGAAAGTAATGGCAGCTGGCATAATACTGACCATACTACTTCTAATAATATTTGATCACCAAAAATATGAACCCAACATTGCATTCCCAATATGCCTTCATGACAACGAAGCAGGGCTACTGTACTTGCTGCTTTACTTGCAACTGGTACTATTAGTATTTGGGACTCTTTACTGGCTGCTGAAGATGCTGACGGAGCACGTATGGGAATGTTCTGAGTGCTGTGATATAAATTACTGACTCAACTCAACTTGCTACTATTACAAGCCCTAACAATGCAGGTATTATGAAAACCTATGCTTCCACAGACATGTCAGTATTTCACTGGGACATTTGTGTATTTTATTAAACCGTGATACTATGAACATGACGGCACAAGAAATACTTCGCTGCTAAGTTTTGTTTTGCCAAAGTTATTCAATGTTTTCAACAAATATTTCAACAAATATTTTCACATATGTATTATCATTAATTTATTTCCTTGCAAGAATTGCTTTGAGATTTTAAAAAACACAATTTCCCTAATTCAACAGCTTTTATAAGGACCATTTATAACAGAATAAAATTTACTGACAAAACTGCTAGCATCAAGAAAAACTATACAAATGCACAAATTGACACAATTGTTAGCATCAAGAGACAATATACAAATGCATTTCAACAAGTGCTAATGTGTTCACATTAGTTGCTCCATTATTCTGAGAAGATCAACAGCTGCAACTTGACTGTGTGTATTCACCATCTTATCTACCAGCTATATCACTGTCTCTTGAGGACAATCTGGAAGTCTCATCTAGGTAGTTTCACAAGCTGATTCACAGTCCGCACCTTCACATTCATCGGGGGAGCAGTACCACAGAATGCAGTTGCCAACACAATTGTAGCAAATGAGAAAGACTGCAGCCAGAAACACCAAACTGCAAATGGTGCAGGGTTTTCTCACTAGAAAGAAACTTGTGAGGTACAGTGTGATAAACATGGCATGGTTGTAGATGAAAGCTGGGTTCAGTGGCTTGGGCATCAACAGAACTGGAATCAACCACTGAAGGCAATACATGGCTGTGGGTATTTTACTTGTGAGATGTTTGAATGCAGCATCTAAAGATACAACTAAAAATCTGGATGTTGCACCTCACTGTAATTTCTTCAGCTTGAAGTAAACCATCAAACTTGTGGCTTATAGACATTTGTTGACAAGGATATGCCTCAGTAGATAAAACTGGGACCCAAATATGAAAACCACACAAGTCCAGCGGTTCTATGTGGATATCTGTGGACAAGAAATGTGACAATTGGATTAAAAAATACCAATGATATCATTAGCTGTGACAGATCAAACTATTTCAGTCATCATCATTACATCTCTATATCATCTCTGCTGTGTCACCACCTTGCATATTCCAATTACCCCAAGAGCTATGCCGACGGTAGCACAGTTACTGGTAGTGTCTCCCATGTCGGACAGGTCAAGGGAGAGGAACCAGATCAAGAGAGACACACGTGCTGCCTTGTAAGTAGACCGAGGCAGTCAAAGGCTAGGAAGAGCAGGCCCACAAAATGCTTGTCAAAATTGAATGTACTGAGCCGCAGGCTTGACAAAACAGTGCAACATAACTTAATCAATCCATGATGCCACAGATTAAAATTAATAGTATGGTGCTAATCCCATGAAGTCCCATCAGGCGGTGATATTGCCGGGCCCCCTGCCTCGAGGGGGTCCACCCATGACTACTGGTGGTCACCTTCCCCTGTGCTGTGGAGTCAACATACTACAGTGGAATGCCAAAGAAGTTTTTAACAAGACAGTCCCCCTATCAAAATCATCTTCATAAAGATAGAATAGATGTGGCATGCATTCAAGAGACACACCTCAACACCCATCACAGATTCTCAGTCAGAGGATATCAGGCCACACGTTTCGACCGCGAAGGACACAAAAGAGTTCTAATACTTACACGAAACACAATACCTTGCAATGAAGTATCTGTGACCTCTGACAACCAAACGGAAATTATAGGTGTTGATATAATGATAAAGGACATGAAAATAAAAATTTACCATCTGTATACCCCAGCAGATAAGGACCTTACACTTTCAAACATGAAAATAATAAACTGCATTATTGTTGGAGACTTTAATAGCCGTTCAGAAAGATGGGGATACCCAGATACTGACAACAGAGGAGATGAAGTGGAGGACTGGAAAATAGACTTTAATCTCCATCTACTCAACAAAGCGGATGACACACTGAGCTTCTATTCTAGAAGATGGTTTACCACTTCTACTCCAGACATAGCTTTCTGCACAGGAGACATCCTCCACAAACTCGTTCGCCATGTGCTTGACCAATTAGCAGGTAGTTACCACAGATCAATCAAGCTTGTAATGAATACGGAGTATGTTCCACAGGAGCAAAAGCCTTTGCCTTGCTGGAATTACAATCAAGCTGATTGGGACAGATTTGCTTTACTAACAGACAAATATCGTGAAAACATAAATACACGACATGGCAACATGAAACAAATGATGGAAAGTCTAAACAAAGCAATAATACAGGCGGCCAATGTGTCCACTCCAAGAGGAGCGAGGAAAGATTACAAACCATACTGGACTGAAGAACTGCAAATTTTGGAGGACAAAGTTGAAGATACCAGGAAGACAGCAGAGAGAGAACAAACAACTGAAGCAAACATCTCTCTCAAAGCCATCTCAGCAAAATATAAAAGAACAGTAAATCAAACAACAAGAGATTGTTGGAGGGAAAAAACAGAACACCTGAACTTTGACAGGGATGGAAACAAACTATGGAAACTAGTGAAAGCCATGAACAATGAAGGACCCAGAAACAAACAAATAACAATTACACGAGGAAATGTCTTGCTTAGAGGAAAAAAGGCTGCAAATGCACTAATGGAACACTATGCCAGTGCAAACCACATTGATATTACAACCGAACAGAAGAAAGCAATCAAAGACAAACAGATACATCATTGTAATACAGAGACAGCAGCAGAATACACGATGGCAAATCTAACAATGGAAGAAATGGAACAGGCAATGAATACCCTAAAAAAGAAGAAATCACCAGGAAAGGATGGAATCACAAATGAAATGCTAATAGGACAAGGTACTTAAAGCAAAAAAGAAACTACTAGCAGTCCTAAATTACAGCTGGAAGAGAGGAATAGTCCCACAGTCATGGAAGGAAGCTATACTAATACCAGTCCCAAAGAAAGGAAAAGACCTGGAAGAACCAAATTTCTATCGACCTAGCAGTCTACTTAGCTGTGTAGGAAAATTCATGGAGCACATTATCAATGGCAGGCTAACATGGCATCTGGAAGAAAACCAACTCTTTAACACCACACCAAGCAGGATTCAGAAAGTACAGATCCACTGAAGATCAAATGACCTATATAGCTCAGGAAATAGAGAATGCCTTCCAGGAGAAAAAGCACATACTTGCGGTCTGGATAGATTTAGAAAAAGCATTTGATAAAGTATGAAAGTAAAACCGCAAAAAATGCATGTTTGTGGAAAAATGTACAAATGGATCAGCCACTACCTTCGGAACAGAACTGCCAGGACAAAAGAACAAGGACAAACCAGCAAAATGAAGCCGAAGATTCCGTTTTTGGGCCTTCCAGTCACCACAAGCTGTTCCTCCAGAAACCAGAAGAATGCAGTCTGCAGATGACAACCATACAGAGCTTTTGATTCGGACTTTCCACTTTGCTATCCAAGCAATATACCATTTCGTGCCACTTGGACACTTTTTCCACCTTTTATGACGCCCACACAGTGAGCTTTCGATTCGTACTTTCCATGTAATCGATTTGCTATCCAAGCAATATTCCATTTCGTGCCACTGGGACGCTTTTTCCACCTATGTAGATGCCCACACAATGAGCTTTTGATTCGGATTTTCCATGTAATGGATTTGCTAGCCAAGCAATATTCCATTTCGTACCTCTGGGACGCTTTTGTAACTGACATGCCTGTGGTATGAAGTGTGGCAATCTTAGTACTTCTTCATGTATATTTAAATGTCAACCTGAATGTAGTTAAAGTAAGCTGCAGTCAACTTGAGCTTGTTGATATCTCCATAGAGTTTGTTCTCAAATGAAGCAGGTGTGGGCCAAAATATCTTCTCTGTTCTGCATATACTGGGCACTCCTGCAGCAAATGTTTAGCTGTCATTTTATCAGTTCCAGAATTATATTCATCGGTATCTCATATCTTTAGTTTACTGAACAAGTGATATTTCAGCCTGTTATGTCCTGTGCGGAGTCTGAAGATTGCTACTTGTTCTCTTCAGTCGAGTTTGTAATATGCATCATCCTTCTGGTGGCCTGGATGCTCAGATTCCCATTTTGTTCTATAAGTGCTTTTTATAAACCTCTTTGCCTCATTATAGGTTATGTCTATGTCAGGCTGTGGTAGTCGTCCACCCTCTTTTGCTAGTCTGTCAGCCTCTTCATTTCCAGGTATACTGCAATGTGATGGGATCCACTGTATTACAACTTTTTTGGATTTCTGGCATAGACCATGGAGTGCTACTCTTAGGTCAGCTAGTTCTGTGCTGTTGTTGCTTTTCAGTATTGAGACAGCTGACTTTGCATCTGTGAAGATAGCTATTTGCTTCTCTTTATTTTCCTCCATCAAGAGCATTTCTGCTGCAGTTTTCAGAGCCTCTACCTCCGCTTGAAAATTTTCCAGTTGCCACTGACTGTTTTTTTTTCCACTCCATTTTTTAAATTTAGGAGAATTCCTCCTCCTCCATTTTCTATTGAATTTTTGGCTGATCCATCTGTATATGCATGGGTCCATTTGCTGCTTGGGTAATGTTCTTTTATGTAATTTAGGGTTATTTTTCTTCTTTCGGTTTCATTCTGAGTGTTCTTTTTCTCAATACCAGGAATGTTTTCTATCATCTCAGGCAGTTGCTGCTGTCTCCAAGCTGGGAACTTGTGTGCTTTGTAAATGGGTTTGACTGTTGATATGTTAAGTATGGGATCTGCCCTAATCTTTCGTTTTGCAGTTTCTAAAAAGTTACTATGCTTCAGTTTTCCCTTTCTAAAACCATTAAACCTGTTATACATAGGGTGGTCTGTCAATCTTCTAAATTTTTCTGCTTGTTGCTAGGCTCTCCTATCTATTCTATCCTGCATTGGTTGTAAACAAGTGATCTTTTCTAGTTTATTAATAGGCGTTGTCTTCAGGCTTCCAGTTATGATTCACATTCCTTGATTTTGGACTCTACTTATTTTGTTAAAGTTTGACTTAGCTGCTGTTGCCCAAGCTGCAATGCCATATTCCAGTATTGGCCTCACCGGTCCAGTATATAACTTCTTGAGAACTTTCTCATCTGCTCCCCACGTTGTACCAGCAAGCTTTTTCATGATTGCCATTCTTTGCCTTGCTCTTGTTCCATTTTTCTCAACCTGTCTTCCATCTCAGGCGACGATCAAAGGTGACTCCTAGATAGTTTGGCTTTTCTTCATGGCACAATATTTTTCCATTCAATACCAGATTAGGTTGCTGAGTTTTATTTGAGAGGGAGAACACTCCTCACTTATCTTCACTAGCCATGATTTTGACCAGTCCTCTAGCACTAATAAGGCTTGCTGTATTCTGCTGTTAGCTGTACTAATATATTCTTCAGATGTCCATATGGCTAGGTCATCTGCAAAGGAGGATGTGTGTACTCTGGCTGGAAAATTTTCCGTGATGTCATTTATATATGCTAGGAATAATGTTGGCAAAAGAACTCCTCCTTGGGGGGACACCTTGCTCCAACAGCATCATTTTGCTGGTTTGTCCTTGTGCTTTTGTCCTGGCATTCTGTTCTCAAGGTAGTGGCTGATCCATTTATACATTTTCCCACAAACATGCATTTTTTGCAGTTTTACTTTCAGTCCTTCCTTCCATACTTTATCAAATGCTTTTTCTAAATCTATCCAGACCGCTAGTGTGTACTTTTTCTCTTGGAAGGCATCCTCTATTTCCTGAGCTATATAGGTTATTTAATCTTCAGTGGATCTGTACTTTCTGAATCCTGCTTGGTGTGGTGTTAAGAGTTGGTTTTCTTCCAGATGCCATGTTAGTCTGCCATTGATAATGTGTTCCATTAATTTTCCTACACAGCTAAGTAGACTGACAGGTCGATAACCATTTGGTTCTTCCAGGTCTTTTTCCTTTCTTTGGGACTGGTATTAGTATAGCTTCCTTCCATGCCTGTGGGTCTATTCCTCTCTTCCAGCTGTAATTTAGGACTGCTAGTAGTTTATTTTTTGCCTTAGTGCCTAGTCCTATTAGCATTTCATTTGTGATTCCATCCTTTCCTGGTGATTTCTTCTTTTTTAGGGTATTCATTGCCTGTTCCATTTCTTCCATTGTTAGATTTGCCATCGTATATTCTGCTGCTGTCTCTGTATTACAATGATGTATCTGTTTGTCTTTGATTGCTTTCTTCTGTTCGGTTGTAATATCAATGTGGTTTGCACTGGCATAGTGTTCCATTAGTGCATTTGCAGCCTTTTTTCCCGTAAGCAAGGTATTTCCTTGTTTAATTGTTATTTGTTTGTTTCTAGGTCCTTCATTGTTCATGGCTTTCACTAGTTTCCATAGTTTGTTTCCATCCCTGTCAAAATTCAGGTTTTCTGTTTTTTCCCTCCAACAATCTCTTGTTGTTTGATTTACTGTTCTTTTATATTTTGCTGAGATGGCTTTGAGAGAGTTGTTCGCTTCAATTGTTTGTTCTCTCTCTGCTGTCTTCCTGGCATCTTCAACTTTGTCCTCCAAAATTTGTAGTTCTTCAGTCCAGTATGGTTTGTAATTTTTCCTTGCTCCTCTAGAAATAGACTCAGTGGCCGCCTGTATTATTGCTCTGTTTAGACTTTCCACAATTTGCTTCATGTTGCCATATCGTGTATTTATGTTTTCACAATATTTGTCTGTTAGTATGGCAAATCTGTCCCAATCTGCTTGTTTGTAATTTCAGCGGGACAAAGGCTTTTATTCCTGTGGAACATACTCCATATTCATTACAAGCTTGATTGGTCTGTGGTCACTACCTGCTAATTGGTCAAGCACATGGCGATCGATTTTGTGTAGGATGTCTCCTGTGCAGAAAGCTAAGTCTGAGTAGAAGTAGTATACCATCTTCTGGAGTAGAAGCTCGGCGTGTCATCCGCTTTGTTGAGTAGATGGAGATTTGAGTCTATTTCCCAGTCCTCCACTTCATCTCCTCTGTTGTCAGTATCTGGGTATCCCCATTTTTCTGAACGGTTATTAAAGTCTCCAACAATAATGCAGTTTGTGTCCGTTATTTTCATGTTTGAGAGTGTAAGGTCCTTATCTGCTGGGCTATACAGATTGTAAATTCTTATTTTCACGTCCTTTATCATTATATCAACACCTATATAATTTCTGTTTGGTTGTCAGAGATCACAGATACTTCGCTGCAAGGTGTTGTATTTCGTGTAAGTATTAGAACTCCTCTTTTGTGTCCTTCGCGGTCGAAACGTGTGGCCTGATATCCTCTGACTGAGAATTTGCGATTGGCATTGAGGTGTGTCTCGTGAATGCATGCCACATCTATTCTATCTTTAGAAGACGCTGTGTTAGGGATACTTTCTTGTTATAAACTCCTTCGGCATTCCACTGTAGTATGTTGAGTGTCCGGGGTGTTTGGTCAGTAGCTCTTAACCTACTCCTCTGTGCCTTGACTCCACAGCACAGGGGAAGGTGACCACCAGTAGTCATGGGTGGACCCTCTCAAGGCAGGCGGCCCGGCACTATCACCGCCTGATGGAACTTCGCGGATTAGCACCATAACGATTAATTTTCATCTGTGGCATCATGAATTGATTAAATTACGTTGCACTGCTTTGTCAAGCCTATGGCTCAGTGCATCCGATTTCGAGAAGCATTTTTTCTGGGTGCTTTCCCTAGCCTTTGACTTCCCCAGTCTACCTACAAGGCAGCAGGTTTGTGTGTCTCTTCGTCTGGTTCCTCTCCCTTGACCTGTCCAACATGGGTGACCCTACCAGTAGCTGTGCTACCGTCGGCATAGCTCTTGGGGTCATTGGAACACTTAAGCCTCTCTACCTCGTCATGGTAGACACACGGCAGAGGGGTAATGTATCGATTCACTTGCTTAAGAATATCCCCATCTACTTGTATATCACATTGTGGTATTTCTTTCTTCCCAGTGACGACCATAATCTGTGTCTTCTTAATATTCAGTTCTAACCCTAGTTGTTCACTGTGTGCAACAACTGCATCTACTAAATTTTGCAGGTCCTATTCATTGTCTGCAATCAAGACTGAATCATCTGCATATCTAATGTTATTGATGTATCATCCCCCAATGTTAATTCCTTCCGTATCTACTATATTTCTGAAAATATTTTCACTGTACAGGGAAAAAAGATCTGGAGACATTACACATCCCTGTCTCACACCTATTTTAATAGGCTGATATTGACCTACATCATTATCAATTCTGATGGCAGCTTGTTGTTTCCAATATATGTTTTTTACAAGTCTAAGGTCTTTTCCATCAATTTGTAGATCTTCAAGCATCCTTATCATGTCAACATGTCTCACTTTATTGAAAGCCTTTGTGTAGTCAATAAAGCAAAGATATAGATCTTTGTTTACTTCAATAGAACGTTCCAGTACTGTTCTCAGTATATACACAGCCCTTGCCTTCTACAAACGCACATTGTTCTTCTCCTATTTCAGGTTGTGTTTTCTTCCTAACTCTTTGCATGATAATTCTCAGCAGAATCTTCATGATGTTGCTCATCATACTAATTGTTTGATATTGATCGCATTCCAAGGCTCCTGATTTCTTTGGGATTGCAATAAATATAGAATTACATAATTCAGGAGGTATATCTCCAGTATTGTATATTGCGTTCAGCAGTCTGGTGACTTGGTCTATTCCATATTCTTCTAAGGCATTGATCATTTCTATTGTGATGTTATCTGTACCCAGGGTCTTGTCATTTTTCATATGGTTAAGAGCATTCTGAACTTCCATCTTCAAAATGGATGGTCCTTCATTATTATTCCGATGATCATATTATTCTTCTCTTGTATCATCATAAAGGTCTTTCACATA
The DNA here is from genome assembly GCA_963921405.1 of Cepaea hortensis. Taxonomy (NCBI): domain Eukaryota; kingdom Metazoa; phylum Mollusca; class Gastropoda; order Stylommatophora; family Helicidae; genus Cepaea; species Cepaea hortensis. The sequence goes on from OY992893.1 coordinate 65,822,124, forward strand.
ATCTGACCACGCATGTAAAATCTGATCTTTTTTTTTATTATGATTGATGATTGATTATGATTAAGATGTTTGGTTTTTAGGCAACACGTTGATGTGTGTGTTCTTTTGTTAGTGATGTCATTAATTCTTTTGTGCATTAATTTGGTATTCCGGGTGTTGTGTTGGTTTTCAATTTCCTTGCAATTTTCCTTTCCTCACACCATTTTTCTTTTGCCTCTTTGCATAGCTTCCTAATTTTCCTGTGAATCTCTTCATATTTTTCCTTGTTATTTTTTTTATTTCTTCTTACTTTCATGAGTTTTAAGATGTCTTCCATCATCAATTTCTTGCGTCCTATTATCTTTATTTTTGGGATTTTTGTTTCTGCAGCTTGGTTGATTGATTTCTTTAATATTTCCCATTGGTCACTGACGTCTTGAAATAATATTTCCATATCGGACAATGTATTGAATCTGTTCTTTACCTCTATTTATCTTTTATTTTCTCACTCTTCAGTGCCTGTAGATCAAATTTTGTGTTTCTTGGTGAATATTTGACTTTCTTTAATTTTATATGTAAATTGCTTAAGATTAATGTTTGGTCACTGTTGCAGTCTGCGCTTGGTATAGTTTTTGGGACTTTTAAAAGGCATTTCAAAATCTTCTGTTGATGAGAATGTAATCAATCTGATTTCTGATCTAGTTTAGTCTAGTCGTTTAGTCATCTGATCTTATGATCAGGACTCCTCCATGTCCATAATCTCCTTGGATGCTGTTAATACCAGGTATTTCCAATAATCAAATTGCCAAGACATCTCGGGGTATCTAGCAATTCAAATAATGCAATTTGATAACAAAACACAGCTCGTCAACAACAGTCGTAGAATGCAGGTTCAGAAGCCAAAACCGAACTGAAGAACTAATTCTACTCCAATGGACTTTGACAATTACGACGCTCTTTATTTTCCGCAGTGCACAGGCTTGTAGCAAAGACAATAATACATAATAACATACTGTGCCTGTTCTGAACAGGTCGGCAGTATTACAATTATAATTAAGATTAATAACATGTCCCAAGCCATCTGCACTCGTAGTTCTAAACAATGTGTCCTTGCCCGTCCACATGGCGTCCTTCTCTCTATCTTCGAAATGTCCTTTCTGCCGTTTCTCAGACATCGAGTTTCTGTGTTCGTCTGCCTGTTTATTTGTGGCTTCGATCAACACTGTGTCCATAGATTGTTTCGTCCATTCCAATGACTAATTCAGCCACTAATGCAATATAAAGCCAGTGCCTAGCCAACCGATATTTCCCAAATCAACATGAGCTGCCGCTCCCAAGTCTGTCTGCCTTTGTTGTTGTTGACAATCTTCCGTGACGTTTCTGCGTTATCACGTCATCTCCTTAGATTTCTTAGCGTTTTGGCTTTGGGATTCTCTGATATTCCTAATTTGTCTTATTGCGTCACACCTGCTACTTGGCACAAATCATGTTCTTTTGCCCACTGTACAAGTCTGCAACCTCTTTCATTCTGTTCCCCTAGTCCATACTTGCCTACTATGCATCCGTCCTGTTGATTTCCAACTTTGGCATTCAAGTCACCCATTACGATATTTACATCAGAATTCTTGCATTTCTTGAAGACTTTCTCTAAATAATTATAAAATGCATCAATTCAGTCATCACTACTGTCTGCTGTTGGTGCATAAACATGTATGACGTTGTCATCAAAAGGTCTTCCACTCAACTTCACCAGTAACACTCTGTCTGATACAGTCCAATATCCTTTGATTGATTTTGCTCTCTCTGTATCCATTATAATTGCTACTCCTCGCTGCTGTTTCTCTCCACCAGAATAGATTATTCTATATTCCTCAGATGTTATAATGCCCATTCCTGTCAATCTGGTCTCACATATACCTAACAGGTTCTTCTTCTTCTTCTTCTTCTTCAGCGTTCCGAGCCATTGAGGTTCTTTGCTGCAAATACAATCCGTCTCCATTCGTCTCTCTGGTGGACCTTCTCTTGCCAGTCGTTGATTCCAAGTGCTTGTAGGTCTGTACATGTATTATCTCCCCACCGCCTTCTTGGTCTACCTCGGGATCTACGGTCATTTATTTCCTGAGTGTAAGCGAGTTTTGTTTCCCTATTATCTTCCATTCTTTCTATATGCCCCAGCCATTGTAGTCTATTAGCCTTCATCATACCAGTGATTAGCGGGGACTTAAACAGATCATAAATGTCTTTGTTACTTCTTCTTTTCCACTCTCCACTTTGTGTATCCCTAATGGGTCCAAAGATGCGTCTTAAAATTTTGTTCTCAAAGGTTTGTAACAAGGCTTCGTCTCCTTTCGTTGTACTCCAGGTTTCAGAGCCATACAGCACAACTGGTCTGATCAGTGTTTTGTATATTGTGATTTTGGTGTTACGAGATAGCGCCTTTGATTTTAGTAGATGTTGTAGTGCATAGTATATCTTATTTCCAGAGTTGATTCTAGTTTGTATTTCTTCCCTTATGATGTTGGAGCAGTTGAAGATTGTACCCAGGTATTTGTATGTTTCCGTTCTTTTAATGGTCATATTATCTATTTGTATGTGGCCAGAGTTTCTAGCCATTCCGTCTCTTGAAATTACCATATATTCTGTCTTATCTTGGTTGATAACCAGCCCCATCTGTTGGGCTTTTCCCTTTAAGTGAGTCAATATTTCCAATGTCTTTTGTTCACTTTGCCCTATAATATCTATATCATCTGCATAACCAAGCAGCTTGGATGTTCCTCCAATATCACATTCCTCCTTTACCTTCCTTACAACTTTCTCTAGAGCCAGATTGAAGAGTAGCGGCGATAGTGCATCACCCTGTTTCAAGCCAGATGTTATTTGGAAGGGGTCTGATTTCCTGCCTTTATATGTTACTATATTATAAGTATCTTCCATGCATAGTCTGGTCATGTTGATTAACTTCCTTGGTATTCCAAATTCCTGCATAGCATTCCATAGACTATTCCTATGGACACTATCATAAGCCTTTTTAAAATCCACAAAAATGGCTCATGTCCTCATGCCTTCTTTGATTTTGGGAAAACAGGGGGAAACGGCTTTCGGAAGCTCTCAGTTCTCTTGTTCGCTCAATCTCCAGGAAAGATAGTTCTTTGGGTTGCCTTCATAACACAATCTTTACAATCTTACCTAACAGGTTACTATTTAATATTCTCATTTCATTTTTAATGTTATCAAATTTTCCATCCCCACTCATAGTTCTTACATTCCAAGTTCCTACTTTCAATGTTGAAATTCTTTTGCACTCAGTCGCCTGATGACGGTCTGGAGTCATCTGGTGCACATGACTACCCCTACTGGGCGAGGCTGCTCCTATGGAGCACCCATTTACGCCGTTTCTCTGATTATCGATATTCTTGGCATCTGTAAAGAAGGTAGTTTGCCATTGCTTTCCTTCCTAGCAGTGACCATACTGGTCGATGACCGTAGCCATTGTCTCCCAAAAAAAGAGATCCTCTGCCTACTGTCATGAAGCTGCAGACCATAACCTACAACTACCTGTTGGCTGCTCTTCAACTTCATCCACCACCTGCACTCATGGCTTCACGTAACCCTGATCGGGAGGGGGGGGGGGGGTAAATGGGTACTCCACCTTGCCCAAGGGTGTACCGTAGGCTAGCGGAGGGAAGGAGGCACCTTACCTCTCCTTTGATAGGGAATACCCCTATCCCACCACCCTGCATAGTCCTGCATACATGCAAATAAAGAGCCTGATGCTAGCAGACAAACACATTCACATACATGGGAAGTATATTAGTTTCAGATTACAGAACCAGTAAAGTCATTGGTAATAGAATTAACAAGACTATAGCAATTTTTATCAGCCTAACAACATTTGACATTTTTCCCAGTACAACACAAATGCCAAATGTAAAATATATGTCAGCTACTGTGCACTTTTTGTGGATGAGAATGCTGACAGGCAGTGATGAAAATATTTAAAGTTTAAATTAAACTGACATCCTTCCATATGATGCTCTGCCTAAGAAAACATTTCACATTGTTTGGGTGAACACCATCAATCAAGCATTGCCATTACTACATTACCAATCAGGAATTGTTGATCAGGAGTAAGCTGGAAGGTATCCTCACAATTAGACCACGGGTCTGTGCAACTGGATTGGGCAATTTCTCAGATGGGAACCTCATATTTATATCTGAGAGAGAGAAAAACATTACTGTTCAATGAAGTGTTGAACTTGATCCAGAGAGAAAACCGAAACGAAAGTGATGCCCTGAAATCTGAGATATAACAGATTAATCTCGCAATATTAATAGAATAGCCGAGCTCAAGATCAATGACCATGGATAAAGAAGAATTGGGTGGGCCTACAGGAGTCCAGTTTGAGAATTATTGCAGAATCAAGAATGGACCGCTGCAGTGACGACGCAAATAAACAGGAATGTTCCGTCGGCAGTGTCCAGTGACAATGACATTATTCATTATTTAACTCACACACAATGTTTTAACAACTACAGCTGACACAAGCACAACATGAAGTCGTCGACAAGCTCGGTAAAACTACTGTTGTGTATGTTCATATCTTACATAAACGCCTACTAACGACATAAGACAAGTAAGATCACTTACCAAGTTGCGAAAAAACTGCGTAACCTCCGTACTGTACTTCTGCCACGGATTGTTTACTGCCCCTCCACAAATCGGTGCAGTGCAAATTGTATTCCGTGTTATTTATTCTCAATCTATTCTCAGTGAGCAGAGTATTGATTGTATTCAAATCACATGCGCACGCGAACTCACAAGCATATCATATATATTATTATTAGATCTGCTAAAAATGTATGTATATCTTTGCTATAGAAACTGGGTTCTATAGCATGTGATGATCACTGTAAAATAGTAAAATAAAAAATAAAAAATATCTAACGAGTTTGCTTGTGTGGAAAAAAACAAAACTGTTACTTAACTTAGAGCAGAGTGGTATAGGGTAAAGAGAGACGGATAGTACCTCACGGTGAGTGGCAGCCATATCGCAAGGGATAGACCAGGATCCTATTTGGTTCCCATCTCTTTACCTAGCTTATGTATGTATGGCTCCACGAATACTGCTTGTGTACGGCGGTGTCCACACCACGGGCAACAGTCTTGGCTGACTGGCTAAACTACATGAGTGAAGTAGAGGGGTAATATCCTACTAAGGGAATGTCCATCCCTAGTACACAAAGACTGGGACGGTGGTGAAGGCGGATGAATCTAAATAGATCAACGGCTTCGAAAGCGAAAAAGCAGAGTGTGTGGCACACATGAGGCGTCTTCAGGACGCGATAGTGAACATGGCTGGCCATCGTGGAAGAGATTGGGACCTCACCATGTAATATACTAATATCCCAAAGACAACAATGGTAATTCAACAACAAGAAAAAAGCGATACGGGTGATTCTTAGCCCCCTGGAGATAAGCATGTTGTAAATATTCATAGGGAAGAGACAACTCCTATAGTGAATAAGGAAGTGCATAATGACGAATGCATCCCAAATTCTTTTGAAAGGGTGCCTTTTGACAATACCTACCTGAAAAGTAGAAGGAGAAGTCTGAGAATTTACACGTGGAACGTACGCACCTTATGTCAAGCAGGGAAGTTTGATAACCTTATTGCAGCGGCAAAAAAACATGAATTTAGATATCTTGGGCGTATCTGAAAAAAGATGGACAGATACAAGTTATATAAGGAGAGAAGATTACGTATTCATTAATTCAGGAGGAGATCATCACGAGAGACGAGTAGGAATTTTAGTAAAACGAGATTTAGAGAAAAATATTAGTGGATTCTGGACTCATAAAGATAGAATGATACTTCTCAAAATTAAGGCAAGATCGTTCAACATAGTAATTCTTCAGACATATGCTCCAACAATTGATTATAGTGATGAACAGCTAGAAGAATACTATGAAGATCTACAATAAACACTGAAATTTTGAAAAAATAAATATAAGCATATAGTAGGGCAATATTATATGGGAAACAAAAACGACAGAGGAGACCGGCTGATACAGTTCTGTGAAGAAAACAATCTTATTAATTGCAACATATTTTTCCAACACAACCCTAGGAAACTGTATACATGGAAAAGCCCTGGAGATAGAACAAGAAACCAAATTGACTACATTATGATTAGAAATAGATTTTAAAACAATGTTAAAAATGCCAAAACATATCCTGGTGCTGATATCAGCTTTGACCACAATCCTGTAGTTTTAAAATTACAAATAAAACTTAAAACCCAGGAATAAGTAAATCGGAGACACCTCAATAGATATATCGGCATTGAAACAACCAGAAATAAGTCAACTATACCAAAGTTGAAGTCAAAAATAGATATGATGGGCTAATCATTGAAAGTATGGAACAATATCTACGTGAAAATCCCGAGGATAAAATTAATACAAATTGGGAAAGTGTAAAAACCAGTATTCAGATTGCAAATACCACCTTGCCAGTGAAGATTAATAAGAAAAGAAAAACAATTATGGATAACCGATGAAATCTTGAGTAAAATATTTCAAAGAAAGAAAGCAAAGAACACTCCAGAGTATATATTATTTAATAGATAGAGAAATGCGTCACATGTGCAGAGTTGCCAAAGAGGAGTGGCTGCAGAACCATTGCAAACAAATAGAGGATCTGGAAATAAAACACAACTCGAAAGAATTACATGAACATATAAAAAGATTTACAAGGAATGAAAATAATATAACTGTCACAAAATAAAACCTTGCGTTTAACCAGTTGATTATTATAGAGGCTTTCTGATTAAACGGACTATCTGCCAGCAACAACTATTTTAACTAACAGTAAAAACAAATCGGATGTCAAAATCCCAGGACAATATTTGTAGCTGCACGTGTACATCTGGTCGACGGATTGGGAACACTCGGTGGTGAGGGAGACGGGTCCCGGCATCGCTTTGACAGTTTGTCAACATTCGAATACAGATGGAACCCGTCGGATCCTGGTTGCAATCGGATGTCAGCCATCACAGGTCGGGCAAAGTTAACAGCTGCAGATGTGTAGGGGAAGTGAGTGAGCTGAATCATACCTCGCTTTGACAGTTCATAAACAGGTTGGATTGAGAGCGGAAATACTCAGCTCGGAAGAAAACAGTCCATCTGACATATAGAGTTTCCGGACATCACGCAGATTGGCAGATTGCTATTGACAACTGTTGTTGGGATCATACAGTAACTCGCTAGCTTGTTGGGGAGGTCAAAACAAGTGATGACAACTTTGACAGTGACTAAGCCAGGGAGGATAGATTCTTGACAATGGATGATTGCCCAAATAACACCTGTGTGGACAGGAAGACTACAGTCACGTGACCAATTTTAGGTTTTGCCATAAACCATGATTGGGAGAAACAGTGTTGACCAAAACCGTGGATTATGATGGACGTGTTTGTGGGAGAGCTCTACAGTGTTAGATTAATTTAATGTTAACTAGCATGTGTCGTTATGGCAAAGTGTAGTAGCCATCCCGGAATGAGGATAGTTTGCATAAGGTAGTCATATTGTATAATTAGTTCTAATTAATATAGACAGTAGTCTTGTTAAAACTAGAGTGATACTTAGCACTGTTAGTTGAGAATAGATTAGTGAAGTGTGGATAAGCTTTACTAGTTGAGAATTGAGTAATGAGGGATAATTGGGATATTCCAGTGGGTGCTCCCTGGTGGGGGAGTTCCGCACGCTGTTGGTTGTTTTTTTTTTTCTTCTTGTCTTGGCCTGATGTAAACCTCTGTGTTCAGTTCATCTGTCCCTGACGGTTTAGGTTCACTGTATTTTCTGAGCGAGGCCGATGGCCACGATCATCTATTAGAGATCAGTGACGGGGAGGCTTTCACCAGTTGTATGATCTATTTTACAGGTCCCTCTGGTTGGAATGAAGAACCCGGAACCAATGAAAAATCCGATCCCGGATAAATTATGATGCAGAAAGATTGGCCAGCCACCTTCTAAATGGGTCGGTGCTAGAAGAAGCTGATACCCATGGCTCGGTGGAGCTGAATGGTATAAGTATCCTACATGAGTGCATACCAATCGTTAACACACCTGAAGTGATGGATGTTCAGCCCACGTGGAACTAGATCAGTAAGAACTGATGGTCACATTAGATGAAACCAAACATTGAAGTGTAGTTGTACCACGTATCAAGGAAATCAGAACTGTCAGACAATATCTAGTAAATAAAGCAAGCCATTTTAGTCTAGACTATGACTGTTTAAGAGTGAAAATATAGAACATTTCGCTAGAAGAAACCGTCATGTTCAGAGGACAGTGTTCCATGTTTTTTTTCACTGCACCGGAATCATGAAGCCTGAGTTTCTATAAACTATTAGGAACAGTTGTGTTAGGAACAATAATAGTATTTTTCACGGATTATATTTACATGGGATTCAGATCTCATGGTCATCAGAGCTCCTGGAGGAGGACATGTCTGGAGAGAAGGACACGACTTGGGTGAGGTCCCTTGTGATGAGTCTTGTGATGTCGTGTGATCCTTGCCATGATGAGTGGACTCTGAACATGAACTCTGTGGTCTGACCTATACATTTACCTTAGAATACACGACACACATTTTCTTCGCATACACGTCTCATATACATTACACTTTTCTTTTAATAAATTAATCTTTATTAATTTTTAGAAGCAAGAGTTGTTGAGTATGTTGCGTTGGGGAAGTATGAGAGGGGGCATAGTACGACAGTGAGAGAGTGATAGGAAAAGGTGTCCATGGGCTGATGGAGTGTGTTGGGCGGAAGCTGGTGGATTCTCCAGGATATTGATAGGGAAAAAATATTATAATGTGGGTGTTGACTCTCCTCACTCCAGGGACGACACTTTAAAGGAGGACACGACAATAACAAGAAACGGTTGTATCAGAGGAAAAAAATGGAGAAATTATAATTAATAACACTGACATAATAAAAAGATGGACAGAGTACACAGAAGATTTATTCTGGGACAACAGGGTCAATAGGCCAGCATTGTATAATACTCAAGATGGACCAAAAATACTAACGGCTGAAGTAGAAAAGGCTATTAAAAAGATGAAAGAAGCAAAGGGTGCAGGTCCTACAAGATAACAACAGAGATGATAAAATCCTTATCCAGCTTTGGCATTGAAACTATCACGGAATTATGTAATGATATATATATAATACTGGGTAGGCCTACATCCCCATGGATTTGAAAACATCCATTTTCATCACACTACCGAAGATGCCAAGAGCTGTTGAGTGTGAGGATTACAGAACTATTAGTATCAGCTTAATGAGCCACATAACTAAGATACTACTCAAGGTCATACAAGAAAGAATTCAACATAAAATAGATGATTAAGTAGCTGAAGAACAATTTGGGTTCCGCAAAAACAGCGGCACCAGAGAAGCAATTATCTGTTTGAGGATGTTAATTGAAAAATATATAGAAGTTCAAAAAAAAAAGTATATATGTTTGTTTTATAGACTACAAGAAAGCTTTTGATAGAGTGCAACATGAACAATTGCATGCCTTCAAGATATAGGAGTAGACGGAAAGGACATCAGACTTATTAGTAACTTGTACTGGGAACAAGTGGCGTTTATTAGATGCGATAATAACTATTCGTCGCCTATAGAGATAAAAAGAGGAGTACGGCAGCGATGTGTACTGTCCCTAAGCCTCTTCAACTTATACAAAGAAAGAATTTTTAAACCAGTTGAACTGCCTGGACTCAACATCAATGGAAGAATCATAAACAATTTTAGGTATGCTGACGATACCGTGTTTCTAGCAGAAAGTGAACAAGAGTTGCAAGACCTAGTGGAAGAAGTAAACAGGCACAATGCAGAATGTGGCTTAGATATTAACTTCCAAAAACCAAAAACTATGATAATTAGCAGTGAAAAAGAAAGGTCATCAATGAACATCACAGTAAACGGGCAGATACTAGAACAAGTAACAAGTTTCTCTTATCTTGGACATATAATAACAGATGATGGCTGAAGTGAAATGGAAATCAAAAAGAGAATAGGAATGGCCAAAAATGCTTTCAACGGCATGAAATCAGTATTAACATCTAGAGAGATTAACAACGCATTAAAAATGAGAATTGTCAAATGCTACGTATATTCAACACTACTGTATGGCGCGGAATCCTGGATATTGAACAAGCAACTAGAAAGTCGCATAGAAGCCCTGGAGATGTGCATATACAGACGAAAAGGTCGTATTTCATGGAAACAAAAACAATCAAATGCAGGGGTTCTAGAAAAACTGGGAATGAAGAGAGAGTTGATGAAAGAAATAAAGAGGAGGCAAGTGAAATATTTTGGCCACGTTAAAAGATATGATACTCTTATAAACAAAACCATACTGGAAAGCAAGGTTGAGGGCAAGTGAGCAAGAGGTAGAAAACGATTCAAGTGGGAGGATAACATCAAGAGATGGACGAACATCAACCTGACAGAATGTACAGTCAATGCGAGAGACAGACAGTGTTGAAGATCCATTGCAGCTAACCTTCATTGCGGAGACGGCACCTGATTGATTGAGAGCAGAATATTGTAACATTACCTGAAGCGTAAGGGAAAAAAATTCAGCAAGAAGTTAGTAATGAAAGACACGAATCAATTTGTAACATTACAAATCAAATAAATAGATGGATGAATACTTCAGGGAACTTCTGAATGGAGCAGTCCCATATGACCGTTGGCAGAAGTGGAGTTTGATATCAACTGTGAAAAACAATCTGAAGAAGACAACAGAAAAGCTATCAAACTACTGACAGATGGGAAAGCTGCTGTTTTACATGGTATCCCAGCAGAAGCTATTAAACCCAACATGGACACATCAACTAAACTGCTGCACAAATGTTTTAGCAGAGTCTGGGAGACCGAACAAATATCATCAGGCTTGAGAGAAGGTGTCATGGTCTGTTCCTGTGAAGATATTCAGCAGGATCATTCTGGAGAGATTAAAAGATAAAAACAGGCTGATAGGCTAGCAGGGAATGCACCTCTTGGTGGTAGTTTGCCTATGAACAAGGGGGGGGGGGGGGTGGTCGTGCGCTTGTGGAACCAAGTGGAGAAGGCGAATGAACAGATTGAGAACCCATATGTGGAAAGAATGAGAATGCGGGGGATCGGGTTCTGGAAGAATTTTAAAACTGAGAGGGAAGACCAGGAGAAATTTTAATCAGATAGCTGTGGGGATGAACGGGCAGGCTTTCGACGAAACACATTCTGCATTGATCAGGTGGTCACATTATGCATAATAATAGGGCAAAGTACTGAACTGTATTGCTACAGTATTGAAATGTATTGCAACTTTACGGTGGATTTGTGGATTCATCTTGTTCTTCTGCGGTCTTCTTTCAATGGGAGTGCCTCATGTCTAGTTATGCAACTCAAAGGTCAGTGTGTCCGACTTCGGCATGCATTTGTGTGAGGTTTGCTTCCTCTAGACATATGATGTTCCAGATAACGTGTCTGCCTGCCTATGGGTGGGTGTTCTTTCCCAATAATGTTGCCAGAGCAGGAACCTTGCGGCCTACTCTTTGCAATTTCTTAATGTCGTATCGTTGGATTTTTAAAGTGCACAACTTACGCGTGAAACCTCCCAGAAGTCCAGGGGAACCACTGCTGTACATCCCTAGAACATTAGGATTCGACAAATATCCCCAAGACTGGTGATCGTATGGATAATGCACCATGATCTCCCCACTTTTACTTAACATTTAGTAAATGTTGCATTTACGCTTTTACCACGCTTGTAGCGTGAACTGCAGGTTCGGAACGATGGCGGCCGGTGTTGCTGAATTGACTGGTTTGCCTTTTCGGTTCACGAGTGCATTTTTCTCGGGGACTCCTGCGGGTCGTCGCTTGGGCTACGGAGTCCGTGCTTTAAGCAGCGCTTTCGGCGGGTCGCCCTGTCGAAGAAGACCGAGCCATATGGGATAAATTCAGGGTCAATGAAATCTTACTGGTGACTGCCGATTCAATCAACGATGAACTGTATTTTTGGTGGAGGACTTTCGTGTTGGCATTCTGGCAGCGGCAGTATGCACAGTATACCTGTGCGGGCTGTTGGCTTGCCGAAACTTCTGTGTTGTTCACTTTTCACATTGGCATCGAGGATCAGTTTGTGTGATATTCACTGGCACAGGAACAGAGAATAATGGGGAAGGCCAATTGCCGTGAAGTTGGAACCGCGAGCGACTTAACCAACCAACCAACCAACCAACCAACCAACCAACCAACCAACCAACCAACCAACTAACTAACTAACTAACTAACTAACTAACTAACTAACTAACTAACTATAGTATGTCCACATTTGTTTGCCGCAATATAAACATCCATATCTCAGTAACCAACTGAGGGAAGATTATGAGATTTAGTATATAACCTTATCATTATGTCCACCCAACAAAAAAAATGTTTGTTCAGGAGATTTTACAGCAGATTTCAAAGTTTGTTTATATGCGGTATATAATTTACGGGTCTGAGATGAAATTCATAATTTTAAATGTATTACAGCGTAGCCAGACAATCAGCGCTCAATGTTGAATATTGTAAGTGTTTTGAAGGGATTGGCCTTATGCCAACTACCCGCGTTGTTCAAACAAGGACTGTTCAGAGGAGTCTCAAAATGTGGGTTATTTCATGAAACCTGATTAATATGTTTTATTTTAAATCTTATCACTTATCGCTAACATTGAAATGTGTGAATATTTTTCAATGGGATTTAATGCGAAATTGTACACTTCAAGAATCGCTATGAAGTTGTACACATATTTTTGTCAAGAAGCTGATCGCAGGAAACTGTTTTATACTATTACAAATTCCGAAAAAAGAACAGTGCATGCATTGGGTTTGAGTCGATGGGTGCAAGAATCTGAAATTAAACCACCACGCAATAACAAAACGGTAGGTAGAAAGATTATTGTAGACAGCTTTGACAAAGATGTCATAAGGTGAGCTATTATAAAAATGCTTTTAAAAGTCGACAGCGTCGACTTCATTGCACTGGGTTCTATCCCATATGGCTCGGTCTCTTTCCGCAGCGCGGAAAGCATCGCACAAAGCACGAACTCCGCAGCTCTAGCGACGACCCACAGAAGTCTCAGAAAAATTTAACTCCTGAACCGAAGGATGCGGCCCGGAATCGAACCCACGATCTTTGGAGCCCGAGTCAAAAGGCTTGACCACTTCGCCACGGAGCATCCTAAAATTTGGTTGAGAAAGAACAAATACATAGAGCTATCCAAAACAACTTTGTGGAAAATTATAAGGACATTATCTTCACTTTTTGAAAGTACAAGGGTGGTAGAAATATTCTTTGCGAGCAACTGCATTTAGGAGCCTTGAGAAGCAGATACCTACTTGAAATAAGAGAAATGCGCAAAGAAAATTATGACATAGTGTATTTGGATGAGACGTGGATCAATGCGCACCACACAAGTGAAAAGGAATGGCAATCAATGGATGGAAATATAAAGCGTTATGTGCCCAGTAGTAAAGGACAGCATTTGGTCATAGCCTATGTTGGTAGTACTCATAATGGCTTACTACAGAATGCTGCGCTCGTGTTCGTATCAAAGAAAATAGGGATTATCATAATGAGATAAATGGTAATGTATTTAGAGATTGGCTCGAGAATACAGTACTTCCATCCCTTGATAGACCGTCTTGTCTAATCATAGGCAATGCATCATATCACAATGTTGTTGCCCAAGAAGACAAAATACCTACGGCATCGGGCACAAAGGACGCAATAAAGATATGGCTCCGAAGGGAAAATATACCATTTCCAGAAACATATTTAAAGCTACAGTTGTTGTCCCTTGTAAAACAGGCACAAAAAAGCAAGAAATTTCAAATCGACAAGTTGATAGAAGAGCATAGCCATAGGTGCTTGAGACTTCCGCCGTATCATTCTCATTTAAACCCTATAGAACTTGTGTGGGCTAAAATTAAAGGACAAGTGGCAGCTGCCAATACTACATTCAAATTGTCAGACGTCAAGATACTAACCCAGTCCGCGCTATTAAATATTGATAAAAGTTACTGGAAAAAACGTGAGGACCATGTGTTGAAAGAGGAAGAGGACTATTGGAGAAAGGATGGATTGAATTTTATGCAACCGAGAGCAATCATCAACCTACTGGAATCGTCCGACACAGATTAAGGTCTGAGCAGATCGCAGACCTTAATCTACGTACACACTTACTGGGATATTTTGCTCCAACTATTCAGACGAATTGCAGGCCCTAAACATTACAGCATCAGCATAATGTCAATGGCAACAGTTTGTATTCCACAGTGATGAATTTTCAATTCCGCAAGCCCTCAGCGGTGACAAAGAACTGTATTCTTCCTCTTCTTCGTTCATCCGGAGTTTTTTTTTCGGATGTGATTGCGTTGTGCCTGTTTACAGCAGAGCTGCGTTCTTGCGCTGTTAGGCCGACACATTCGACTTCTGCGGGCATTTGTTGACCGGGTTAACCTTCCCGGGAAACAACTGTATTGAAAACACACACACACACACACACACACACACACACACACACACACACACACACACACTAAACGCATTGAATACCAACAGAAGAGTAATTGCGGTGGAAACTGACATATTGTGGCATAACAAGAAACGTGAGAGCAAACACGTTGTCAAATTAGGGGACAACACACGTGCATACGAATCAATCTATAAACTTCAATGAAAAGAGGACCAACATCTTGGTCGTTAAGAATAAAGCTCACTACAGAGACACTGACAACTATTTTCATAGTGCAAAACATGTAATCATGTTCCGTCTCTGAACGGTAAACAGCAGAGTAGACAGTCTTTCACGAAGACTCAAAGCGGGTCTGTCACCTTTGTGTACGTGTGAACAAACTACACAGACAGCTGAACAGATCCTTAAAAATGGCAACATGATGACTAAATTGCGGTATCATTTCTGGTCACTCCATACGCACATTAACGCATAGCTATTTGGAAGCTTTCACGAACTCAATATAAAAAGCTAAATGCATCCTAGGAACATGAATACTTGTGTACAATTATTAACCAGCAGCTGAAGAAACAAGAAGGAAATGAAAAATAAGGTAAGAAATATATTCCTTCTACTTTCCTGTCAATTTACACATTATTTACCCCATACCTCTGTACATTCTCTGTCTTTACTAATATTAATTATTACACATTGCACCCCACCCGGGAGTCTCCGTGGTGAAGTGGTCAAGCCGTCTGACTCGGGCTCCGAGGGTTGTATGTTCGATTCCTTCATTTCACGAGTGCATTTTTCGGAGACTCCAGAGGGTCGTCGCTGGAGATACTGAGTTCGTGCTTTGTGCCACGATTTACGCCATGCGGAAAGAGACTGAGCCATATGGGATAAAAATCCGGTGCAATGTTACTTTAAGCTACTTTTTTTTATTGCACCCACTCCCATACGAATCTGGCTACGCCTTGTACTTGTGTCCTTACCAGAAATAACGTGGTTTACTGTAAGACTAGTTTGTTAGCGTGAATTCACTACATATCCCCCAAAACATCAAAGAAATGTTGCCGCTTTCAATGATTTAAGTTGCTTTTGGACCTATCAAAGACATATTCCTTGGGTGGGGGTATATATAAGACGGCTGGAAAAATTTCATAACGATGCAACAGACAGTTTTCAAAATAATTGATCGTGAATGAAGGCATTCTTTGTGGGACATACTATAGGACGGCTTGGTGTGAGGTGGTGGAGATGGGGGACATGGTGGGATCTATGGGCCATGGCAACAGATAGGACGGCTTGGTGTGAGCTGGTGGAGATGGAGGACATGGTGGGATCTATGGGCCATGGCAACAGATAGGACGGCTTGGTGTGAGCTGGTGGAGGGGGAGGACATGGTGGGATCTATGGGCCATGGCAACAGATAGGACGGCTTGGTGTGAGCTGGTGGAGATGGAGGACATGGTGGGATCTATGGGCCATGGCAACAGATAGGACGGCTTGGTGTGAGGTGGTGGAGATGGAGGACATGGTGGGATCTATGGGCCATGGCAACAGATAGGACGGCTTGGTGTGAGGTGGTGGAGATGGAGGACATGGTGGGATCTATAGGCCATGGCAACAGATAGGACGGCTTGGTGTGAGCTGGTGGAGATGGAGGACATGGTGGGATCTATGGGCCATGGCAACAGATAGGACGGCTTGGTGTGAGGTGGTGGAGATGGAGGACATGGTGGGATCTATAGGCCATGGCAACAGATAGGACGGCTTGGTGTGAGCTGGTGGAGGGCCTATGTTCCAAATGGGGGTGGGGGGTGGTGGGGGTGGGAGAGAAGAATTTATTTGTATATGGCAAGGGCACAAACAATGCCATGTCCATGACCAGGGCGGTATTAAATATAGCGACATAAATAGCTTCGTGAATTCCCCCTGGACATTGTTTTGGAGTCTATAGAAAGAGGAATACTTCAAACCTGTGGTGTAAATGTTATAAACCTAGGCCCAGTCCTACCCAGTCTTATTCGCGGTGCTGAATCACGGCTTGATTACATCTTACTGTGCCTCCCCCACAGATGTGAAATGGCACTAATTATCTTGCACGTCCCGCTGGTTGCCGAGCTTGGAGAGGGGAAGGAGGGCTCTGCAATATAGTTTCCGTGGAGATGGAGCTTTAATACCAGGTCGAGAGAACAGACTTTATACACCAACCTCACCCCAATATACACAAGACCTTTTTCAGGACCTTAACGCCGATACCTCGGTCTTCCAGGGGAAATGACAACCAACCTTGCCTCAAAGACTATACACGAGCATTTGACAGACCAACACGTGGGGAAAACGATACTAGTAGAGCAATTAAACATTGGTGGCAAAGATAAGAGAGTAGTAAAGAAAACATGCCAGCAACAGACAGCAGCTTTAATGTTCGATAATCGTTTCAGACAAATTCAGTGCACAAAGGAGAATGTCAAATATGGATGTATTGTGCCCTAAACATAAAAAGAAGCAATAAATAGGTGCACGATTTATTGCCTGACATATTTCGCAGCATGTCGTCAGGCAGAAATATATTTTATATGAAGTGAATAGATAAAACAAATGAAGACCGTAAAATGATTTGAGTCATTAGACGTAAACAGTCAAAATTTTTTGGCCATGTTATGAGAAGAAATGACTTGGAGGACTTCGTGACGACTGGCAAGATCGAGGGGAAGAGACCAATGGGAAGACTGAGAAGTAAATAACTGGATGGCTTGGCCACGTAGTATGGTCGAGACAGGAACACGGACATGATCCACGACTCTGGTGATCGAGTGAGATGGCAGAACATGGCCGCCCACGCTTATCGGCATGGCACATGATGGATGGATGGAATAAACACATCATATTTTGGCTGCAATATATAACACATGTGGCCTCTGATGCTGTTTCAATGTGGAGCTATGATATTCCCACAGCAACTGCAGATTCACTGTGACATCTTTCTTTCGGCTAGTCCCAGTTTCAGATGTATAATTGCTACGGCTTTGATGTATTTGAGTAATCGTTTATTGTTCGTCGAATACTGTACTCGAAAAGACTTCTTTAACTTTATTTACGCAGCTTAGCAGGTGTTGAGAGATGGGAGGGTTTGGACTTTTAACAGCCCGTCGACCGCAAGAATTTAATCTATTACCCTCTTTGGACAACAATCACTTTAAAATCAATATCCTATTTGAAGTATTTGTGGCTGACCTGGTCACGGAATTATTAATCTGAGCCAGGGATGGATCATAATATAACTTCTTCAACTGAGGTTGAGCGGGGTAGGGGTAGTGATAATGATATATCGAATTTAATAAAAATGTTTCCGTGGAAACTGATTAATTTCTTTGGTGTAAACAGACAATAATTTTGCCACCTTTGGATTTGGTATCGGGTGGATTAGTCTGTTTATTGATTCAGATGCGAAGAATGTTTTAAGTCGGTCCTGCATTCGTTTATTACATCATTCGCTTGAAGTTTGGGGACTAACTGTTCTGTGGGAGTAGGTTTGGGTGGCTGGCACTGACGCTTGCTAAAGCCGGCTGGAAATTCATGAGACTTCTGGGTCTGGTTAAGTGCGACAAATTCTTCTTATAGCGTAGGGGTTGGAGTAAACTTTTCTAGCTCGATAACACAGGATCCGTACAAAGCCACAGCCACACTTTTCATTCCTTCGTTCCCACTTCCACTTTGCATTTTCTTGACCCTATGAGATCTAAAATGACGGAGTTGCGAACGGAATAGTTAGTTAGTTAGTCGACAGATCATCCTCGCTGCACATCGAACCATTCAGTCCATAAGTGCTCGGATCCCCTCCTCAGCAAATCCCGCAGCGTGTAGCGGCTAACGACGCCAGTTCTGTGTTGGTTTATCAATCTTCTTTGGCTTCCTGCGTAGTGTTCTTGTTTGGCCACACCTCTTTTAATTTGATGCTCTAGCAGTCTGGCCATTGTTGTAGATTCACAGTCATCACTTGGTTCTCGCAAAAGTCTCACATCACGTAGAGCATTCAGAATGTCAGCCTGGTCCATGGCGCGTCCGCCCTCCACAGTAGCCTCACCTGCGAGCTTGTCAGCTCGCTCATTTCCTTGTACTCCCGCATGCCCTGGCACGAAGATGAAACTAATCTTTGCCAGCCGAGACCGCTTCAGAGGCAGCAACCATTCTCTTCGGATCGACCCCTCCTCTATCCTCTTGATCATGTTCATTGAGTCGCTAAGGAAACAAGCCCTGGTGAATGTCTGTGTCTCGAGCCATGTTATTGCTTTACTTACTGCCATGACTTCCATGGTCAGGCTACTTGTGGTTTCAGTGAAAGCACCAGAGTCCTCCTTCACAATTCTCCCTCCGGCCCGAGCTGTAAAGGCCCATGAGCTTCTCACATGTCGGACGACCGACCCATCTGTGTAGATGACCGCGTCACCGTCTAGCGAATTCTCGAAAATCAACGCTTGTACTTCAGCCTCAACAGCAGCCGGATTTTCTTGTCTGCATTTTCTATCTAATTGGATGCAAACTGAAAAGGATGTGCAGAAGTCTGTTGGCACTTGCACCCACTCCTCGCCAGGTTCTAAGTCCTCAAGTGAACACACCTGTTGAAGAATGTCTTCGGCTTGACCCATCCACGACCGTCCTCTTTTTAACCTGCTGCCCTTCACCTTCCTAATTTCACTATGCAGTGGATGTTGTGTGTTTGCGTTAATTCTGAGGTAGGCGCGTGCCCTGCAAACTTGTATTCTCTCTTCAATGGTTGGAAAATCAAGAAGGTAGCGCATCGCCCTGCATGCTGTATCTCTTGTACATCCAAGAATAATGCGCATAGCTTCATTCTGTATCCTTTCCATCCTTTCTATCTGCTTATGGCTGAGAGTCAAGATTGCCATTGCATACTCCAAAACAGACATGACCAGCCCCTCGTACAGAAGACATAGATGGCGCTGCTCACAGTTTGCTGCCGCCATCACCCGCATCGCTGCCAAACCCCGCTTGGCCTTTGTTATCACCTGGTCTATGTGCACATTATAAGCAAGGCTTCGATCAAACCGTATCCCCAGGTAATTCATTGCCTGCGTTCTTTCCACCGTCTCTGAACACAGCATTACAGTTGGTGTTGGATTGTTGACAATATGATTATTCAACGAGAACCAAGTCACTGTTGCCTTTGTTGGGTTGACCATTGCCCCAGCTTCATCACACCAAGTACTTATGCGATTGAGTTCGGTTTGTAGTTCCCCAGCAACCTCCTCTCTATCCTTACCCTGACGATACACTAAAACATCATCGGCATATGACAATGTCCTGCCAGGTCCAGTGATCTGCTCACTGGTGATTCTCACTGTGTAGGCGTTGAACAGTACCGGAGATAATGGTGATCCCTGTGGTAGGCCAGGATATATTGTTGTTGGTTCCGAAGTCCAACTGCCACATCTAAAAACTACTTTCCGTTGGAAGAGGGCTGCAGCGATCCAACTAAGGAGGAATGGACTTACGTTTAGTTCAAGAAGCTGAAACATTAAAAAATCCAGTGGTACTCTGTTGTATGCGTCCTCAAGATCAATCGCTGCAGCAACGGTTTCAGTGCCTGAGTGGAAACCTTCATAGACATCCTGGGCAAAGACTGCTGCATTGGTCCAGGTTTCTCTTTTTGGACGGTACCCACCCAGGGTAGGTGGGAAAACACCTTGCCTCTCTAGTTGGCTTGATATTTTCCTGGCAATTACCTTCTCCAGCAGCTTGCCTATTGTATTCTGCATGGTTATAATTCGATATCCCTGAATTTTTTTGTGGTCTTTGTCAGGCTTCGGCAAGGGAATCAGATAGCTATGTAACCATTCCTCCTTGATGCTAGCACTCCCTATACTGTTGTTGTACATGTCTGCTAGTTTCTCTAGCTCATTGTCGGTACACCTATTTATGTCGTCGTATCTTATGCCATCAGGACCTGGAGCACTGTTTTTTGATCGTCGAAGCACAGCCTTGATTTCTTTCACTGTCACTGTGTCTTCATCCGGAGTGTTCTGGGCCTTGCATCTGTCTGAGGTGACCTCCTTGGCCAGATTTCGACCTCCCATGTCTGTCTGGTTGCCCTGCTCAAGGTAGCGTTCAAAGAGGGCTTTGCCCTTGTCTTCGTCAGTCCTCTCCCAGATGAGGTCAGCACCTTGGAAGTCAGAAATGCTCTTATTCTTGACTACACCACTCATGCTTTTATGTAGTCGCCAGAACAATTTCAGTGACTTGTCTGTGCTTACCCTTTGACACACCTCTGCCCATTTTTCCCTTTTAACCACCGTGACCAGTTTTTTGAAATAGCTTACTTTTGTGTGCATCTCTCTTTCTAGGTGCAAGCAGGGACTAGGATGACCAGCTCTGTTCTTCTTGGCATTTTGCCATCTCCTTACAGCACTACGCTTATCCACCCACGCCTTATCCACCTCGAAACTCCACCACGGTGGCTGCTCCCAGCTTTTTTTCCTGCCCTGAAACGTTCTGCGCTTGTCACGTCTTATTTTACTCACCACATCTTGCCCTGTACTGTCATACTGGAACGTCTTTACCTTTAGCTTGTGCTGCCTGGTTCTGCCTTTCTCCACCAATATGCTGCAAGGGTGGTGGTCGCTGCCATGGTGTCCTAGGACACCCCATCTACACACTGTAGTGAATAAAGGTGAAACTAGCGCCAGATCAATAGCACTGTCCTCATCGCCTGGCCGGCTTGCTGTCCTGGTGACACAGCCACTGTTGATACAAACCAGGTCGATGGTTTCCAGTGCAGTTTCGAGCTCCTCCCCTTGTGTATTGGAGGAAGTGTTTCCCCATGATCTGCCTTTAGCGTTGAAGTCACCACAGAAAATAACATTCCTCTCGTGGCCTAATATGCCACTTAAGCACTGCCACTTCTGGGCGTCCATACTCCCATTGCGGGCATAAACATTCACCAACACGAATGGTACACTGGAATGAACTCTCAACGCCTGTACTTGAATATCGTCACTGTCCCAACTGGACATGTCTAGCTCTGACGCCACCATGCTGTCGCGAACGAGAATCGCCGTTCCCAGATGTCGTCTGTTGTAGAAACATTTGAAGCCGGCAATTCGGAGTGGCTGATCGCCCAGTCTCGTCTCCTGGAGTGCTACAATGTCGTTCCTGTAAACTAGGGTTTCTAAAATAGAGCCCCGTTGTTTTACACTGGCACAGTTCCAATATAGAATACGGATGTTCCTGAGTCCTAGACGGTGACACTTGAGTCTAAAACGCCTCAAACCACCGCGCTTACCTTGTTTCTTCCTCCCTGCGCGGCTACCACGCCGCTTTGCGAACGGAATAAACATTGACAAATATTTACAAGATCATCTAAAACATAATTTTAAATAAAAATGTCAGTTTTAAAAATCTTTATATTATTTTGTTATGATAGATAGTTGATCTGTAAATTTTCAGATTTAATCTGTATCTTATTGGTTTGTCCAAAAAAAAAAAAACGGATAAGAAGTACAAAGTAATGTTCAATCACATCTGTGGCAATAGCATATCTCAATGTGTTGCTGTTTTGTTAATTGTAGTAATTCTACAGAGAAGTCAGTTGAGAGTTTCAGTTAGACGTCATAAGTCATATACAAGTAAAACCACTACTCTGTGGTAATCATATTGTTGAATGTAAAAAGGCAGTTCCTACGTAGATTCACCACTGTACTGTACTTGAAATATATAACAAATAAATAATAACGTCGGTAAGTAACTAAGTTAAGTAATTTAGTTTGACTCCATATTTTAAATAAATGTATTAAATGAAATGACTAAATGTTTTATTTTTATTTAGTTGAAGTTAGAAGTTAGTAATTTGTAATTTGTTAGTTACTGTAGTCTAGTAAGTACCCAGTGTTGCTAATTTAAATGTTTACAATACAATACTACTGGAGAGTTTTGGTCATAGACCATAACTTTATGAAGGGAAAATCCCAACTGCACCTCCCCGCGGTAGAGGATGGAAACACACTACGGTGTGGCTAACACAGCTCTGGGGACCGAGTATCCACCGGAATAAGTGGACAAATCTGCAGCTGAGCAGAGCAGGGCACTCACTTGTCCTGACAGTCGGAAATGGCTGTCAAAGGCAGAGGTAAAAAGACCACCATGTGAATGTGGAAGGCAAGGGGAAACCACCACATTATCTTCCTAAGACTTCATGGCAAAACATATATCAGAGTTAGTGAACAACGTTAATGGCTGTCTTAGGACATCCTCGTCCGGTAGGGACAGTCATGAGTCACAGGTGACACCAGACCGTCATCCAGCTACTGATGGCAAAACTAAAACAATAACTAAACTAAATAAATTTAGAGTAGGAACGTGGAATGTTAGGACATTAAATGAGCTAGGAAAGTTAAACAATGTTCTAAGAGAAATGGAAAACATGAAAATGAATATACTAGGCATAAGTGAGATGAGATGGAAGGGATCTGGCAAAATTATAACCGACAAACACACAATAATTTATTCTGGAGGGGACACACATGAAAAAGGTGTAGGAATAATATTTGATGAAAATACAGCCAAATCTATGACTGGATACTGGTGCATTTCAGATAGAGTTATAATGGTCAAAATCAAAGGCAAACCAATAGATATAAATATTATACAAGTATATGCACCAACAACAAACAGTAGTGATGAAGATATACAAAACTTTTACGGTGAAGTTGAAATGGCAATAGCCCAAATTGGATCACAAGAAATAAAAATAATACTGGGGGATTTTAATGCAAAAGTAGGAAAGGGAAAAATAGAGGATATAGTGGGAAATTACGGTTTAGGTACAAGAAATGAAAGAGGAGAGAAACTAATAGAATGGGCAAATATTAATGATATGATAATTGGAAACACATGGTTTAAACACCATAAAAGACGACCATACACATGGAAAAGCCCTGATATGAAAATACGCAACCAAATTGACTACATACTTATTAATAAAAGATTTAGAAATGCATTAATTAATGTAAAGACAATGCCTGGTGCTGACGGTAACAGTGATCATGTACCACTATGTGGACAAATAAAAGTAAGATTAAAGAGAGGGAACAAAATGGTTAAAAACTTGAGACTTAATAAAGAGGTTCTGAAAGTAGATAAAGAAATTCAAGAACAATACAGAGTGACTGTGAAAAATAGGTACAATGCAATAGCTAAAATACAGAGTATAGATGAACAATGGGAAATGTTAAGGGACTCCATTCATCAAACTAGCAAAGAAATATTACCGGAGAGAAGCCAAAAAGCTAAGAAAAAATGGATGAATGAAGAAATCTTAAGGTTGATGGACAAAAGGAAACAGAATAAAAATGACAAACAAGAGTATGCTAAGATAAATAAAGAAATAAGAGATAAATGTGTGAAGGCAAAAGAAAGTTGGTTAAATGAGCAATGCAGAAAAATTGAATTAAATTCCATTAAAGATAAAAAAAGTATGTACAGACAAATCAGCGAGCTCACAGGAAGAAAAATAAGAATAAATACAGGGTGTTTGAAATCAAAAACAGGACTGACTTTATTGGAGGAAGGTGCTATAATGAAGAGGTGGAATGAGTATATAAGAGAATTATATAATGGAGAAAGGGAAGAATTAACAGAAGAAAGTAACTTAGAAGGCCCACCTATTCTAAAAGAAGAAGTCGCTGATGCTATGAAACATATGAAGAAAGGAAAAACAGCTGGGCCAGATGAAATCACAATAGAAGAATTAGAAGTGTTGGGAGAATTTGGAGTAGATATATTAACCAAAATGTTGAATGATATTTACAGTAGTGGATATTTACCCAGTGATATGCTGAAATCTGTATTTATAGCTATACCAAAAAGACCAGGAGCAATTGATTGTGAAGATTTTCGTACAATTAACCTCATAAACCATGTCACTAAGCTTCTACTCAGAATTATAATGAGAAGAACAAGAAAGAAAATAAAAATGGAAATTAGTGAAGAACAGTATGGTTTTATGGAAGGAAAGGGTACAAACAATGCAATATATATATTACGAACACTAATAGAAAGATCAATAGAGAAACAAAGAGACATATATTTATGCTTCATAGATTATACTAAGGCATTTGATAAAGTAAAACATGATGAGCTGATTAAAATGTTGGAAGATATCAACATTGATGGGAAAGATTTAAGAATAATAAAGAATATATACTGGAACCAAGTAGCAGCAATTAAAATGGGAAATAAAGAGGGTAGTTACGAACAGATAAAGCTAGGAGTACGACAGGGGTGTGTCTTGTCACCCGATCTCTTCTCCCTGTATAGCGAAGTAATAATGAGAGAGATCAAAGAGAAGCCAGGAATACTAATCGGAGGATATAATATAAACAATATACGCTATGCAGATGACACAGTATTGGTAGCGGATAATGCAACAGACCTACAACAATTGTTGGACAGTGTAGTAACAGAGAGTGCACAGAAAGGACTGTCCTTGAATATCAAGAAAACAGTAACAATGGTGATATCAAAGAAAATGGGGACGCCAAAATGTGAAATAGAAATAGAAGGGGAAATTCTCAACCAAGTGGATAATTTTAGATACCTAGGGGCACTTATAACATCAGATGGAAGATGTACAAAAGAGATTAAGAGCAGAATAGGGCAGGCAAAGACAGCATTTCAGAAAATGAAGAGTATCTTATGCAATAAGTCGCTATCAATGAATGTAAGAAAGAGAGTACTAAAATGCTATATAGAACCAGTTTTGCTGTATGGCAGCGAATCTTGGAATGTAAATGAACAAATTAGGAAGAACTTAGAAGCAACAGAGATGTGGTTTTTAAGACGAATGTTGCGAATTCCTTGGACTGCCAGAGTAACTAACAACGATTGCCTGAAAGAGGCTAATGAAACTAGAACACTATATACAACAATAAGAAAGAGACAAACATCTTTCTTTGGTCATGTGATGAGAAGAGAGGCATTGGAGAACATCGTGACAACTGGAAAGATCGAGGGGAAGAGAGGCAGAGGCAGACCAAGAGAAATGATGCTGGACGGACTGAGACGGTGGCATGGAGGAATATCATCAGCAGAGTTGATCCAGAACACCAAAGACCGAGATCTGTGGAGAGCCATGAACGCCTACGCCAGCCGGCACGGCACTTGATGATGATGATGACAATACAATACTAGTAGTAGTAGTACTAGTAGGGGGTCTTAGTTAGTCTATTACAACTGATTGAACCGTGATGGAGAAAGGTTCTCAGAAGTATTATAGTTTAGTTAGGGTTAGGGGTCTATTCACCCCCTCCTTTCCCATTTTTTCTCTCCCTCCTTCCCCCTCCCCCCTTCCTCCCAAATGAAAAACAAATATACTGGATAAAGTAAAGCTGACAAAATGAAATACAAGGACATTTAAAATATATTTCATTCATCTCTATATCAATTCTTAATCGGTATTCAGGATCCTCTTCAACCCTTCTTCTATGTCATAATTAGGATATATTATAATAATTCTTAATTATATGTTAGTTTTTCCTCCGAAGTCGGAGAGTATCTGCCTGCATGGCGAGGAACCATCAGTCTGCACACCAATAAGCCAGACATGGGACAACGGATACTCAAGCAAACCTCAGTCCGGTATAACATCACACTGATGTTGGACAACAAGATGTCACCATCGGACATACAGGAATTCACACTGGAGTTTACAGCCAGCGAACGCAAGCAAAAAAAAAAAGCAGCATATGTTAGTTTTAACATAACTGTTATTATATTAAATATTTGGAAGTCAGCATCCCCGAATGGATTAGAGCGTACACTCTTAAACTTCCAGTGTGTTGATGCCGAGGTAGCGGGTTCAGCCCCTACACTGGACAGTTAGACTACAATGTTGACTTCTCTACGTTGACTTGGGGATGTAAATTACAAGTACCAATCCAGGGAGGCTTCCATAATTGCAGAGCCTGCACATAGCATTCTGAGACTGGGCACACTCAAGGAATAGCCACGTCTTGCTCATGGCTGCTTTAATTCCTCACTTCCATATATTGGGCATTTCGTTCGTCCCTGGCCGCTCCCCGCACAGACCAGGAACGGTCAGTTTGCAGACGACATCCACTCAGCAAGCTTTCGCTGTGGACTTCCACGTAATGGATTCGCTAGCCAAGCGTTCCATTTCATGTTAGTGAGAAGTTTTTTTCACTTTTGACTATGCTCACTCAGTGAGCTCTAGTACCGACTTGTATCGTAACCACTGCATGCGATCGGGATGCTTTTCCACCTTTAGTAACGCTCATGAGGTAGGCAACATGTACTGCCGGCTCAGCACCTTACCTCCATGCAGCAGAGAGCGAGTAACGGCTAGGCTCTCTTATCCGGGGATCCCTCTTATCCCTCGGATGAGAGCCTTCGAACAGGTATCTTAACCAAGAATGTAGCAGGCTTTGCATCTCACCTCCATTTTGCAATGGGTGAGTATAAGCCCGGCTCTCACATCTGGGGGATGTTGACTTAGAGACTTCAGTCATAGCCCTCAGAGGAGAGCATTAGAGTATGTGTCCGGACCAAGAATTAGTGGCATCAGTCTTTGATTGCCTATCCTCAGTCTACCTGCAGAGCAGCAGGTTGTGTCTCTCTATGTCTGGTCCCCATCCCAAGGTCTGTCCGACATGTAGTTGTGCTTCCGTCGGCAAAGCCCTTGGGGTCATTGGGGCACGCAAGCCCCTCTACCGTGACAAGGTGGAGACACATCGGGAGGTGGGGGGGGGGGGGGGGGCGATATTTTTTTATTTGGCAAATAAAATTCACGTTAAACAAAGACATCTATTGGATCCATCCGATTCTGACACTAAATCACTCCATCGCTGCCCTGCATAGCTGGGTAGAAAAAGTTACGGGGGCAAATCAATAAGTAAGTCACACAGTTCTGTGGGGTGGCAGGTAAAAGAAAACAAAGCCCACAGTTCTATGCAGTCGGTTTGGGAAGACTGGTAAAACGATGGGATAAGTGCATCAGTGTTGGTGGAAATTATGTTGAGAAATAAAGGGACAATGTATGTATAAAAATAAACTGGTTTAAAGTTGTTATCATATTTAGTTATTTTTCTACAGCCCTTTGTGACTTACTTATTAACTTACCTCGTAGTCAAACATTACGTCACATGACCAGCCGCAACTGTGAATGATCACTTCGTATTAAATTAGATCAGAAACAGTCCATGCTTAATAATAATAATAATAATACGTGAGGTCAGGTGTGAAGTGTTAGGTCTTCACATATTCTAGGCCACCACATGTGAGATCGGGTGCCCTGTTTTCTTCCTCATCTCTTGTCCTTCCCAGACAAGTCCCAGAACATTCTGAAAATTCAAAACACTGTTTTCCCTTTGTGAATTTGAATGATGATGACACGAACAGTGGGTTGCATGATATATTGCCAGGCATATTATTCTGCATCTTGCCAGGTGCATACTTATTAAAAAGTTGTTATTTGTGGCGAGATAAAGGTATTAAAGTGCTATATAGAGCCAGTATAGGAATATACCTGTGAAATATGGATAATAAGCAGGCAAGCTGAAATACATCTGATCACAGTAGAAATGTGTCAGGAAAAATGCAAAGAATGCCATGGATGGACAGAAGAATGAATGGGTTAGTCCTTACAGAAGCACATAAAGAAAGCTAAATTAATGTAAGCGATTAGACAGGCAAGGTTGTTTAGCATGTTAAATTGTACAATCTGGCATGTCCATTGCAGTACGTTATGATCAAACCTGCGTTGATTTTCTAGGCAGTCGTACATTCAGTAGTTTGCCATTGCTTTCTGAATGAAAAGTGCGCTTTATGAGGTGAAATAACTTAAAAACTGAGTGACAACTAGCAGACTTGATGCAAAAAGAACAAGAGGAAGACTGAGATGGCTCTGTCACAAGGTATAATCAGGACAAAAACACAGACCTAAATCGAGTCAAATGGTGAACTATGATCAGATTCACTTATCAGCAGGGATTTTAAACAAATCCAGGGTGCCAGTCGGCATGGTGTCTGACAATATATACCTGGCACCTGAATTTTCAAGTTTTTGTTTGTAAAAGCTGGCCACGGAGACAAAGGGGAATAACTTCTGAATTATGTTCAGTTTTGTTCTACTGATGCTTATCTGCATGGCACATAGTGATGATTATGTCAATGTTATAGATTAGTTTAGTCTAATGGAATGTATGTTTGACTTACAGCTGACAGAAGTGTCAAATCGTCAAGTAAAGCAGGCAGTTGGTGATTTCTACATCCTTGGCTATGGGGAAGAAAAGAAAAAACCGTAAGTCATATAAGGCAGTCACTGTTTTCATTCTTGGATATTTGTTGTTAATTGAAGTGGCAAGTTCAAGTTTTTTATAAAAAATGTAATAGTCCCTTTTACACGCCTAAACCATTGTGGGCAAATGGAGCTAGGCTCATATTTGTATAGACCAAACAGCACTCAGTGAGAGATGTGGTCAGTATCAGTGAGAGATGTGGTCAGTATCAGTGAGAGATGTGGTCTGTGAGAGATGTGGTCAGTATCAGTGAGAGATGTGGTCAGTATCAGTGAGAGATGTGGTCTGTGAGAGATGTGGTCAGTATCAGTGAGAGATGTGGTCAGTATCAGTGAGAGATGTGGTCAGTATCAGTGAGAGATGTGGTCAGTATCAGTGAGAGATGTGGTCAGTATCAGTGAGAGATGTGGTCAGTATCAGTGAGAGATGTGGTCAGTATCAGTGAGAGATGTGGTCAATATCAGTGAGAGATGTGGTCAGTATCAGTGAGAGATGTGGTCTGTATCAGTGAGAGATGTGGTCAGTATCAGTGAGAGATGTGGTCAGTATCACCAAGACCAAACAGCACTCAGTGAGAGATGTCAGTATCAGTGAGAGATGTGGTCTGTGAGAGATGTGGTCAGTATCAGTGAGAGATGTGGTCAGTATCAGTGAGAGATGTGGTCAGTATCAGTGAGAGATGTGGTCTGTGAGAGATGTGGTCAGTATCAGTGAGAGATGTGGTCAGTATCAGTGAGAGATGTGGTCAGTATCACCAAGACCAAACAGCACTCAGTGAGAGATGTGGTCAGTATCAGTGAGAGATGTGGTCTGTGAGAGATGTGGTCAGTATCAGTGAGAGATGTGGTCAGTATCAGTGAGAGATGTGGTCAGTATCAGTGAGAGATGTGGTCAGTATCAGTGAGAGATGTGGTCAGTATCAGTGAGAGATGTGGTCAGTATCAGTGAGAGATGTGGTCAGTATCAGTGAGAGATGTGGTCAGTGAGAGATGTGGTCAGTATCAGTGAGAGATGTGGTCAGTATCAGTGAGAGATGTGGTCAGTATCAGTGAGAGATGTGGTCAGTATCAGTGAGAGATGTGGTCAGTATCAGTGAGAGATGTGGTCAGTATCAGTGAGAGATGTGGTCAGTATCAGTGAGAGATGTGGTCAGTATCAGTGAGAGATGTGGTCAGTATCAGTGAGAGATGTGGTCTGGGAGAGATGTGGTCAGTATCAGTGAGAGATGTGGTCAGTATCAGTGAGAGATGTAGTCAGTATCAGTGAGAGATGTGGTCAGTATCAGTGAGAGATGTAGTCAGTATCAGTGAGAGATGTGGTCAGTATCACCAAGACCAAACAGCATTCAGTGAGAGATGTGGTCAGTATCACCAAGACCAAACAGCACTCAGTGAGAGATGTGGTCAGTATCACCAAGACCAAACAGCACTCAGTGAGAGATGTGGTCAGTATCAGTGAGAGATGTGGTCAATATCAGTGAGAGACGTGGTCAGTATCACCAAGACCAAACAGCACTCATTGACAGATGTGGTCAGTGAGAGTTGTGGTCAGTGAGAGATGTACAGCAGTACTGATTTGACATTAGTGTTAAATAATCTAAGTTTGGTATTGGTACTAGATTTATGTTCTTTTGACTAACAAATTCCTCAGTGCTGTGAAAGCTTTTGCACTTTTAATTCTTTTGTTTAATATCCCCTTATATTTTTCCCATTTTAATGTTCCCCAATCTTTGCTAGTTAAAACTATGTATGAGTCAGGAAAGACAGCACAGGTGGTAGAAGGAATTAAATATTATAACATTATCATTTTGGGATTATGGGTAACAAGGTGAAAAGGAGCAGACAAAAAGATTCTAAGCACAGATAAAACCGTGCTGTTTTCAGGCCATGCAGAGAAAAGTTTTTGAGGTACAAATCACCATCTGCTGATAAGTTAAATTAAGTTGAAACTCAAGAGATACATAACATCAAATAAACGTGGAATTTAATATAATGTAGAACCAAGAAACTAATGAGCAATTTATGGTCACAGTCACTAACACGCACCAGCTCTTACAACAGTTAATGGACAATGTGAGCACCAAAGACCGCTGGCAGCAGGCTAAAAAGCATTTAGAGCGACTCATGTATGGAAGTCCTTGGCGAAAGGCAAAGAAAACATAAAGCATTGATTATGCAGGAAGCCCTCAAGAAAATAGAAGAAAGAAAACAAACAGATGTAAATATCAGAATCAGAGCTGTTAAAGTTAAAGCCAAGGAAATATACAAGGAAGTTAGGAAGCACATAAGGGTGGATACAAATCTGATAAACATGCTCTTGTCTTATCAAACAGATGACAATAGTAATGGGAAAGTTCTCACAAACATTAAAGATCAAATGAACAGATGGACTGAATGCTTTATGGAATTTCTGGATAGGTCAGCCTCAGAAGACCTGTCTGATATCCAGCTGACAGAAATGGCACTGAATATAGACTGCGAAACCATCTAATGAAGAAATCAGAAAAGCTATCAGATTACTGAAGGATGTGAAAGTTGTTGGTCCAAATGGTATCCCTGCAGAATCTATTAAAGCTAACATAGACACCTCAGCTGAACTGTTGCACAAATTATTTAGCAGAGTCTGGGAGGCTGAAAGATACCAACAGACTGGAGGGAAGGATGTCTGGTGAAGTTGCTTTAGAAAGGGGACTTGCAGGAGTGTGAAAATATATAATGTTATTGTCAGTTCCTGAGATATTATTAAGCAGGATAATTCAGGGGAGATTAAGAAATGCCACTGACAATCAGCTAAGGAATGAACCAGCAGGCTTTCAACAAAACAGATCCTGCACTGGTCAGATAGTGCAGGTCCGCATGGCCGAATGGGTAAGAATGCGTATTCTTAAACATCCATTGTGCTGATGCTGAAGTAAGCTGTTCAACCCCTACGCCGGACAGCTGGACTAAAATGTTGACCTATCGTCCTTGACTTGGGGGTGTAAATTACAAGTACCTCTGAAGTCTGAGTGGGTTCGCCTGATGGCGAGGGACACTGTTAATAGGGAAAGCTAATTCACACACAAAATTCAGTCCATCACCACTGTAAATAGTGTGCATGGACTACGCTTGAGTTCAAAGCGAGCAAGCAGCAAAAAAAAAAAAAAATGGCCAGTCAGTCACATTACAAATAATGATAGAACAAAGTATTGAAATGCATTCACCACTTTATGTTGGATTAGGGAATAATGAAAAGGCCTTTGACAGCATTGATTTCTTCCTTTTGGAGACTGATGCGGCACAATGGGATCCCATAGAAAATAATTAATTTAATGAGATTAATATATGAAGATGTGACGTGTAGAGTTCTTCATGAGGGAAAACTAACAGGTACATTTGAAGTAAACACAGGAATGTGACAGTGATGCCTTTTTTCACCATTATTACTCTTACTGACCATAAACAGGATTATCATGGCAACAACTACTGCCAGAAAGAAATGGAATTCTATGGATCCTGACAAAACAGCTTGATGATTTGATTTTCTCTGACGATAATGCTCTCTTAACACCTTCATGAAATCAGATGCAAGATAAACTAAACACACTTGATGGGAGGTCACAATTAAGTCTAAAAATTGATAAGACAAAGATAATGAGATTAAAGCAAGTAAATAACACACATCTATCTAGGCAGCAATGTAGATAAAGATGGGGGAGCAGATAGAGATATTAACATAAGAATAGAACAGACAAGAGGGGATTTTATAACACAAGGACATTTGTGAAAGTAAAAAGAACTTAAACTTAGCACCAAATGTAGACAACTTTACTCAGGTGTTAAATCAGTACCACTGTATGGATCAGAAACATAGAGAATGATTACAGGAATTAATAATAAACTACAAACATTTGTTAACTGCTGCAGAGAAGTGGGACTAAACTGATATGAAAACATCACAAATGTGGATCTCATTGAAAGAACTAAGTATATTCCAGTGAATCAAACCATGGGGAAAAGATGCTGGTGCTGGAAAGAACATGCACTGAGAAAACATGAGGATACTATAAATAGACACTTCCTTGTCTGGAAACTACAGGGTGAATGAAATAGTGGGAGGCCCAAAAAAACACGGAGAAGAGAATTAAGGAAAGAGATGAATAATATGGGGAGATAATTGCTATGGTGTGATACGGGGTGATGAACATAATCCAACGCAGAGTAAATACAAACTTTTGGCTCGAACTGATAGCAGATTAGGAAGCCAACGGCGGCAACAGGAAATGACCCCTCGGACAGTTCAAAGTTTGAACAGCATTTAATCTCGCAGCGCGTAGCTTGTAGTAACGAAACAATAAAACATTTAAATCCTTTACTGTACCTGCACTACCAGGGCAGCAGTAAGTCTAGATATATTAATATTTATAATGTGTTCCCAATCCATCTCGGCAAAGATGTCAACACTGGTAACATATGTCCTTCCTGAGTCCTTCTGTCACTCAATTGAGACACATTCCTACTGCTTCGCAAAATATCGTGGTTTCATCCATTTGCTTGCCTGTTCGTTCCTAGCAGTTATGCCTGTCGTCTCTCACTGTTCGCAAGCATCGATCCAGCCACTGTTTCGACGTTGAGCCAACCTACAGCCAACTTATTCCTCCCAGATCAAAATCTGCTGGCGTCTTCTAGAATCTCCCAAGCAATGTCTGATTGTTGTCATCCCGTTTCTCAATGACGTATCTGTGTTTCTCCCGTCATCTTCTTGACTTCCACAGCACTTCGGTTTGTGGCTATTCTAACTATCTAATTAACGTCATTCAGTCACACCTGCCACTTGGCAATCATATGTCCCAACTGTGGGAGACCCAAAAACACATGGAGAAGAGAATTAAGGAAAGAGATGAATAATATGGGGAGAACATATGTCCCAATGGGGGATAAAGGGCAGAAGAAGATAATTGTGTTTGTAAATATCATGTTCTCATATCTGTACTTTCTGCATTTGAAAACAGATAATGATCAGAATGAATTTGTTTGCTAACCCGGTAAGGTTAACTCAGTCAACAAATGCCTGCAGAAGTTGGATGTGTCGGCCAAAAGGTGCAAATATTGCAGCTTTGCTGTAAGCAGGAACAACACATTTACATCGAAACAATATTCCGGATGAAAGAAGAAGAAAAAGAATTTGTTTGCTAAAGATTACAGTTTATTACTGAAATTGATTTTAATGACATGCATTCATGATTTCATCTTGAATCATATTGTGTCTTTTTCCCATAGAGGTGCAAACTGTGTCAAAGGAGGAGTTGATGGTGATGGCAGTTACAGAAATAATCAGTGAACTGATAGTTGCAGACAGGGACAGAAAAGATGTGGACCTAAACAAGTATGCTGATAGTAGTTTGTCTCTCTCTCTCTCTCTCTCTCTCTCTCTCTCTCTCTCTCTCTCTCTCTCTCTCTCTCTCTCTCTCTCTCTCTCTCTCTCTCTCTCTCTCTCTCTCTCTCTCTCTCTCTCTCTCTCCCTGTGTGTGTGTGTGTGTCTCTCTCTCCCTCTGTGTGCGTCTCTCTCTCTCTCTCTCTCTCTCTCTCTCTCTCTCTCTCTCTCTCTCTCTCTCTCTCTCTCTCTCTCTCTCTCTCTCTCTCTCTCTCTCTCTCTCTCTCTCTCTCTCGTGTGCATGTAAAGTCTGCTGTTATTAAAAATCAGCATGAAAAGAGTGTGTCACAAATAAGACCTGAAATAGGAGAGAAACAATGTGGACTCATTCAGGGAAAGAGCACAAATGTCCTATTTACATTCTATGAAATTCTTTGGAATTGAAAGTCCAAAGAAATGCAGACACATTTCTGAACATACTTTATGGATTATTCCAAGCCATTTGAGGCTATGTGAGGCAGAAAAAATTTAATTCTTCTTCTTCTTCTTCTGCGTTCATCCGGAGTTTTTTTCCGGACGTGATTGCGTTGTGCCTGTTTACAGCAGAGCTGTGTTCTTGCGCTGTTATGCCAACACATCCGACTTCTGCGGGCATTTGTAGACCGGGTTAACCTTCCCGGGGAAATTAAATTCTATATTATTTAATTTCTATGATGTGTTATGGTATAGGGTTTGATACTGAAGACTGCTGATCAATAAAATACTGTCAAATTGACTTGTACTTAATGGTTGCCATGGAAACCAAGATAAACAGTGGCCATATTGGATTTCTGAAGATTGATCTAAAACAGTCATTTTTTTTAATTTACAGGCTTAATTTTTGGTATACATGTACATAAATGGAACCTTTACATTCTGACAGAAGCTTTTAATGATATCCCTTGGCATTTTATTTATTCATTTAAAAAAAATGTTCAACATTTTCCTTGACAATTTTTGTGGGTTTTTTTTTACTGCTGCACAAAAACTAAATCTTAGTTTCTCAAAAGCTCTTGTCAAAATGTAAATAATACACTGAAGAATAAGTGTACCAAGTTTCATTATAATATGATAAGCAGTGTTTGAAAAAAAAATTAACTAAAGTAAAAAAAAAAATGGCAAAATGAGAAAATGGAAAAACAAGTTATTTTCATGTTTTTTAAAAAATTACTAATAAAGTTATTTTAATGCTTTAACAAGTTCTTTTACACAGAAAAACAGTTTACAACAGTACATGACAATTAGAACAATCCAGCTGCACATGCAGGACCTCCCTCCAGGGCATGCAGCTCCAGTTGTCTCTTGAGTTTGGCTGCTCGTACACTGTCTCGTCTCTTAATTTGCTTGTCTTTTTTATACTTGAAGCTATTTCTAAGTCTCTTCTGCATCCTAGATGCTCCTAGTCTCTGCATATGCAGGCCTGTAGAAAATAAAAAAAGCTGGGCAGTGTCTTGGGCAGCAGCAGCTCCAAAGTTGTACTCTCTTGTTGCAGTTACAACTGCAAACTCAACGTGCTTGCATGAGGCAAAGTTGTCCTTAGTACATACAGCGAGCACATATCAAGCTGGGTAAACACCCATTTGAATTCTGAGTTTGTCTTGACACACATCTACTAAGTAGTTTAGTGTCAGACAGCCTGTCATAAATTGGCAAAAGATATTTCTCAAGCTTGTCATGGTTGAGCCATGTGTGTAACATCCTGTCATGTAGAGTGATGCCTGACTGCTGTGTATGAGCCTGTCGAACATACTTTAGGTATGTATATTTTAGGAACATACTTTAATTTGCATGTCGATCGGTTGCCAAGTGAAAACACAACAAAATGGCCGTCTTGGAAACCCACTTGATCAGTTTCAGCCATCAGGGATCGCGCATTCTTACGGTCACGCGAGGTGTTCCATATATGGAAGTTTCCGGACTATTATTGATTCGAAAGAAACAATTGTACATAGAAGAGTTCCCAATTACACGAACTAGAAGTTTAACGAACAATTACAGGAGATCATTACCTTTAAAATGGTGTATGACACATGTGGATAGCGCTCAGCTCAGATACTGTGGCTTTGGTTTGAAAAATGTCAGTTTCGTAACAATTTTCAATAAGTAGACAATTTGACACCTAGGGTGGGTTAAGTAAAATATGAATATTGCATTAAAATAAAAGTTTTTAAGCAAGCACAAGTACCGAATCTGATAGAAGAAAAATGAACTATTCCAAAAATAGCCAAATTGAAAAAAATCGTTAGTTTTGTCGCATATTGCCTTAATACAGCACATCATGCAAAAATAATCAAAATGTTGGAAACCATGGATTTAGATGGAAAAGATTTGAGAGTTATTAAAAATATGTATTGGCAACAACCTATAAATATCAATGTTCAGATTGGTTCAAATTTAAAAAGGTGTTAGGCCGGGTTGCATTTTTCATGAGCATTCTTCGCTTTGTATTATGAAAATATACATAGAACAATAAGAAATTTGAGAGATTAATTATAAATATTCCGTATTATGCTGTTAACATAGCCTTTAGTGCAAGAAATGCTGTCAACAGATCTATTTTATGGCAGAATGATGTGTTCACAAGACTTACATGAGTGTCCAGGCTGAACAGCCTGATGTTACATGTTGAATGCCCAAATAATGTTGCAGTCTAAACAATGACTTCCTATCACAGTGAGGTGCATTCACAAAACAGACACACTGACGATCAAGTTACTTCCATTACACAAGAAGCTGATGATACTTAATGTTTAACTTAGTTGATATTCTTAATGTGACCGTTCTTGACTTGTGCTTATCATTTGAATGTTTTCCTTACAGGCTAAAGACAAGAATTTCAAGCAAGTACAATATGGCAAGTCAGCCACGCCTTGTAGATATCATTGCAGCTGTACCACAGGAATATAAAAAGGTACTGACATAATAAAATGGGTAATTCATTATTTATTTATTTTCATTTTATCATGCTGTTCATCTTTATTTTTTTTTTTTAAATTAATCACTCTGATAATTCCTTGTTTAAAGATTTTGTATTAGCAAAACATGTGTAATTCTGAGTGCTTTCAAAAAGCCTGGTATATTGTGCTGTATCTCATCAGGTAATTTCTAAGTAAAAAAAACATGATAGCTTCTTTAAC
This sequence comes from Cepaea hortensis, assembly GCA_963921405.1. Classification (NCBI taxonomy): domain Eukaryota; kingdom Metazoa; phylum Mollusca; class Gastropoda; order Stylommatophora; family Helicidae; genus Cepaea; species Cepaea hortensis. Next base: position 65,859,528 of record OY992893.1, read on the forward strand.
GGACCTTTGTCCGTTTTTTAGCTCCGAACGGGCAAGATTTTTTTAAAAGTCCGATTCACGACTGCTAACGCTGATCACTGATATCTAGCTCCAATTAATAGTCAACTTCGTGCCCTTCAATGTCACTTAAATTGAACCCAGCGAAATCTCCGCTATCACTTGAAGAATCGTCAAAATCCATTTTGAAATACAAAGCGTTAAACTGATTATTTGGTTGTTTCGGGATTTGAAATTTAAATATTGAGCACAACCCACTACTGGCAACGCTGATCACACGCCAGTGATCCGGGGCTTGTTTCCAGATCTGGTCAAGGATATGCACTACTGACGAGCTCAAACGAGAACGAAACTCGAGTATAGTGCTTCCATATTGACGTGGATGGGCCTTAGGTTCATACCAGAATACGATCAGCGTTGCCAGTAGTGGGTTGTGCTCAATATTTAAAGCATAAAACCCCCAAAAACTATTAAAACATCCATTCAAATTCAAAGTACATGCTTGCAAATTGCGGCCACGTTGTCAAGCTATCGGCAAAACCGAAAGTAGACAATCGGAAGTCTCGGAAAGCCGCGAGATCGTGTTTTTACAATACTTAGTAATCATGAGCGCTTTGGGACGTTCGCGGGTAAAAACGTTCTCAGACTTTTTGCCCTGTAAAGGGTTAAAACTACTTTGATGATATTTAAATATATGACAATGTGTTTTATTTATTTCAGTTGAAAGGATTCATTATGCTGCCTCATTATATGTTGAACTTTTTCTGTAGCATGTACTTGACGAGGTACAGTAAAATGTTCTGGGCAATAAATTGTGAAATATGTTGTTTGTGTCTTCATTATTCAAACATCTGTGATTTAATAAAAATTTAGAGCACACAGTATTTTTCCCCATGTTAAATTATATAGTGTTTTTATATTTGGTCTCTTCAAGTGTTTGATTTTCTTAGTGAAACACTTTGTATGTGTAATAATTGCTCCATATTAATCAGTGTCATTGCTCGTGCCTGATGGTGTTGCTTGTTTTTATAAATTCTTCATTGTTTGGTGAAGCTTTGGCTTTGCTGTTACATGTAAAATTATTTATAATATTACTTCAGTACTGGAAGATATTAATTGGAATGTTTTGTGCTTATGCGGTAAGTATCTGCATGTAATTGGTGACTGTCTTTTTACATTGACATTGAAATTCAATGTAAGGATCACACAGTCCTTTCAGTTCTGTTATAATCTCCTGTGCACGAAAATTGTCCTTTTCAAATGTATTTAATAAAATTTTAAACAGTTTTGTTTTTTGTTTTTCTGTTCAGCTCATGTGACATGGCCTTTGTGATATTACTTGGCTTTATACTCCACCATTCACTTGTTGCTACATATTTTGTGTATCTCTTTTCTATTCACTTAATTACTAGATGTCTCTGTTTATTTCAGTATTTTGTTTTGGTTAGTTAGTTAGTTGACAGATCATCCTCATTGCACGTCGAACCATTCAGTCCATAAGTGCACGGATCCCCTCCTCAGCAAATCCCGCAGCGTGTAGCGACTAACGAGACCAGTTCTGTGTTGGTTTATCAATCTTCTTTGGCTTCCTGCATAGTGTTCTTGTTTGGCCACACCTCTTTTAATTTGCTGTTCTCACAATCTGACCATGGTTGTAGATTCACAGTCATCACTTGGTTCTCACAAAAATCTTACTTCTCGTAGAGCATTCAGAATGTCAGCCTGGTCCATGGTGCGTCCGCCCTCCACAGTAGACTTACCTGCAGGCTTGTCGGCCAGCTCATTTCCTTGTACTCCCGCATGCCCTGGCCCGAAGATGAAACTAATCTTTGCCAGCCGAGACCGCTCCAGAGACAGCAACCGCTCTCTTCGAATCCACCCTGTCTCTATCCTCTTGAGCATGCTCATTGAGTCGCTAAGGAAACATACCCTAGTGAATGTCTGTGTCTCGAGCCATGTTATTGCTTTACTTACTGCCATGACTTCCATAGTCAGGCTACTTGTGGTCACAACAAAAGCACCAGTCCTCCTTCACAATTCTCCCTCCGGCCTGAGCCGTAAAGGCCCATGAGCTTCTCACATGTTGGACGACCGACCCATCTGTGTAAATGACAGCATCACCGTCTAATGAATTGCTGTAAATTTGAGTGATATTTCTGTTTGTTCTATGAACTCTTCCAGTAGTAGCCACTGTAGACCAGATATTCACTCATCTTGTAGCTACATTTTTTGTCTTTGGTGTTTGTGAGTTTATTTTTATTGGGCCAGCCTTTCCCATCACTTTTGTTTTGTGAGCAGTGATATAGCCATTGAGGGATTCATAGTCTGGTGTACCTTTAACCAGCGTCTGTTGCCATATATGTTTAGAGCAATGCAGCAAATCAGCTTTCAGGAATGTGATATTGCTCTTATGTGATACTACTTTGTAAAAGTGACTGGAAATGAAAAGAGATTTGAATTAAAACTATTATTAACTACCTTGCAAATAGGTATTTGTCTTGTATTCATTTCCAGTAAATGATGTTTATTTTTGTTGTTAGTCTCAGCGACAGGATATGAATACAGGAAAGAAAGTACGTGCAAAGTATTTAACTATATTTCTTTTTCATCAGTTGTCAACTACCCATAACAGATATTGGTGGCATGTAAGACCTCTTACATGGATTTGTAAGGCAAGAAGAAACCATTATTTTAACTTCTCAAGAATACATTAATAGACATCCTCAAAGCTAGGGTTATAATTTGTTAAACATGAGTTTACACCTGTCTCTGTCCCTGAACCTGACATGACATCTGTGTTTGATTTCTACTAAATCCTTCATCTCTTGATGTCCTTGTTATCCCAAAAATTAATTCTGTAGTAGACCATTGTAATAATATCAGTGGGGTAGGCTGGGCTATGGTTACAATTCAAATTTCAGGATGAGTTCTGGTCAAGACATGGGTGTAGTTGGTCCCCTGACCCCTCAGGCCCCTGGGCTCTGCTTTCTTTCACTCACTCGACCTAGGGGTTTTCAACTCTAGGGCCTCAGTCCAGCAGACACAATTCAACTCTGGCAACGTCATTATAAAGAGCATTCAATGTATTGTAGCATAATAGTACAGGAGAGGACAGGTGTAGGTGAAGGAAGTAGATACAGAATCTAGATAGACAAAGAAGAGTCAACACGTGAAGATTGGTGGTATCATCACTGGGCAGACTCCGGATAATGTCAATACGTCTGGTCATCGCGGTTATCTCACCTGATCTTTTAGGGTCCTCCTTCCTGTAGTGTAGACTGGGCAGACTGATTGAAGATGGTAACCTTCACTTATTCACTTAGGCAATGTTCAGACCCGAGTTGTCACCATGGTAGATTGACTGGAGTCGATAGATTTCTTGCTACAAAATGTTCAGACGCTTGGATGTAGACCCAGTGGACTAACTGAAGACGGTAGTCTTCCAAACAGAGCACTGTTCAGACGTTGGGACAACTATTGGTTCAAGCGGTTGCTTCAAACAACTCTTGAAGAGAAACCTTCATGTTGGGGCTTAGCCACCTGTAGTGTACATGACAATGTCACTTTCGTCCCCCATCGTAGCCTGGTAGCATAGTATCTGAGCCATAATTTTGGTGTAGACTGTAAATGTCTTACCCTGAGGGTGTGATGTGGATCGTGGTTCAATGGAGGGATCTTCAGACCTGGTGGTATGGTTGCTGAAGGGGAGTTCACATGCAGGAGTCTAGTGCGCTGATCCAACACAGGGGATACTGCACGGTCACTGGATTCATTTGCTAGCTTTGTTCCACCTTCTTATACCTGCCATAGGCTTCTGCATCAGTCACCACATGAAGATCGATCCTGTAAGTAGAGGATCTGTGAAACAACCCATTTGTACATGACACTTGAATGGAGCCTACAAGCCCTCAGCATTTGGTAGACATATTACCTATGTTCTACCTGAGCCTGTTCTGCAGAGAGGAGACTTGCGTGAACTGGACCCTCATCTGTCAGGCAGTCCCTTGATCAGCTTCATCTTGGGAGGCCTAGGTTCCAGTTTGTATAGGTCCGACTGTCGCAGCAACAGTGACATCCGGAGCCCATTTATACAATACTAATTCTTTCTCACTCTCTTCATTCACCCTATTAGAACATATTCATCTTCTTAAGGCTTAATGGTCATCAGGAGGGGGATACTCATCTTCCCTAACGATTCCTCTTCATTCAGTCACCATAATTCGGTTCTTCCCTGGTCCTCAGTCCCAGACAGGTGAGAAATGGTTTATATGCCTGTCATCACCTTCCCCTTTCGAATATGAGTGGTGTGTGCCTGTATGATTCTTCCCCCCCTCTTAGATAGAAGGTAAAGAGTTGTAGGTGCACCTGTCTTCTCCCCCCCCCCCCCCCCCTAGGTAGAAGGTAAATAGTGGCTGGTGTATACATGGTGTCTTCCCCCATGTAGAAGGTAAAAAGTGGCCGATGTATACATGGTGTCTTTCCCCATGTAGAAGGTGGATATCAACCCCCATTCCGTCACCCCTTCATAGCAGCATGATAATGTATTGAACGGGTAAGCAGGTCCTCTGGGATCCACGTTATTATATTTGGAACGCATTCTGTGCCCTCTTTTCTTCATCCCTCTCTTCCCCCATGATGGTGAAAGAAAATACCCCATTGTTGCTCATAATTAGTGTTCGCTAAATTATAAGACAATCAGAGTATAGTACAGGGTAGAAGTAGCAGTGTTATTCTTTCCCCCCACCATTTGTACCACTGCAAAACACATCAACATGATTTAACTTCCCTTCCCACTCCCTGGACACTAGTAGAATGGTAGAATTGTACCCTTCATCTTGCATGCTGTGCGTCGCGACAGAATTTCGATTGCCTGCGCCGTTGCGCCATGGAGCAGTCAACCTAACTGATGATTTCAGGTAAATATGTCATGCCTATATTCATACAAAAGCGGGGAAGGTTGCGGGAAGAGTAAGGACCTCAGTTAATCGCTAACGGATATCAGTTATCGCTAAGGAAGCATTTTAATAGCAAGTTTAAAGCATTCAGATAGTGCCCGACTCAGCCGCAACAACTGATCAATAACACCTCATTAATATGCATGACCTGTCCTGTTCTTGGTGGACATGGCTCGCGTCGACAACTGCCCAGTTCGTTCACACAAGTATAGGAAATAAAAGTAAATCACTTTACCTTATTTAATGCTTGCTTGCTTGCGTTTGCTGGCTGTGAACTCCAGCGCGAAGTCCTGTGTGTCGGATGAAGACATCCTGTTGTCCAACATCAGTGTGATGTCATACAGGACCTGAGGTTTGCGTGAGTATCTGTTGTCCCATGTCTGGTTTATTGGTGTGCAGACTGGTGACCTTATTTAATGTAAAGGACCTTTTGAACTGGCCATAGTTAACTGTCAGGAATCTTTGAATTCCATGTAGACAGACCAGACAGGCGCAGAACAAAGATGTCGTTTCAGCTGCAAGAAGTGAACACAAATGTTTTGCCGGTTGACTGGGCAAACCTAGTTATCGAATCACAAACCCCAACCATGTGAAAAACGGATTCAGTAAGTTCAGTTCTCTCCGGGTGCAAAAGAACCACCTAAAATTACTCTTCTGGAAGTTACGAGAATGTTACAGAAGCGAGGATCCCCTTGGGGCTCCGCCAGCTAAAAATAGCAGTTTTCCCGTACCAGAATAAGATGTGAGGACAGGCCTACTGGCTGTTTTGTGACAACCATACACAGTTTCAGCTTCTGTAAACATTTATTGGCATCCATCCATCCATCATGTGCCATGCCGGTAAGCTTGGGCGGTCATATTTTGTCATCTCACTTGATCACCAGAGTCGTGGATCAGCTCTGTGTTCCTGTCTCAACCATGCCACGTGGCCAAGCCATCCAGGTATTTGCTTCTAGGTCTTCCCCTTGGTCTCTTCCCTTCGATCTTGCCAGTTGTCACCAAGTTCTCCAATTCATTTCTTCTCATAACATGCCCAAAAAATTTTGACTGTCTACGTCTAATGACTCTAATCAGTTTACGATCTTCATTTGAACACACAAACACTATGCTTAAAGAGAGGGCAAATCTGCCAAATTTGATCAAGCAGGATATCAAGAAAAGGACAAGTGGCACACCTACACTCACAGGCACTGAGAGCAAAGACAAAAAATACATAAATGCAGCTAATTTTCTAGCACCCAAAAGATATAAAAAGTAAACAAAATTACATGTGAAAGAGAACAGATAACAAGAGCCTGTTAATACTTATAATAGAACTTGAAATATGATATATAAGAATAATGTTTCTTGAGTTCAATGTGCAAACTTTACTGTAGCCTTGCATATAATAAGATCCCATTAAACTATTGTAACATTTTCATTATTTCATGAGACTTGTGGGACTATTGGTTTGGTGATAACAGTATTTACATTGAATGCATGAATGTATTTGAGAAAACCCTTGGCTAGTAACAATAGCAGAAACACAAAGAAATCATGGGTAAACTGTTTCTTTGCCAGGTGTTACTTCCCAAGCTGAAAGCTAAACCTGTTCGCACAGCTAGTGGGGTAAGTGTTGTGAACATCATTGATGTGACTAACTATTAGAACTGAATGTGAATCTTTAGAAATAATAGCATGAAGAGTTGATAATCTCATGTATTTGCTACAGGTCTTCATTTATTTCTTTTATCAGTGGTCATCAGTTGGTTTTTGTGTCCTAGGACCTTCATGTACTCTGTACTCTCCCATCTTCCATGTCATCATTTCCTTGGTCTGTTTCCCTAGATGTTTTTCTTTTTGTATCATTCGTTTCACATCATTCTTTTGTATCTGTGTATCTGGATATCCTGTTGCTAGTTGTTTGGATGATGGCATCAACTGTTAATTGTGTTTTAATTCCCCATTCATTATTGACAATGCTAATAACTAAACTCACCAGTGTGTTACCTGGCCCATAAGGAAAGCAAAGAATACTAATCTTGTCACGAACCATGTTTAAGAGGTATGGGGTGGTTGGCAGTAGACTGGTTTTCCCATCCCAGGCAGGCATTTAAATGATTATCCATTTTATATTGGATTTGTGCACTATGAAAAGACTTTTGATGGCATTAACAGAGAATCTCTTTAAAATATTGATGAGGCAGTACAAGATGCTATAGATAATCATTAACTCAATAAAGGCATCATGCATAGACATGATGTGCAGAGTTCTTCATGAGAGAAAACTAACAGTTAAGATGAAATACGAATGAAGTGCAATAGGGATGCTTCTTGTTACCTTTGTGATCATTACTGACTATAGACTGGATTGTGGTGACAACAATGGCTGTCTCCAGAGATGGAGTTCAATGGACTGACTTTAGCACAGCAGCTTGATTATCTGGACTTCACTGGCAGCATTGCCCCCCTGTCTCACATGCACAATCAGATGCAAGATAAGTTAGATACACTTGATGGCAGGTCACAACAGTTAGATCTGAGGATTCAAGGGGGAGGGATAGTGAGTACATCAAGCAAGCGGTAGCCTGGGGAATTAAGGCCACCTGGCTAGTGCAGTCACTGCAAACTGTGCAGGTTAGGTTTTTCTTTTTGCCCCTGACAGAAAAAAATCCACACCTTACCAAGGATTTCAACCTGGGTCACCTGAAGAAGAATCGGGCATTCCAGCCGCTAGTTTCTTAGTACCATATATAAAATTGTATACCTATGTAGAATAACCGGCTCTGTGGCGAGGGGTTATGAACTCAGTTCGTAATCCCGCACACAGCAGTCGAAATACAGTTGTGGGCAGTTGGAAGCAGACCTGGGAACACCCAGGTGAGCAAAAGGTAAAAATAGGGATTAGTAAAGCACTATAGCCAGCTATTTAGCAAAGGTGTCATGATGCAGTTTGCAAATACGCATCCAGTGCTCGAAACGCAGCTGCGAGCGATTTGGATGCAGACCAAGAAATCACAAACAGCCCAAAAATGCTGGGATTGACTGCAATGTCTTGTAAAGGATATGCAACTAGCTTAATGTAGAATACTGATAAATTGTTCGTTTCTGCTTCTTTTGCCCTGTGGGTTAAAAACTATTAGTTATACTATTCTCGGATTGACTTCCACAACTCCCCACCTCCAGTGCTATAAATGCCCCTCTAGCCTCCTGTATTCTTATTCTGATGTTTTTTTCTATTTCCCTCTGTTTCTAGGACTGGTAATGTGTATTTTGTTTGATGTTTTTTTCTATTTCCCTCTGTTTCTAGGACTGGTAATGTGTATTTTGTTTGATGTTTTTTTCTATTTCCCTCTGTTTCTAGGACTGGTAATGTGTATTTTGTTTGATGTTTTTTTCTATTTCCCTCTGTTTCTAGGACTGGTAATGTGTATTTTGTTTGATGTTTTTTTCTATTTCCCTCTGTTTCTAGGACTGGTAATGTGTATTTTGTTTGATGTTTTTTTCTATTTCCCTCTGTTTCTAGGACTGGTAATGTGTATTTTGTTTGATGTTTTTTTCTATTTCCCTCTGTTTCTAGGACTGGTAATGTGTATTTTGTTTGATGTTTTTTTCTATTTCCCTCTGTTTCTAGGACTGGTAATGTGTATTTTGTTTGATGTTTTTTTCTATTTCCCTCTGTTTCTAGACTGGTAATGTGTATTTTGTTTGATGTTTTTTTCTATTTCCCTCTGTTTCTAGGACTGGTAATGTGTATTTTGTTTGATGTTTTTTTCTATTTCCCTCTGTTTCTAGGACTGGTAATGTGTATTTTGCTGGCTCCGTGGCGAAGGGGTTGCGGACGCAGTTCGTAATCCTGCATACCCACGTTCGAAACACAGCTGTGGGCCATTTGGCAGCAGACCGCCTTACATTGGTTTTTTATGAAATGGTATGGGTGCCGGTCGTTCAGAAAACAATGGCAAACTACTGAATGTAAACTTGCCCAGGAATCACGAACAGCCAAAAAATGCTGGGATTGACTGCTATGTCATATTTAAAAAAAATGTTTGCATATCCTTTACAGGACATTGCTGTCAACATCAGCATCTTTCAGCTGATTGTTGATTTCTTGGCAAGATTACGCTCAGTAGTTTGCCATTGCTTTCTGAACGGCCGGCTCACATACCCCGTAAGTTACCGACGCGATTCGAACCACTGCTGATTCTCACCGTCAACACGTTACTTACGAGATTACGGAGAAAAGTCGCTAACCTCTAGGCCAGGAAGCCGGCATGTCATATAAAGGATATGTAAATAACTTTTAAGTTGTTTAATGTGTTGTTAGGAGTTCCTCAAAGTATTCAGCCCATCTATTTAGTTTATCATTAATGTTAGTGAGAACTTTCTCATTTCTGTGTTTGAACTGTCCACTTTGTTGATTATACTTTCCCGCTATCTTCCTTGTGGTGTTGTAAAGGTCTCTGAGGTTTCCTTTTGATTATGCTTCTTCCTCCTCTCTTGCTATATTGCTATATTGCTATATTGCTATATATTGTCTTTCATCTGCTTTTATTTGCTTCTTAACTTCTTTATTAGCTTTTGCTTATTTTTCCCCCGGGTTGTGGCTTTCGAAGCTCTGGCTTTGCTGTTGTTTAAATCTGCTTTGTTGCTTCTTCTTTCTATCTTTTTCCAGGGTTTACTGCATTATCCACGATGTATGATTTCTTTGTCTTTTGCCAAATACTTCTAAACATGATTAGCTCAAAATATTTTTACCCTGTTGCCAGCAGACTTCCATACTCTTCGTCTACTGCCTGTTGCAGAACCTGGTATTTATTTGAGACTGTGACCATGAATTGTTAATTAATTTCCTTATTTCTGAGGTGTCCTACATTGTATTAATTTATGTTTATAAGATGTTATGTATTCTTTAGCTTCAGTTTCATTTTACCTGTCAGAAGATGATGATCTGCATATACATATTTTGTATGTATCTGCCTTTATATTTCAGGTGTTGTATTTTCATAGGCTTGAATGGCCATATATATTGACTACATTATTGCTCCTTTGTTATGAAACTTATAAGAATGTTCATTATGGATGGTGATGATGCTCTGATTGTTGTGTGCTCTGCACATCCTCAGATTGCAGTTGTGGCAGTGATGTGTAAGCCCCACAGATGTCCACACATTGCTATGACAGGAAATATCTGTGTGTAAGTAGCATCTACTGTTCACTGCTGTAGCCAATTCTTCATATTTTGTTCATGGTATAGATTGCTGACACTAGTTTGCACAAGTGCTCATCTTGCTGATAAACTTACTGAATTGAAACCGGGGAAGACATCCATTTAATAACAAGAGCTATGCTGCTGCACTCTGAACACACTCTAAGGTAGTAAGGCTCCCTCAGCAGATAATAAAGAATTCATGCTACATATACCGATAATAACATATTTTCACTATCCTTTCATGTGCTTTACCACATATGGCTAAATTCCAGCAGTCGTTTTTGATGAATACATTTAATTTGTTTCCACATTTTGGCTGTGTCATTACTGTTAACTCATGCATGCAGAAAGGTAGGCCCACTTAGAAGGATTCAATGCACTTCAACACCCACTCTCTTGTCAACCTTGGAACCTTCTTGAATCTGGAATATAGAGTGAGATAGAATAATGACCTGTCTTAACAGCCATTTCAAAGATAAAGTGTCAAAACAGACATGCTTAAAGTCATTCTCTTGTACATATGATTGTGCTGTGAATCCCCAACCTGACATGTTACATTGCGGCAAGGGTTCCATCAGTTTATACTGTAGCATCTTTGTCTCCAGCACTCTTTTGGCGGTTTTCTTTCTCATCTTTCATTCTTATGGAGGAATCTCTGCCATGGGTAATAATTTCATTCTAAAGAAATGGTAAGTAAATGCAGAGATGAAGAAAACTTAGCTAATTCTGAATAAATTGCACATAATTTTTGAATAATAATAAGAAAGACTCACATTTCATTCACACAAAATTAAATGTTTTAACAGGCAGAAAAACAAGACCAGACACAGGATGTTTATAATTAAAGTATGGAACAGTGTTAATAAAACAACAATAAGGATATATAAATGATGGTGAAATACCCGGTACAAATATTCAAGACAGTGATGAAGCTTCGTAAATAATTGCTGCAGAAGTTCAGGATTTGCTACAGTAAGTGAAAATGGAGAAGGCACCTGACTTAGGCAGTATTGTGTTAGAGATTTGCTACAGTAAGTGTAGATGGAGAAGGCACCTGACTCAGACAGTATTGTGTTAGAGATTTGCTACAGTAAGTGAAGATGGAGAAGGCACCTGACTCAGACAGTATTGTGTTAGAGATTTGCTACAGTAAGTGAAGATGGAGAAGGCACCTGACTCAGACAGTATTGTGTTAGAGATTTGCTACAGTAAGTGTAGATGGAGAAGGCACCTGACTCAGACAGTATTGTGTTAGAGATTTGCTATAATAAAGGAAGATCGAGAAGGCACCTGACTCAGGCAGTATTGTGTTAGAGATTTGCTACAGTAAGTGAAGATGGAGAAGGCACCAAACATTATTCTGTGCTCCCGGGTCCACCCAGCCAGTCATGGGTACCATGGACTGTTCTGGGAAGTGAAAGTGGCTGGCATAATGTTGGCCACATCTCCCATTGAGTTCTGAACAAAGTTGTGGCTAGCACCGTATACACAGCACACCCCAAGCCATCAGAAAGGCTCCATTCCATGACTTCACTATATTTTCATACCATATTTTGCTATATCTCAGCTATTTAATCAAATTTGGAAAGCAGTAAATCAAACATGTTCGCATTTAGTTTACAAAAGACACAAACATGCCAAGGACAGCCAAAATGAGTAAATTGAAATATTTTGAAAGAGCAAAGACACAAAGAGAACTGATCACAAATTTCAAATGTAGGTAGTCAAAAATGTTTGGCCACATTATAAAAAGTGGAAAAACTGGAACATATTGTAGCCACTGGTAAGTTCAATGGAAAAGTTCACAGAGGAAGGAGGGAAGATAAAACTGGACAGCCTTGCATAATGTCATGGGCATAAATCAGCAGATGATAGATCCTGCTGGGGACAGGTAGTTTGGAGGAGCATGATCAGTCGTGCTGGTGGCAAGGTCCTGGATGATGAATATAATGTTGTTGTCTTGTCTGAGCTATTCAATTCATTGAGCTCTGCTCAAGCAACCAAGCACTGCCCACGCCCATCCTGCTGAATGTGCCCTGATGTTTGTAAATAGGGTTCTAACAGTGAACATGCATAGTCTGTGCCACAGACAGGGCTGATTGATGAAACATGTCTTCAAGTCCTATGTACATTTCTGCTGGTTGTGTTTCTTCTGTTGGTGTTTATAAATTACTAACAAACAGTTATGATTCTCCTTAGATTGGTAGGCTTGTTCAGCGTGTGCTTACGGAGAGAAAGATTGGCCACCTATTCCCCCATGTGTGCAGGCCAGCTAAATGTGATGATTCTCCTCAGATTGGTAGGCTTGCTCAGCGTGTGCTTACAGAGAGAAACATTGGTCACCTATTCCCCCGTGCATGCAGGCCAGCTAAATGTGATGATTCTCCTTAGTTTGGCTTGTTCAGCGTGTGCTTACAGAGAGAAAGATTGGCCACCTATTCCCCCGTGCATGCAGGCCAGCTAAATGTGATGATTCTCCTTAGATTGGTAGGCTTGTTCAGCATGTGCTTACAGAGAGAAAGATTGGCCACCTATTCCCCCGTGCATGCAGGCCAGCTAAATGTGATGATTCTCCTTAGATTGGTAGGCTTGTTCAGCGTGTGCTTACAGAGAGAAATATTGGCCACCTATTCCCCCGTGCATGCAGGCCAGCTAAATGTGATGATTCTCCTTAGATTGGTAGGCTTGTTCAGCATGTGCTTACAGAGAGAAAGATTGACCACCTATTCCCCCGTGCATGCAGACCAGCTAAATGTGATGATTCTCCTTAGATTGGTAGGCTTGTTCAGCGTGTGCTTACAGAGAGAAAGATTGGTCACCTATTCCCCCGTGCATGCAGGCCAGCTAAATGTGATGATTCTCCTTAGATTGGTAGGCTTGTTCAGCGTGTGCTTACAGAGAGAAAGATTGGCCACCTATTCCCCTGTGCATGCAGGCCAGCTAAATGTGATGATTCTCCTTAGATTGGTAGGCTTGTTCAGCATGTGCTTACAGAGAGAAAGATTGGCCACCTATTCCCCCGTGCATGCAGGCCAGCTAAATGTGATGATTCTCCTTAGATTGGTAGGCTTGTTCAGCGTGTGCTTACAGAGAGAAAGATTGGTCACCTATTCCCCCGTGCATGCAGGCCAGATAAATGTGATGATTCTCCTTAGTTTGGCTTGTTCAGCGTGTGCTTACGGAGAGAAAGATTGGCCACTATTCCCCCGTGCATGCAGGCCAGCTAAATGTGATGATTCTCCTTAGATTGGTAGGCTTGTTCAACGTGTGCTTACAGAGAGAAAGATTGGCCACCTATTCCCCCGTGCATGCAGGCCAGCTAAATGTGATGATTCTCCTTAGATCGGTAGGCTTGTTCAGCGTGTGCTTACGGAGAGAAAGATTGGCCACCTATTCCCCCGTGCATGCAGGCCAGCTAAATGTGATGATTCTCCTTAGATTGGTAGGCTTGTTCAACGTGTGCTTACAGAGAGAAAGATTGGCCACCTATTCCCCCGTGCATGCAGGCCAGCTAAATGTGATGATTCTCCTTAGATTGGCTTGTTCAGCGTGTGCTTACAGAGAGAAAGATTAGTCACCTATTCCCCCGTGCATGCAGGCCAGCTAAATGTGATGATTCTCCTTAGATTGGTAGGCTTGTTCAGCGTGTGCTTACAGAGAGAAAGATTGGTCACCTATTCCCCCGTGCATGCAGGCCAGCTAAATGTGATGATTCTCCTTAGATTGGTAGGCTTGTTCAGCGTGTGCTTACAGAGAGAAAGATTGGTCACCTATTCCCCCGTGCATGCAGGCCAGCTAAATGTGATGATTCTCCTTAGATTGGTAGGCTTGTTCAGCGTGTACTTACAGAGAGAAAGATTGGCCACCTATTCCCCCGTGCATGCAGGCCAGCTAAATGTGATGATTCTCCTTAGATTGGCTTGTTCAGTGTGTGCTTACAGAGAGAAAGATTGGTCACCTATTCCCCCGTGCATGCAGGCCAGCTAAATGTGATGATTCTCCTTAGATTGGTAGGCTTGTTCAGCGTGTGCTTACAGAGAGAAAGATTGGTCCCCTATTCCCCCGTGCATGCAGGCCAGCTAAATGTGATGATTCTCCTTAGATTGGTAGGCTTGTTCAGCGTGTGCTTACAGTGAGAAAGATTGGCCACCTATTCCCCCGTGCATGCAGGCCAGCTAAATGTCATGGCCCTGTCACATCCCAGGCCCACTACAGGTTCCTGCTTTGGGGCAGGTGTTTTATTGACATGTTGGGGAGTTCAAGTTTTCTCTCTTGAGCCAAATGTGTGACCTGAACCGTGTTGAATTTGTGTTTGGGTCATATATTCTTGATAGAGTATCCAGCAGTGATATTGTACAATAAATGATATATACATGCACTTGCTATCTGATTGCAGCTACTGTCCTGGTGGACCAGATTCAGATTTTGAATATTCAACTCAGTCGTATACTGGATACGAGGTTAGTAGACATGTGTCATCTGCATCAAGGGGTATCAATACTAATTACACAACATTTTAAATAGTTCACAAACAGCAGTACATATTTTTGCAGTTGCAGTCATTTTTGTTGTTGTTCTCAGAATGTGATATAATTTGAATCATTCCTATGTGATTGTAATTATAATTGTCAAATGTGGAAGCAGGTGTCCATAATGTAGTTGTGTCTGTTGTGTTGAACTTTGCAGCCCACATCAATGAGGGCCATCAGAGCACGCTACAACCCATACCTACAGACCAGACACAGAATAGAACAGGTGAGAGGAGTGCTTGTTCATTTATATACATTTGTGGACACAGCCCGTTCTACATGCTGTTTCTTTATTTGGGAATGAGAATACTGTTCTCATAGATTTAGGGTGAAAAGATGTCTGTGGATAGATATATCTGTGGGTGAGGTGGGAGTTCAAAGCTCTCCTGCTTACTGGGCATATTTTTCATTTTCAGGAAGTTAAAAAATGTGGGCGGGTCAGAAAAATCCTGACGCATTGCGAAACCTAGTATGGTATTGACACAGGCCTACTTTGAAATACAGAAGATCACTGTTTTGTATCATTGGGTTAATCATTTCTGCTTGTGTACTTTTAACTTTTAATTCAATATTACTGATTTCTCTTTGGATGCATACATGTTATATCTGAGCTAACAGCCAAGATTGTTGGGAAGTGAGTAAACAAGTGCACGGAGAATCATATAAGCTTATTGTCATTCTTCTTCTTCTTCTTTCGTTCGCCTGAAACATGTCTACAACTGCAATGTCGTCTCTTGTATGAATCTGTATGAAACTGTTGTCTCTCTAGGCCAGAAGGTTTGCCTGGATATGTTGTAGTTTGGGCAATCCTGGAGTATGTGCTCTGCTGTCTGCGACGCCAAACCACATGTGCACATGGCTGAGTCACCAATCTTGAATTTTGTATACAAGTGGTTGCGTAATCTATTGTGTCCTGTTCTGAGGCGCAGAAGAATGACCTGTTCTGGTCTGTCCATAACGTGGTAGTCGTCTTGAGTAAGGTTTGGTGGCTTTCTGATTGATTTGATCATTCTTTTCTTTTGGTGGTATGTAATAGGCACATCAGGTTTTTCTTCTGTTGCTCCTTCCTTAGCCAATCGATCAGCTCTGTCGTTTCCGGGGACTCCACAGTGGGATGGTATCCACTGTATGGTGATCTTACGCTGACTGCTAAGTTCAGAAAGTAGTGTCATCAGAACTGGCAATTTCCCAGACAGGAGCGCCTCTATTACGGATTTTGCATCTGTCAATATCACTGAAGGTTGTGTACCATGGCTGGTATTTTGTAATTTTTCTGTGGCTATCTTGATTGCCTCAATTTCAGCATCATAGTTATGGCAGTACTTTCCTGTTGGAATTCTGGCCGTGTCTATAGTATTATTTGGGTATTCTATGTACACTCCCGCTCCTCCATTTCGAACAGCATTTTGTGCTGACCCATCTGTGTAGACTCGGATCCAGAGGTCATGTGGGTATTCATCATCAAGGAAGCTGAGAGTGGCTGTTCTGCGCTGTACACTGTTCTGTTCTTCCTTGTCAAATATTCCTCTCACTTTTGACTGGATTTGTAGCGATATTCTATGTTCATCTTTCCACGGGGTTTGTCCTGGAATAGTTGTCAGGGGGATATCAACTGTGGGAAGATCGATGGTTTCTCTGCAGAGTTGTTTTGCCTGGTGGATGAAACTACTTCTTTTCAACCGCCCCATAGCTAAGTTTTCAAATTGATTCTTCATAGGGTGGCCTGGCAAGCTGAGAAACTTTTCTGCTTGTATTAATGTTTTTGTATCTCTGCGTTCTCTTAAAGCTTGTGTCCTCCCCATTTTCTCCATTGCTACTATAGGAGTTGATCTCATCCCTCCTGTGATGACTCTAAGAGCTTGATTTTGCACCTTGTCCAGCTCCTGCAATGTAGTTTTTGATGCTGAACACCACGCAGTTGACCCGTATTCCAAGTGTGGTCGTATGCTCTGTTGATAAACTTTGCCAAGTATTTTCCCACTGGCTCCCCATGTGGTTCCAGTTAGCTTTCTCAGGATGGCAATTTTCCTTCTGGCCTTTGCTACTGCTTTTTTGATGTGTTTTCTCCATGTCAGCCTGTCGTCGAATGTTACACCAAGGTATGTTGGTTCCTTATCTTCTCTTAGGGGTGTTCCATTTATCTGAATGCTCCCTGCCTTTTGTTTCGGAGAAAGGGTAAATAGAGTGGTGCTGCACTTGTCAGTGTTTATGCTGATACACCATCTATCCGCCCATGCAACAAATGTATCTACAGCTCTCTGTAGCAATATGGTGGCCACTGATGCATGTTTATTTGCGCTCCACAAAACCAGGTCATCAGCGTACATTGCCGCTTTAATTCCATCGGGTAGATTAGCAACAAGATCATTGATGAAGATTAGAAAAAGTGTTGGGGACAGGACTCCGCCCTGGGGAACACCGTGACGCAATAGAACTTTCTTGCTCTTGAGACCGTCTATCTGTACTCGGGCTCTTCTGTTGTGCAAGTATGCTTTTACCCATTTGTACATTCTTCCATTGACTTTACAGTTTCTCAGTTTCTTCATCAGACCCTCTTTCCAGACTTTGTCAAAGGCTTTCTTCAGATCTATCCAAGCCGCAAGTACCAGCTTCTTCTCTTGGAATGCATCCTCAACTTCTTGAGAGAGGTAGGTTGTCTGATCTTCCGTAGAGTAGCACTGCCTAAAGGCAGCCTGTTGTGGCACAATAATGGTAATAATTGTTATTTATATTATGGTCTTCGTTAACACTTACAACTAAAGAATTATTAAGAGGGAGCTTAGAAAGAGCCACACTGCTGTAAGATTATGACATATTTACTTGTGTGAGTGACATTACCTCTGTGTTATGTATCAGCTTCAGCAGCTTGGCCACAGTGTTGATAAAGTGGAGTTCATCGTCATGGGCGGCACATTCATGAGTCTTCCTGATGACTACCGCGACTACTTTATCAGGTGAGACAAACTTGTATCAGCTCGCAGACAGAAATGGTGTTGATTTTTGTGATTTTTAAAATACATAATATGAACCAAAACACATCTTAGTTAA
This sequence comes from Cepaea hortensis, assembly GCA_963921405.1. NCBI lineage: Eukaryota > Metazoa > Mollusca > Gastropoda > Stylommatophora > Helicidae > Cepaea > Cepaea hortensis. The sequence continues at coordinate 65,877,248 of OY992893.1, forward strand.
AACCTGCTTTATGTGAATGATTGTATGGGAGTGGTATCATAATTCTCAATTGTCATCAACGTTATGTTCTGTGGTAAGACATCTCATGTATGTGGTTGATCACTGTGTGTTCTGCTCAGTAAGGTGTATGTTTTGATATTAATCAGTGATTGTAATAGTCTGTTGAATGCTGAATGACTTTTTTCCCCACACATTTTTTATTGCATTTGTGCATTTCATGTTAGTAGTAGTAGGCCTCTTTCAGTCCTGTAGGACTATAGAGTTGTGCCGCTGGGAAGGCACCAGGCAGCACCGCTGGTGACTGTATAGTGCAATGTGAGAGTGAGAATCTCTGTCACAGTTTCCGCATCTGTAAGATGAGGCAGGTCCCGCAGTAAATGACTGCATGTTATGCCTGTGCCGCCTATCCTCAGTTTGTTGGATCAGATTGCGCTCAAAGAGCATCAGTCCGTTTCGTACATCTCTTCTTCAGGAACATCTGTCTGTTGCAACTCTTTCTCACATGTTTGGATCTGCGCCAAGGATTTACATATCTTGTTTACACATATACCTGTATCGCATTTGGGGTCTTCCGGTTGGCCTCTTCCCTGTGGCTAGTTCACCGTATAGGAGATCTTTGGGAATACGTTCATCCTCCATTCGAGATACATGGCCCAGCCACCAGAGGCATCTCTGTTTGAGGAGGGAGTGCACTGTGGTAATATCCGCTGTTTCAAGCACGTGTTTGTTTGTTATGTGGTCTTTCCACAATATGCCAGGATACGTCTCAGACATCTCATGTGGAAGGAATTCAACTTTCTTTCCTGTCGTGAGTACAAAGTCCAGGATTCAGACCCATAGAGTAGTGTGCTAACAACATAAGCTTTATATACTTGAACCTTTGTATGCTCTGTTAGTCTATTATTCTCCCAAACTCTCTTAAAAAGTCTTATAAGTTGAGAGGATCGACTTCATTGTACCAGGTTTTATCCCATACGGCTTGGTCTCTTTCTGCAGGAAAGCGTCACACAAAGCACGAACTCCGTAGCTCCAGCGATGACCCCCAGGAATCTCCGAGAAAAATGCACTTGTGAACCGAAAGATGTAGCCCGGGATCGAACCCACAACCTTCGGAGCGCGAGGCAGACGGCTTGACCAAACTCTCTTAGTTAGCCTGAAAAGTGTTGTGGCTGCCTTTCCAATGCATCTGTCGATTTCTGTCTCTAATGAAAGATTATCTGATATTGTCGACCCTAAATACACAAACTCATGGACAACCTTCAATTCGTAATTAGAAATTTTGATTGATGGAGTTGCACCAGCATCTTGTTCCATCACCTGTGTTTTATTTAGGCTAATGGTGAGCCCAAAGTCTTTGCAAGTGGTTGCAAAACGATCTATGAGCCATTGCAAATCTTCTATCTTCTGCTGCATGAGTAGTCAGTGCTTCATCATCTGCAAAAAGTAGTTCTCTTATGCATCTTGATTTTATTTTGGTCTTTGCCTTGAGTCTTGTTTTGACTGTAATAATCATGATCTGTATAAGACAGTGGGAATATACTTAGACTCATGTGAAGAAATGATCGCATGAAAGTTAACATTGATTCTGTGTTCTCATCCAGGAATCTCCATGATGCACTCAGTGGCCACTCTAGTGCTAATGTGCAGGAAGCTGTCAAGTAAGTTCACCACAGCTCGCTCTGCTTATGTTAGATTATGTCATCATTGGATGTTGTCTGCAGACTGGATTTTGTTGGGCATCATAGCAATGATATGTTTGTGCAGATAACCTGAGTTCAGCTGATTTGCCTAGGATTTAGGATAAAACTAATGACAAGATTTCGTAAATTGTGATCTAAGTAATATGTGCAACTGTTTCATTCTTGGATGTCAATTTTAAATTGAAAGTTTGCAAATAAAAATTTCAGTTGAAAGTATATTAAGCAGGTTTAGCCCACACATTTTTGGAATCCCTCATGTTTCAAAAAAATTGTTGGCCTTTGCTATTTTCTATTATTTCTTGCTGCTAATTCTTATAATGAAGTATTTACTTATGCATGTCATTTTCATTTGTTGGTTTTTCTCTTTTTAGATTCTCTGAGAAAAGTACAGTAAAGTGTATTGGCATAACTATAGAAACCAGACCAGATTACTGTCTGAAGAAACACTTGAGGTCAGTTTGTGTGCTTTCCCATCTCTGTCACTTAATCGACATATGCCATTGTTTTTGTCATGTGTATTTGAGAGCTTCATGGTAAAACTGACCATGTCTGAAGTGACTTTTCATGTTCTTCTGTCTTGGTCGATTATCTAACAGCAGACTGATGTGTTTGGTCCACAATTGCTTTTGAGCATGTGGGCAGTTTGAGGCAGGTGTGTTAGTGTGGTTGATACCGGGCTGTGCTGTAATGAGCGTGGTTGGGCGAGGGTGCAGTGCCTTTGTTCGTTGGCCGCCAACAGAGGAAAAGATGGCCATCTACTCCTCCTTGTATTCAGACCTACAAAATGGGATGTACTTATCTCATCACAGAGCCATGGCTGGCTTCTGTTTCAAGACTTATTTTGTGTTATATATGGGAGTTTAATGTTTCTTTCTTGAGCCAGATGTATCACCTGAGCTGTGTAGAATTTGTGTATCAGCTGATTCTTGATGCTCCTCTTGCCAGTAGCCAGATGTATCACCTGAGCTGTGTAGAATGTGTGTATCAGCCTGATTCTTGATGTTCCTCTTGCCAGTAGCCAGATGTATCACCTGAGCTGTGTATAATGTGTGTATCAGCCTGATTCTTGATGTTCCTCTTGCCAGTAGCCAGATGTATCACCTGAGCTGTGTAGAATGTGTGTATCAGCCTGATTCTTGATGTTCCTCTTGCCAGTAGCCAGATGTATCAGCTGAGCTGTGTAGAATGTGTATCAGCCTGATTCTTGATGTTCCTCTTGCCAGTAGCCAGATGTATCACCTGAGCTGTGTAGAATGTGTATCGGCCTGATTCTTGATGTTCCTCTTGCCAGTAGCCAGATGTATCACCTGAGCTGTGTAGAATGTGTGTATCAGCCTGATTCTTGATGTTCCTCTTGCCAGTAGCCAGATGTATCACCTGAGCTGTGTAGAATGTGTGTATCAGCCTGATTCTTGATATTCCTCTTGCCAGTAGCCAAATGTATCACCTGAGCTGTGTAGAATGTGTGTATCAGCCTGATTCTTGATGTTCCTCTTGCCAGTAGCCAGATGTATCACCTGAGCTGTGTAGAATGTGTGTATCAGCCTGGTTCTTGATGTTCCTCTTACCAGTAGCCAGAGTCTTTGGTTGTAGACACACAACGGTAGTTGTCGTCTGAATAATTACAGTTCAGGAGCCTCATGTCCAGCTGTCTGTGGTGCAGCAGAGATAGATGTGTCAATCCACGTGTTAAAGTGATGTTGCTACATACATTGATGTTGTTACTCACTGTGGTTGTTGATTTACTTGCTCATGTAGTCATTACTAGTTAATGCCTTAGTCTTGTATGAATCTTCTTCTTTCGTTCGCTTGAAATTTATGTCTGTTTGCAGTGTTGTCTCTTGTGTAAACTTCACTATATCTGGTATTATAATCAAAATCTTGATTTGCCCTTGGCTTTTCTGACAATGATACAGATCTGCTGACATGAAGTCATGGGCACTAGAAATGTTAGGAAGTCATGGGCACTAGAAATACGTTAACACATGTTTTTCCTCTCCTTCACCCATAGCATCATAGAAGGTAGTTGGGGCAGCACCCTCTGTTGCACACTGTGTAATGTACTCGCATATGTCCGAGCCTCTACTCATATTTTGTTTATGCTGGTATTGTTACTGTTCATGTCTGAATATTGTCTGTGCACTTAATTATGGAAGTCACGGTAGCATAGTGGCTGGATGCTCGCCAGCCAACACAGTAGTCATGGGGTTGAGTCCGGACTGGGGTGGATTTTTGCAGTTCACATGGGCTCTCAGGCCAACCCAGCCTTAAATGTGTACCAGGAAATAGTTTGGGAAATAAAGGCAGCTGGCATGATACCACATAATGTACCTAGTGGCAGTTGGTCTATTCAAATATGAGTCTAGCACCATATACCCACTGAGCCTATGGGATATTAAAGGTTGAAGTACATGTGAGGGTATGTATATATTCAGTTGGAAGACTGGCATGTACATGAACATGAAACATCACTCTCTATGTTGATATATATATATATATATGTGTGTGTGTGCATGTGTGTGTGAGCACACGCGCGCGCGTGCGTGCATGTGTGTGTGATGTAATGTGATGACCAGCAGTTACTGATGTGATTACAACAAAACTATCCATTACATTTGCACCATGATTGTTTGTTCTTGCTTGCACTGAGAAATAGGATCACTCAGGAATCGTTATTTGTAACTTGTGACAATGAATATTGGCTGGCTTTGTTGTGTCTACCATTGTGTGGTGTGTTGTCAGATAACCTGGAAGTGATTCTTTTCTCTGCCAGTGACATGCTGAAGTACGGGTGTACCAGACTGGAGATTGGCGTTCAGAGTGTGTACGAAGATGTTGCCAGGGATACAAACAGGTTTGGTCAGCTTACAAGTTTGTTGCATTCTGAATACAAAAGACAAGACCCTTTTGTTTACAGAATCATTCAATCATTGTGTTACTTTTGATCTTGCATATTGTATCCTCATGTTTTATTTGCACATGCATTCTTGTGTAATATTATTCATTTTTTTTTTTATTCTGAAGACATTAATTGCTTACATTAAGTTAAAAATGGAATTTTCTTTTTATCCCTGAGTTTCCATCCTGTTTCAGGATATTGCTGCCAACATCAGTATCTTTCAGCTGTATGTTGATTCCTAGGCTAGATTACGCTCATCAGCACGCCACGACTTTCTAAGCGACCGGCTCCATACTCTCATAAGTCACTGGTGCGACTCGAACCGCTTCCAATTCTCGTGCACTCACGTCAACCACGAGAGTATTCGGGATTACGGAGAAAGCTGCTACCCCCTCGGCCAGGGAGCGGGCAAAAATTAATATAACAGTTGTTAATTAAAGCTCGTATAAAAGTTATTTATGTTATTATGTGAGTGTTGTGTTGCAGAAAAATATTACACTTTACTGATCACCATCATCATTATCATGTGCCCTGCCAACTAGTGTAGTAGTTCACGTATCTGCACAGGTCTCAATCCCTGGTGTTCAGGATCAATTCTGTTGATGTTATTCCTTCATGCCGGCACCCTAGGACATCCAGCAGCATGTCCCTCTGTCTGCCTCTTCTACCGCTGATCTGTCCAGTCATCACAGTGTCCTCTACTGCTTCTCTTCTCATTACAAGACCAAACAACATACTTTAAAACAGTTTCAGTGACAGAAAATAAAATTAGTATATATCACTGAAAATCTGTTCATTCAAACATACAGAGCCCAGTACATCTAAATGCCAGTTAGAAGTTGTATAGAGTCTACCCTGAATGTTAGTTACACATAATCAGAATCATAAATTCATCTTCGTTGTCTGAATCATTCACCCTGAGACTTCCACAAAGCAGCCATTGGCTGAACATTCCTGGCATTCTCTTACAGATTGTCCTTGAAAGAACTTGGCTTTGTCATAGTCTAGTGTTGACCACAGTTAGGCAAGACTGCAGCCAATATTCTGATTCATGTCATAGTCTAGTGTTGACCACAGTTAGGCAAGACTGCAGCCAATATTCTGATTCATGTCATAGTCTAGTGTTGACCACAGTTAGGCAAGACTGCAGCCAATATTCTGATTCATGTCATAGTCTAGTGTTGACCACAGTTAGGCAAGACTGCAGCCAATATTCTGATTTATAGTGTTGGTGTCGGAGTGGACATTTGGTTTATTCTGATTAGATCAAGTCCCATAGCAGATATACTGCCCATGGGGTGTGAGATAGACCTTTATATATTCTACACCACAGCATATGTGGTGGGGTGGCCAGTACTCTTCCAGTGTTTGACCAGTGGTGTAGATAATATCTTACACTGTTGTGTTCTGTTTGCCACCTGAAAATAATCCCTGTCTCTCCCGGATAATAGAAAATATGCATCATTTTCAAATATGTATCTGTTAGTTCGCTTTTGCTTATGGACTAATTTTTATTTGTTGGTAACAAAGTGCTTCTGTAATGTATAGTATAATGGTGGGAATAAAGTGCTTCATTAATATATGGTAGTGCAGGTATGCATGGCTGAATGGATAAGAACGCATGTTCTTAAACATCTGCTGTGCTGATGCCAAGGTTAGCGGTTCAACCCCTACAAGGGACAGCTGGACTAAAATGTTGACCTGTCGTCCTTGACTTGGGGACGTAAATTACAAGTACCTCTGAAGTAGAGTGGATTCGCCTGATGTCGAGGGGCACTGGTAATAGGGAAAGCTAATCCACACGCAAAATTCAGTCCATCATTGCTATAAATGGTGTATAAACTACGCTTGAGTTCAACGAGATCGAGCAACAACACCAACAAAATAAAATATATGGTAGTGGGGAAAAGTACTTCATTAATGTATGGTAGTGGGGACAAAGTGCTTCATTATTGTATGGTAGTGGGGACAAAGTGCTTCATTAATGTATGGTAGTGGGGATAAAGTGCTTCATTAATGTATGGTAGTGGGAATAAAGTGCTTCATTAATGTATGATAGTGGGGAAAAGTACTTCATTAATGTATGGTAGTGGGGGGAAAGTACTTCATTAATCCATGGTAGTGGGGAAAAAGTACTTCATTAGTGTATGGTAGTGGGGACAAAGTGCTTCATTAATGTATGGTAGTGGGGGGAAAGTACTTCATTAATGTATGGTAGTGGGAACAAAGTGCTTCATTAATGCATGGTAGTGGGAACAAAGTACTTTTTAATGTATGGTAGTGGGGAAAAGTACTTCATTAATGTATGGTAGTGAGGAAAATACTTCATTAATGTATGGTAGTGGGGAAAAGTACTTCATTAATGTATGGTAGTGGGAACAAAGTGCTTCATTAATGTATTGTAGTGGGAACAAAGTGCTTCCTTAATGTATGGTAGTGGGGACAAAGTGCTTCCTTAATGTATGGTAGTGGGGACAAAGTGCTTCATTAATGTATGGTAGTGGGGACAAAGTGCTTCATTAATGTATGGTAGTGGGGAAAAGTACTTCATTAATGTATGGTAGTGGGAACAAAGTGCTTCATTAATGTATAGTAGTGGGAACAAAGTGCTTCATTAATGTATGGTAGTGGGAACAAAGTGCTTCATTAATGTATGGTAGTGGGAACAAAAATGGTTGGTGACTGCAGCTGTGGAAATGGTTTAGGTTAGGTCTTTATAATGATTTCATAATATCTGATGACAATGTCTTATTGTCTTATCCTTTTTCCATTTTGGAGCATTTAGAAACTTCAGCTGTCATCACATTTAAATTAACTATATATTTCTCCACTGCCTGGAAAATCAAAATATTTCCTTATACTCCACTATCTTGTATGTTTTTTCCCCCCATATCCTATTTACAGGACATTGCAGTCAACACCAGCATTTTTCAGCTGCTGTTGATGTCTTGGCAAGTTTTGCGTTGAGTAGTTTACCATTGCTTTCTGAAAGACCGGCTCACATACCTTTCTGTAAGAAACCAATGCGATGTGATCCGCTGCTGAATCTCGCACAGCTGTGTTTCGTGTGGGTACACGGGATTACGAACAGCATCCTTAACCTCTTCACCAGGGAGACCGGCACCTTGTGTTTGCTAGCATAAAACAAGGGATAATTCAGACACAGACTTGGCTTTTACAAACAGGCCTCCTGTGCCCCAGAAACATACCTTTATGCTTGCTGCTGTACTCCTCTGAAAGTCTGAATTGCTTGGAAGATTTAAATTAACTAGTTTTCATAATATGCATTGCTACTTACTAATTATTCATCACGCCAATAATAATCTTGTTTCAGAAACATTCTCGACCTGAAAACTTGCTCTATCATTTGGGATTAATTGTGTGTTGAATGTGTTCATGTTTCTTCCACAGAGGACACACAGTTAGGGCTGTGTGTGAGTCGTTCCAGATGTCCAAGGATGCAGGATTTAAAGTGGTTTCGCACATGATGCCAGATCTGCCAAATGTTGGATGGGAGAGAGATATTGAACAGTTCATAGTATGTCTGTCTCTTTATATTAGCTCATGGTGTATGCGTTAAATGCTACATGTGATTAGTCCATCACATTTCCGTTACTTGTGTTGTGTAAGGTCTAGTTATTCAATATGGAGGGTGGTATAAAGTTTTAAAATAAAACTAGCTAATTAATGTATTGGTTTCCCCTTGATTTTTACATCCACATACTTAAAATATTAATTTAATTATACAGATGTTGCCAGGGGAGCAGATGGTTATGTCTATTCGTGATGGTTTCCAGCTGATGAGAAATATTTATATATTGTAGATCTTGATTTGTATCGCCCTGTAAAACACCCTGTGTTAGCCAGGTTGGAGAAGTATTTCAATGGACACATTTAAACATGCCATTTCAGGTGTCCTAGATGATTGTGGAATTTGTATTAACTGCTTTCTTTGATAATGAGGCATTATTAATTTATACAAAATTGGCAACAAGATGGGACATCAACTCATATGTAGTGGCAAGAAGATGGGACATTATCAGGTCATACAAAATGGCAACAAAATAGGACATTATCAAATCATACATAATGGCAACAAAATGGGACATTATCAGATCATACATAATGGCAACAAGATGGGACATTATCAGATCATACATAATGGCAACAAAATGGGACATTATCAGATCATACATAATGGCAACACAATGGGACATTATCAGATCATACATTATGGCAACAAGATGGGACATTATCAGATCATACATAATGGCAACAAAATGGGACATTATCAGATCATACATAATGGCAACACAATGGGACATTATCAGATCATACATTATGGCAACAAGATGGGACATCAACTCTTATATAATGGGAACAATATGTGATCTATGAACAAATTGTCAGCTGTAAAGAAACGGACCTGAAATAGGAGACATTTGGCATTAGAATATACATGTATCATGACTTTCATGATCAGCTGCACTGGGTGCTAATGATGTTTGAACAAAAGACAAGCACATTCAGAATTTGCTGCCAGAAATGTCACGTTTTCTAGGCTTGTCAGAACTTGTGTTTATTATATCATAATAGAACTTGAATTTATTATTGCATCATTAAGATTTAAATTCATTATAGCATTGCTAGAACTAAAGTTTATTATATCATCAATGGAATTTTAGTTTATTATAACATCAGTAGAATTAGAATGTATTATACCATAATAGAACATGGATTTATAACAGCATTAAAACATGTGAGTTGTTATGTAATCAATGTAATTTGAATTTATTATGACATCAGTAAAACTTGGGTTTATTTAACAAACTGACAAGAGTCATGGGTAAAGGAGACACTGACAGAGATAATTTACTGTGTACTCTGAGATCACAATAAGAATTATTAGGAGTGAAGGACAGTGGTGAGTGAGGAACAGGAGTGAGGAGAGACATAATCACCTTGACCAACTGGCATTGCATTCAAAATGAACATGTAACTGCTCAAGCACTTCAGAAAATATTGACCATTTGTCAACATTGCTAATATATCACAGTGTTTATAAAAATAACCGTAATGAACAATAATTAACAATGTCAAGCAGACACAATTGAGCTGTGACCAGTCTTAGCTCATGTATTTCATGTTTCTCTTTGGCAACAGGAGTTTTTTGAGAATCCAGCTTTCCGAGCTGACGGGCTGAAAATCTATCCAACTCTGGTGATCAGAGGAACAGGTGTGTTTCCGGTTGTTACAGAAATAGTGTTAATAGTTACAGTTATACAGTATTATTTGTTGTTTCTTGTTGTTACAGAAATAGTGTTATTAGTTACGGTTATACAGTATTATTTGTTGTTTCTTGTTGTTACAGAAATAGTGTTATTAGTTACGGTTGTACAGTATTATTTGTTGTTTCTTGTTGTTACAGAAATAGTGTTATTAGTTACGGTTATACAGTATTATTTGTTGTTTCTTGTTGTTACAGAAATAGTGTTATTAGTTATGGTTGTACAGTATTATTTGTTGTTTCTTGTTGTTACAGAAATAGTGTTATTAGTTACGGTTATACAGTATTATTTGTTGTTTCTTGTTGTTACAGAAATAGTGTTATTAGTTACAGTTATACAGTATTATTTGTTGTTTCTTGTTGTTACAGAAATAGTGTTATTAGTTACAGTTATACAGTATTATTTGATGTTTCTTGTTACAGAAAGTGTTATTAGTTACAGTTATACAGTATTATTTGTTGTTTCTTGTTGTTACAGAAATAGTGTTATTAGTTACGGTTATACAGTATTATTTGTTGTTTCTTGTTGTTACAGAAATAGTGTTATTAGTTACGGTTGTACAGTATTATTTGTTGTTTCTTGTTGTTACAGAAATAGTGTTATTAGTTACGGTTGTACAATATTATTTGGTGTTTCTTGTTGTTACAGAAATAGTGTTATTAGTTACGGTTATACAGTATTATTTGTTGTTTCTTGTTGTTACAGAAATAGTGTTATTAGTTACAGTTATACAGTATTATTTGTTGTTTCTTGTTGTTACAGAAATAGTGTTATTAGTTATGGTTATACAGTATTATTTGTTGTTTCTTGTTGTTACAGAAATAGTGTTATTAGTTACAGTTATACAGTATTATTTGTTGTTTCTTGTTGTTACAGAAATAGTGTTATTAGTTACAGTTATACAGTATTATTTGATGTTTCTTGTTACTGAAATAGTGTTATTAGTTACAGTTATACAGTATTATTTGTTGTTTCTTGTTGTTACAGAAATAGTGTTATTAGTTACGGTTATACAGTATTATTTGTTGTTACAGAAATAGTGTTATTAGTTACAGTTATACAGTATTATTTGTTATTTCTTGTTGTTACAGAAATAGTGTTATTAGTTACAGTTATACAGTATTATTTGTTGTTTCTTGTTGTTACAGAAATAGTGTTATTAGTTACAGTTATACAGTATTATTTGTTGTTACAGAAATAGTGTTATTAGTTACGGTTATACAGTATTATTTGTTGTTTCTTGTTGTTACAGAAATATTGTTATTAGTTACTGTTATACAGTATTATTTGTTGTTTAGAAACACGTTTCTTAGCAGAGAATGTCATTTAGATTGAGAATGAATGTCAATAGGTTCTTCACGTGTTGTTGTGAAATAAAGTCAGGCACAGGATATATGGTGCTAGGTCAACATTTAGACCATTCAGTACTGGATGGCTGATGTGGTCACTGGCCTGCTGGCAGCCTTTACTTTCCACATCATTTTCTAGTGCCCATTTGTGACTAGGTTAGCCTGGGAGTCAGGTCAGTTATATGAAAATCAAGTGCCTTGAAAATCAGTGGTTCTCAGGCCTTGATGGGGATTCAGTACATGACCACTGGCCTGGCAGTCAAACATGCTAACCACAGCGCCACCACAACTTTGAAGTGTCAATGATTTTATGGAGTTTGCTGTACGGGGGTCGTGTGCTGATATGTGAAGTGAATGGTGGCCTATGTTGTGACAATGAAAGAAAATAAATAAAGCCACATTTCTAACGGTTTCCTCCTGTTATCTTCAGACTGTAACAAATATACACAAATATAAATCTGAAATATCATGAACACAATCAGACAAACATTTGTCCAACCACAGTCTTCATATTTATTTTGAACTTTGTTCAATTTGTTGTTGTTTTTGTGGATATTGCATCATACTTTACATATGGAGTAGAAGATTCACAGAACTTCGTAGACAATCATGGATGTGTAGATGCTGTGATTGAACAAATGTCACCATTATCACATGGAACTAACATTCTGTAACACTGCGGGTAGCTACCTGCTTATGGCAGGGTTCTCCAAGAAACCATTGTAGAACAAATCTGAACATTATATAATCAAGTCAGTGGGAAATCAGTGATGCCATTGCAAGCCTTTCTTAGAAATAACATCAGTAATGTTACATTATATTTAAAATGTGAAATTAACACTGTAAAAAGAAAATACTTGTCATTCAATTTGTGCAGAACTTAAAATAAGCAAACATATATCAGTAAAATTCAAATTAATTTGACATAAAGGCGGCTGACCGAAAGTCTTTACCTTAACTATGAAAGAGTAACAGGAGAAAGTTAAAACTAAGTATATTCACAGCTCCTCATATTTGTGTTGAACACATGAAGTATGCATTTGTTTCTTGAAAGGTTCTTCTCTGGTGTGCACCACAATATACATTAATCAAAATTGCAACTCCAACGATTTGTCAGAACACTGGAGAAGTCAGAGGCCAGGGCTGTCATAAACTGCCTGATGTTACAAGGAAAAACACAGACATAAATACACAGGGAGATGGAACTGGTGTTTGATGGTCCTGCTCTTCATATACTTCATACATGTGAAAAGTGGCCCACTGGGATCCGCACCTGTTGACATGTGAACAGAAACAAACTAGCATAAATGACTGTCAACTGTTACTAAAAACATACCAGTCAGAAAACATTTTGGTGACCATGGTGACAGTAAATGAGACCCAAAAAAGTAAAGGACCTTTTCACATACCTTGAGACATATTGGGCAAGTAGTGCTAGCCTCATTTTTATATAGCCAAATTGGCACTCAGATTATTTGCCTCATGACAACACGGTTAATGGACAGTGCTAAGCAGTACGAAACAAAAAAGGCAGTGATAAGAAATTGAGGGGTAGCTCATACTCAAAATCTTCTTTTGATTCAATATTTGATTGAATATTGAGATTCTTCCACACCCACCCTATTTTCTGAGTTTGCTTCTTTTGCCTTTGTTTTTCTTTTCCCAAATCTTAAAAAATGGCTTCAGGGAAGCAGCTTTGACAGTAGAGGTCATACTGGTATGTGATAACTGGTTTAGTTGTTACAAAATAGCATGTTTTATTTCCAAGGTCTTTTCAAGGTTAAACAGACAACATTAGTGTGTCAAGTAAATTTGTGGCTGTATTGAAAAGAATGAAATGTTGCAAATTCCTTGGACTGCCAAAGTAACTAATGATGAATGCCTTAAAGAGGCTGGCGAAACTAGAACATTATATACAACAATAAGAAAGAGACAAACAGCTTTTTTTGGTCATGTGATGAGAAGAGAGGCGCTGGAGAACATCGTGACAACTGGAAAGATTGAGGGGAAGAGAGGCAGAGGCAGACCACGCGAGAAATGATGCTGGATGGATTGCGACGGTGGCATGGAGGAATATCAACGGCAGAGTTGATCCAGAAAACCAAAGACTGAGATCTTTGGAGAGTCATGAACACCTACGCCAATTGGCACGGCACTTGATGATGACTTAAAAAAATAAGCACTATACACAATGTCTGTTCTCCGTGACATTTCCTTTATTGTTGGAGTGCACACTTATGGTCAGTCCCTGTATTTGTGATTGTTCCTCTCTGATCAGGTTCCCAGGTGAAAATCCATCAGTTTAATTTCTTTAAACAATAGTCAAACACAATCATTGTAAAAAAAAAATAATGCAGCAAAATTGTACTGTTAATGTTTAAGCTGGCGAGGTCTTCTAAATGTTTATGGCTGCTGTGATACAACAATCCAGTAATAGTAAGAAATATTAACTCATCTGTGTCAGATTTAACAAGCAATAAAGATAAAAGGACAACACAGGACACATTTAATATGTCTGTGTAGATAACAGCATGTGTTGATGAATACGGTGATTAAGATTACACCTGTGGGACAAGTTGTGTCTGGTTGACTTGATAGGAATATTGTTTAGCATTCTGTGTGTTTGGATTTAGAAAATGAGTGGTACAGCTTGCAGTGACTAATTGCATGTCATTATTTATACATTGAACTTTGTTTTTCTGTCTGAAAGGCCTGTATGAGCTGTGGAAATCTGGACGCTACAAGAGTTATCCTCCCAGCCAGTTGATTGAACTAATAGCTCGCATTCTGGCCCTTGTTCCTCCATGGACCCGAGTGTATAGAGTTCAGAGGTCAGATTTTTGCTCGTGTAATACATTCATTGATTCGTTTAGGCACTTTCAGCTAACTTGTTGTGTTTGTTATAGTTGGCAGCATGCCTCAGGATTCTTTAGTCTCTCTCTCTCTCTCTCTCTCTCTCTCTCTCTCTCTCTCTCTCTCTCTCTCTCTCTCTCTCTCTCTCTCTCTCTCTCTCTCTCTCTCTCTCTCTCTCTCTCTCTCTCTCTCTCTCTCTCTATCTCTCTCTCTCTCTCTTTCTCTCTCTCTCTCTCTCTCTCTCTCTCTCTCTCTCTCTTCCCCCCCCCCCCCCCCCCCCCCCCCCCCCCCCCCCCCCCCCTCCCTCTCTCTCGCTCTCACACACGATATCACCAGGTGGAAACACCTGACACCAAATAGAGTCTAGAATAACACAGTAGTGATGGAGAACCAACAAAACAGCAGTGAAAACCCTGCCACGTGCTGATTGTGGTAGTGACCATCAGTAGCAAATTACCAGAACAATATGCAATAGAAGTGAAGAACTGGTTCAAAATATTGATGACAGTCCAAGAAGAGATGACATTGGATGAATTAGATAACATGCCACAGATATTCTAATATCATAAATCAAAGATAGTGTACCACATAAAAAGACCAGAACTGGATTGCAAATGATGCTATAGAACTTATGAGACAGAGAAGAGAGCAAACAAAAAACAGGAACATCAAATGATGAGAAAATGGCAGCCTATACTAACCTAATGAGAGAAATAATAAAGAAGATCAAAACAGACAAGATGCAATTCCTACAAGGCTAGTGTGTAGCAATTGAAGAACACCAGAGGACTGGGTGAGATCATGAAATATTCAAAGAACTATGAGGGGCATTCATAAAGTAATGCATCACTTCGTTTTTCTCAGGAATTGTTTATTAAAAAGGCATGAAATTTATATGCAATATTCATGAATATGTTATGTAAACATCGGTATTAGTCAACATAATCCCCATCATCTTGTACGGCTTTATACCAGCACGAAACAAGTGCACGTACCAGATTTTATCTTGATCATATGGCCATTTATTCACTGCATGGATCACACCTTCATCATTTTCAAACCTTGTCTCACAGAGTGCATCTTTAAGTGGATCAAATAGATGAAACACAGAGGGTGTCAAATAGGGACTATACGGTGGATGGGGTAGTACAGTCCAACCCAATTTGGTGACTGCTTTCTGTGTTGCCAGACGCATTGTCGTGAAGAAAAAGCAGGTCTGCTGGTTTCTTGGGCGGCCAAACTCTGCGAAAACATTGATTGATTTGTTTCAATGTCTTAATGTAAGCTTGCAAATTGATTGTCTCTCCTCTTGGCATAACATCCACAAGAATCACACCATCAATGTCCCAAAATACAGTGATCATGACCTTTCCAGCTGAACAGTTATCTTGAATTAATTTCTTCATGGTGATTGTGGATGATGCCACTCCATAACTGTCTTTTTGTCTCAGGTTCAAAATGATGTGCCCAGGTTTCATCACCTGTAACGATCTCAGCCAAACAGTTCATTGAAACGCTCCAACAGTTCAGAAGAAATTGCTTTCCTTTGCAATCAATGGTCATTTGTGAGACTTTGAGGGACCCATCTTGCTGAAACCTGAGAAAATCTGAGTTTTTATAACTGCATTTGCACTACCATTGCTGACTGACAGCTCTACCAATTGATGAGTAGTGATTCACCTCTCAGTAAGAATTATTCCCTCAGCGCATTTCAAAATGTCTGTGTTGGTGGCCGTGGCAGGACGTCCACAACGCGGCCGATCAAGCAGCTCAGTATCTCCACTTCCTGATTCTCTGAACCCAGCGACTGACTATACTCCTGTCGACTACAAAACTTCCATACACATCACACAGATGCTTGTGAATGTTCACAATAGTTTCCTTCTCTGCAACGAGAAATTCTTTCACAATTTGCTGCTTATAACACAAGTTGCTAACATGCTCCATTTCAACGGTTTAGGGCAGCCTTCTTATTTGGACGGTTGGGTTGCAATTTTATGCACATAATCAGCACATGCTATATTTGAAGTTTGCACAATTTAATGTTTCTATCTTCATTATTAGCTGAGAAAAAGAATGTGGTGCATTACTTTCTGAATGGCCTCCCTTATGAAAGCAATGACCAGAAACTTTAGACCTAAAACAATCTGCTATAAAGGACACGGATGGAAGAGACACTGCAGAACATAATGACATTCTAAATAGATGGAAAGAATACTGCAGTGAAATGTATATAAATAGAAATTATACAGAAAAAACAAACAAAAAACAACAGAGAAAGAGCCAAAACTAGATGGAGTTGAGTGGGAAACCCCAAGGAAGGGAAATTACTGGGTTGTGATATCATCACTGCAGGCTTGATTAAAGCTGGTGAGAACAAAGTGTGAAAGTATATCACGCATTATGTAAAAAAGAAATCGAAAACGGTCTTGATAAGTAATGCAATTAAAATTGTATTCAAAATAATCATGGGGAAACTTTTTAAGGAAAGTTAAGAAAACATACATATAGAGTACACGCTGGCTTTAGAGGATATAGAGACACACGTAATAACATATCTAATATGAGAACAATTATTGAAAATAACCGGGGTACAATGTAGATCTATACTCTTGCTTTATAGACACACATAGGCATTTAACTGTGTAGAACATGAAGAATTATGGAACATAATGAAAGAAATGGGCTTTCCATCAGACTTAATACAGATCATGACAACACTATAGTGAACAAAAGGCAGCCATGAGAATATGTGATTATATAGCAGATTGGTTTGATATGGAACAGATCCATGTCAGGGTTGCATCTGTTTAACACTTGTATACTGAAAGCATCAGGATGAATGTTAGAGAACATACAGACAGGGAACTTCTTCTTCTTCTTCTTCTTCGTTCATCCAGAGTTTTTTTTTCCGGATGTGATTGCGTTGTGCGTTGTTTACAGCAGAGCTGCGTTCTTGCGCCGTTAGGCCGACACATCCGACTTCTGCGGGCATTTGTTGACCGGGTTAACCTTCCCGGGGGTTTCTTAGGACGTTTGACTCTCACTGTTGTGGTGTTATCCCCCATCCCAGCTGGTCCATATAGAACAGCCAAAGATCCTGGTCAGCCCTCAAGGGAAGGCAGGGGCAGACCATGGGCATTCCCCGCCATCCAAGGAGGCTTCCATACTTGCAGAGCCGATACATAGCGCTCTGATACTGGGCTCACCCAAGGAATCGTCACGTCCTGCACATGGCTGCTTAGCCTCACTTCCGTATATTGGGCCTTCCGTTCACCATAGGCTGTTCTTCCGGAAACCAGAAGTATGCAGTCTGCAGATGACATCCACACAGTGAGCTTTCGTTTCGGACTTTCCATGTAATGGATTTGCTATCCAAGCAATATTCCATTTCGTGCCACTAGGACACTTTTCCACCTTTTATGAAGCCCACACAGTGGGCTTTTGATTCGGACTTTCCACGTAATGGATTTGCTATCCAAGCAATATTCCATTTCATGCCACTAGGACACTTTTCCACCTTTTATGAAGCCCACACAGTGGGCTTTTGATTCGGACTTTCCACGTAATGGATTTGCTATCCAAGCAATATTCCATTTCATGCCACTAGGACACTTTTCCACCTTTTATGAAGCCCACACAATGGGCTTTTGATTCGGACTTTCCACGTAATGGATTTGCTATCCAAGCAATATTCCATTTCGTGCCACTAGGACACTTTTCCACCTTTTATGAAGCCCACACAGCGAGCTTTCGATTTGGACTTTCCACATAATGGATTTGCTATCCAAGCAATATTCCATTTCATGCCTCTGGGTCTTCATGCACCTTTAAATGTCAACCTGTATGTAGTTAAAGTAAGCTGCGGTCAACTTTAGCTTGTTGATATCTCCATAGAGCTTGTCCTCAAATGAAGCAGGTGTGGGCCAAAATATCTTTCTCTGTTCTGCATACGTTGGGCAATCCTGCAGCAAATGTTTTGCTGTCATTTTTCCAGTTCTACAATTACATTCATCGGTATCTCCTATCTTTAGTTTATTGAACAAGTGGTATTTCAACCTGTTATGTCCTGTGCGGAGTCTGAAGATTGCTACTTGTTCTCTTCGGTCGAGTTTGTAATATGCATCATCCTTCTGGTGGCCTGGATGCTCTGATTCCCATTTGGTTCTATAAGTGCTTTTTATCAACCTCTTTGCCTCATTATAGGTTATGTCTATGTCAGGCTGTGGTAGTCGTCCGCCCTCTTTTGCCAGTCTGTCAGCCTCTTCATTTCCAGGTATACTGCAATGTGATGGGATCCACTGTATTACAACTTTTTTGGATTTCTGGCATAGACCATGGAGTGCTGCTCTTAGGTCAGCTATTTCTGTGCTGTTATTGCTCTTCGCCGGTCTCTCTGGCTGTGGGGTTACAACACTTTCTCTCTGTAATCCCGTTTATCACGCAGAGTCTCGCAGCGGAGCGAGAACTGAGGTGGTTCGACCCCCGCTCGTGACTTGCGGATACTGAGCCGGCCGCTCAGAAAGCAATGGCAAACTACTGAGCGTAATCTTGCCAAGAGATCAACAGACAGCTGAAAGATGCTGCTGTTGACAGCTAAGTCCTGTAAAAGGATACGCAAAACATTTTATTGCTCTTCAGTATTGAGACAGCTGACTTTGCATCTGTAAAGATAGCTATTTGCGTCTCTTTTTTTTCCTCCATCAAGAGCATTTCTGCTGCAGTTTTCAGAGCCTCTACCTCCGCTTTGAAGTTACTTGAAAACTTTCCAGTTGCCACTGAATGTGTTTTTTTCACTCCATTTTTTAAATTTAGGAGAATTCCTCCCCCTCCATTCTCTACTGAATTTTTGGCTGATCCATCTGTATATGCATGGGTCCAATTGCTGCTTGGGTAATGTTCTTTTATGTAGTTTAGGGTTATTTCTCTTCTTTCGGTTTCATGCTGAGTGTTCTTTTTCTCAATACCAGGAATGTTTTCTATCATCTCAGGCAGTTGCTGCTGTCTCCAAGCTGGGAACTTGTCTGCATTGTAAATGGGTTTGACTGTTGATATGTCAAGTATGGGATCTGCCCTAATCTTTCGTTTTGCAGTTTCTACAAAGTTGCTACGCTTCAGTCTTCCCTTTCCAAAACCACTAAACCTTTTATACATAGGGTGGTCTGTCAATCTTCTAAATTTTTCAGCTTGTTGCTGGGCTCTGCTATCTCTTCTATCCTGCATTGGTTGTAAACAAGTGATCTTTTCTAATTCATTAATAGGCGTTGTCTTCAGGCTTCCAGTTATGATTCGCATTCCTTGATTTTGGACTCTACTTATTTTGTTAAAGTTTGACTTAGCTGCTGTTGCCCAAGCTGCAATGCCATATTCCAGTACTGGCCTCACCCGTCCAGTATATAACTTCTTGAGAACTTTCTCATCTGCTCCCCATGTTGTACCAGCAAGCTTTTTCATGATTGCCATTCTTTGCCTTGCTCTTGTTCGATTTTTCTCAACCTGTCTCTTCCATGTCAGGCGACGATCAAAGGTGACTCCTAGATAGTTTGGATTTTCTTCATGGCGCAATATTTTTCCATTCAATACCAGCTTAGGTTGCTGAGACAGGGAACAGTATGAACTCTTTGTGGCCAGAAGAATAGAAATCTCTGAACTCTGAGATGCTGACAACATAGTATTACTAACAACAACACGGTATTACTAACAACAACACGGTATTACTAACAACAACACGGTATTACTAACAACAACACGGTATTACTAACAACAACACAGTATTACTAACAACACAGTATTACTAACAACAACACGGTATTACTAACAACAACACAAAAGTTAATTTAGAATGTAATAAAGTCGGTGCAAGAGCGAGCAAAGTGAAACACAAAACTATGCACTCAGTGCAACAAGAGCAACAAATGATGAGAACCAATAAAACAAACGTGTCAGGTGATATATTTGGACATTAAACAGATCAACTAAAAGTCACATTTGCACCTTTGAACATTACTGCTACAGAAGAACACTGAACATTCTTGGATGGAACAGAGAACAAACAGAACCCCTCACTGCAACAAGAACTCACTATTAAAGAAGATTTGTTATTAAGTGAAATAAAATAGAGGACAATGAAATATTTTGGGCGTGTACAGAGATGTGAATATCTGGCAAAGATCATTTTAGAGGGAAGTGTACCAGGGAAGTGGAGAAGAGGAGGACCACGTCATAGATTGATTCAAGAAGTGATAAATAATTTACACAAGACAGCAACAGGGGCAGGTAAGTATAGTTTATGATAGAGAAGTATTTCTATGGGGACATTGCATTTTTGTCTTCTACAGGGACATTCCATTGTTGTCTTCTACAGGGATATTCCAATGTTGTCTTCTACAGGGATATTCTAGTGTTGTCTTCCACAGGGACATTCCATTGTTGTCTTCCATGGGGACACTCCAGTGTTGTCTTCTACAGGGACATTCCAATGTTGTCTTCTACAGGGATATTCCAATGTTGTCTTCTACAGGGACATTCCAATGTTGTCTTCTACAGGGACATTCCAGTGTTGTATTCTACATGGACATTCCAATGTTGTATTCTACATGGACATTCCAGTGCTGTCTTCTACAGGGACATTCCAGTGTTGTTTTCTACAGGGATATTCCAATGTTGTCTTCTACAGGGATATTCCAATGCTGTCTTCTACAGGGACATTCCAGTGTTGTCTTCTACAGGGATATTCCAATGTTGTCTTCTACAGGGACATTCCAATGCTGTCTTCTACAGGGATATTCTAATGTTGTCTTCTACAGGGACATTCCAATGCTGTCTTCTACAGGGATATTCCAATGTTGTCTTCTACAGGGACATTCCAGTGTTGTCTTCTACAGGGATATTCCAATGTTGTCTTCTACAGGGATATTCCAATGTTGTCTTCTACATGGATATTCCAATGCTGTTTTCTACATGGACATTCCACTTTACAGGGACATTCCACTGTTGTCTTTTACAGGGACATTCCAATGCCACTGGTTTCCAGTGGAGTTGAGCATGGTAATTTGCGTGAATTGGCGCTGGCAAGAATGAATGACCTTGGCACTCAGTGCAGAGATGTCAGGACAAGAGAGGTTGGCATCCAGGAGATTCATAATAAAGTCAAGCCTGATCAGGTAAACATCCTTCACTCCTCATCTGTTTCTTCATCATGTTTGGTACATGTCATGTCACTGGTTCTGTCCAGTGGTAAGACATGTGCACAAGAAGGCAATGCTACGCTGGTGCATATCATGAACTGGATGAAGTTGTCAAGTTCTTATTATATCTTGTTTAGCCACTAGTGTGCATGCCAGTGGCTGTATGTTGATGTTGATTTAAGGTTGAGTAGATAGCACAGGGCTTGGCTGTGGGCCCAGTGAGAATGTGTTTGAATCTCCTTAGAAGCAGGAATAAGAAACCAAAGGTAAGGCCATCCAGCATGATTTCTCTCAGTTCTGTAGAAGTTGTTCCCCCATGCCACACTGTCTTAAGCCATCCAGCATGATTTCTCTCAGTTCTGTAGAAGTTGTTCCCCCATGCCACACTGTCTTAAGCCATCCAGCATGATTTCTCTCAGTTCTGTAGAAGTTGTTCCCCCATGCCACATAAGCCATCCAGCGTGATTTCTCTCTGCCACTTCTACTGGTGATTTGTCCAGACGTCATGGTACTTTCCAATGCTTCTCTTGCCATTGTATTAAAACAGAGCATTGCTCGCCTTTTTCTGATAGTTGTATATATTGTTCTGCTTTCTTGAGCCATTTCCAGGCGCTGGTTAGTTACTGTGGTAGTGCAAGGTATTTGCAACATTCATCTCAGAAATCACATCTCTGTTGCTTCCAAGTTCTTCCTCAATTTTGTTGTTCACATTTCAAGATTCAGTGCTGAACACTAGAACAGGTTATACATAACATTTCAGTATTCTCTGTATGACATATATAAGTAGATATTTAGTTTAAACAAGTATAGTATATGAAGACTCTTGTATATAACTGGTTTATTAAGGATGTCATTTACTCTAATGTTCATGAAACCTATATAGGCCACTCCCACTAATTGAGGTCATTGTTTATCCATAATGTTTGTGTGTTGTTGTTTTTTCTGCCTGACACGTTGGTGTGGCCATCATTCAACACTGTGTACACCTGTGTGCTTCTAAGTGTTGGATTATTTTTATTGTTGGTGAAACTTGTTAGAACAGATATTGATTTTCACATTAATGTCAGAAGTTTCTCTTTTATTGTCTTGAACAAGAAATAGATGATCAATTATATATATATATAGATAAAGGAGTGATAACAAAATTTAATATCGAAAGCCCCCCTAAAACAAACATTTCTTTGAGAGAATAATCAATATTAAACACCTCCTGAGTATTTCCATCTACTAGGTCACCAATTGCAGAGGTGGTAGAGGAGATGAATGCTACCACATTGCATTATGGGATTGTGTGAAACAAGATGGCCAAGAACAAGTACAGAGTTTTCAAACAAGTGACAAAGTGCTGTTCACAGGCCATACAGAGGATAATACTCCCTGTGCCTGAGAAGTGACCCTAATGTTCACAGGCCATACAGAGGATAATACTCCCCGTGCCTGAGAAGTGGCCCTAATGTTCACAGGCCATACAGAGGATAATACTCCCCGTGCCTGAGAAGTGGCCCTAATGTTCACAGGCCATACAGAGGATAATACTCCCCGTGCCTGAGAAGTGGCCCTAATGTTATCCAAAAGGACACAAGAAGCACTAGCAGCATGGGAGGCAGAATAATAACAGCAAAAAAAGAAAGTAAACATGAGTGTAACACACCCACAAATGATATGGGTGAATCAGTTAAGGGGGAATTTTATATGAATCTTCCTAAAACTGTGAGCAGTCAAGGAAATTTAAATAACAAAATCCGTATGGGTAACCTGAGTGCCAAGACAGGATCGAATAACACAGGTTTTGAGATCATGCAAAAACATAGACATTGGGTAATGAATGAAAACAGAGCTATTTGCTAATTTCTGTGCAGAGAATTGTTACATCATAGGTGGAAGATTTTTTCCACATAAAAGAATTAACAAAATAACATGGTCTTCACCTGAACAGATAACTAAATTGACCACATCTGTATCAACAAGAAATATAGATCTTCTTGACAAGACATGAGAATATTTAGAGAAGCAGACTTAAATGCAGATCATCTTCTGATAGGTAAAATAAAACTGAAGCTCAAGAGATACATAACATCCCATAAACATAGAAATCAATACAATGTAGGCTGCCTCAGAAATAGAGAAATTAAGGAACAATTCACAGTCCCAGTCTCACATAAATACCAGGCAGTACACGGCGTGAGTACAGAAGTCTGCGGGCAGCAGGCTAAATATATTTCGAGTGAATCATGTTTAGAAGTACTTGGCAAAAGAGAAAGAAACCATAAAGTGTGGATAATACCAGAAACCTTTTAAAAGATAGAAGAAAGAGAAACAAGAAAGCAGATTTAAAAAATAGCAAAATCAGAGCTTTGAAAGGCACAGCCCTTGAAAAATATGCAGACACTATTAAAGAGGTTAAGAATCAGATAAAAGACAATGTATAGATGACCTAGCAAGAGAGGCAGAAGCAGCAGCATCAAAAGGAAGCCTCAGAGACCTTTCCAGCACCACAAGGAAGTTATCAGGAAAGTATAATCAACCTTGTGGACAGATTAAAAACAGAAATGGAAAAGTTATCACCAACATTAAGGGTCAGCTAACCAGATGAGCTGAACACTTTGAGAAACTCAATAGACCACTTCCAGAAGTCCCTCGAGATATCCAACATGCAGAAGAGGAGCTGGATATCAACTGCGAGAAACCATCCACGGATCCAAGGAAATGATTAGCGAAGCTATCAAATTACTGAGGATGAGAAAGCTGCTGGTCCAGATTGCATCCCAGCAGAGGCCATTAAAACTAACATACACGCCCCAACTGAATTACTGCAGAATTATTTAGCAGAATCTGGGAAACTGAAAAAATACCCGCAGACTGAAGAGAAAGATGTCTGGTGAAGCTGCCAATCAAAGGAGACCTGAATAATGTTACTGTCAATTCCTGGGAAGACAGATTCCTGCAGGATCATTCTGGAGAGATTACGAGATGCCATTGACAGACAGCTGAAGGATGAACAAGCTAGCTTCCAACCAAATAGATCCTGCACTGATCAGATAGTTACACTATGTATAATAATAGAACACCCTTACTATTTTTACTGTACTATTTTTACTGATTATAGACTAGACTATGAAGAAAACAACAAACACTACCAGAAATGGAATCCAATGGATTCCCCTGACAAAGCAGTTCAATGATCTGGACTTTGCTGGCAACATTGCCTTTCTGTCCCACACACAAAATCATGTGCAGAATAAATTAACACTACTTGGGAGGTTACAACTAGCTTTAAAAATTCATGGAGGAAAGACACAGACAATGAGATTCAGCAAATGGTAACCTGTCTACCTTGTGAAAACCTCACTTCAAGAGACAGAATCATATACCTACTTAGGTAGCAGTGTGGACGAAGGGGTGGAACAGATAAAGATATCAGAATACAGAAGGCTAGGGAACTTTCAACATCACATCCACATGTATCTCCAACATCACATCCACATACACCTCCAACATCACAACCACATATATCTCCAACATCACAACCACATACACCTCCAACATCACAACCACATACACCTCCAACATCACAACCACATACACCTCCAACATCACAACCACATACATCTCCAACATCACAACCACATATATCTCCAACATCACAACCACATACACCTCCAACATCACAACCACATATATCTCCAACATCACAACCACATACACCTCCAACATCACAACCACATACACCTCCAACATCACAACCACATACATCTCCAACATCACATCCACATATATCTCCAACATCACAACCACATACACCTCCAACATCACAACCACATACATCTCCAACATCACATCCACATATATCTCCAACATCACAACCACATACACCTCCAACATCACAACCACATATATCTCCAACATCACAACCACATACACCTCCAACATCACAACCACATACACCTCCAACATCACAACCACATACATCTCCAACATCACAACCACATACATCTCCAACATCACAACCACATACATCTCCAACATCACAACCACATATATCTCCAACATCACAACTACATACACCTCCAACATCACAACCACATATATCTCCAACATCACAACCACATACACCTCCAACATCACAACCACATACATCTCCAACATCACAACCACATACATCTCCAACATCACATCCACATATATCTCCAACATCACAACCACATACATCTCCAACATCACAACCACATACACCTCCAACATCACAACCACATACATCTCCAACATCACATCCACATACATCTTCAACATCACATCCACATACATCTCCAACATCACAACCACATACATCTTCAACATCACAACCACATACACCTCCAACATCACAACCACATATATCTCCAACATCACAACCACATATATCTCCAACATCACATCCACATACATCTTCAACATCACATCCACATACATCTCCAACATCACAACCACATACATCTTCAACATCACAACCACATACACCTTCCAACATCACAACCACATATATCTCCAACATCACAACCACATACACCTCCAACATCACAACCACATACATCTCCAACATCACAACCACATACATCTCCAACATCACAACCACATACACCTCCAACATCACAACCACATATATCTCCAACATCACATCCACATACATCTCCAACATCACAACCACATACATCTTCAACATCACAACCACATACACCTCCAACATCACAACCACATACATCTCCAACATCACAACCACATACATCTTCAACATCACAACCACATACATCTTCAACATCACAACCACATACACCTTCCAACATCACAACCACATATATCTCCAACATCACAACCACATACACCTCCAACATCACAACCACATACATCTCCAACATCACATCCACATACATCTCCAACATCACAACCACATACATCTCCAACATCAAGGCCACACATCAGAAATCAGTTCAGCCAGGCTGGAATTGTTAAAGATATTGCTATGGAGTTATGAAGAGTTAGACCTTCACATATACTAGGTTATTGCGCACTGAGGAGGATTCAGAAGTAAAGGTTACCCATGGCAGATAGTGCTGTAGGGCTGTCAGGTAATTAGTTCATCATAAATCTGAGATCACTGTCGCAACAACTCGCTCCTGTCCTTTCCAGCGAATTCTTCTGTAGTCAGCATTGATCATCAGACAAGATGATGGCTGCTCTCACAAGAAGGACAGTATAGGAGAGCAGTTGAGATTGTAGTCAGAACAGATCATCAGACAAGATGATGGCTGCTCTCACAAGAAGGACAGTATAGGAGAGCTATTGAGACTGAAGTCAGAATAGATCATCAGACAAGATGATGGCTGCTCTCACAAGAAGGACAGTATAGGAGAGCAATTGAGATTCTGAAGTATAATTTTGTTTGTGCTCGCTTGGATATTGGATTGATTTGATAGGATCAGTACTGAAAGCTGTGGGAGGACATGCAGGTGGTGAAACTGGAAGTTCCCTTCTTGGGCGATGACTTCTAGAATACTTTCTGATGGTGACCCATGGGTGGTGTTTGTTTAACGTTGAGACCAATAATATTGTGAAATTATTTTAAATTTATACATTTTGGATTATTCAGGTAGAACTTATACGTCGAGATTATGTGGCTAATGGCGGTTGGGAAACATTCCTTTCCTATGAAGATCCAGAACAGGACATTCTTATAGGGCTTCTCAGGCTGCGCAAATGCTCACCCGATACATTTCGCCCAGAGTTAAAAGGAGGTTGTTCCATTGTCAGAGAGTTGCATGTTTATGGGAGTGTTGTGCCTATACATACACGAGACCCTCGCAAATTTCAGCATCAGGTAATTGGGTTTTCTCTTTTTTAACTCAACAAATTTATTTTACTGTACCTATATTATTTTCATTGGATCGCCATTTCTCACGTATGACTATGTGCTGATGAGGTGACTGCTACAATACTTGGAACAGCATTAGTCTACAGAGACATACATCCACACACAGATAGTTGGGAGTCCTGACAGATTGTCAATTACAGCAACATACATCCACACACAGGTAAATGGGAGTCCTGACAAACTGTCAATTACAGCAACATACATCCAAACACAGCTAAATGGGAGTCCTGACAAACTGTCAATTACAGCAACATACATCCACACACAGGTAAATGTGAGTCCAGACAAACTGTCAATTACAGCAACATACATCCACACACAGGTAAATGGGAGTCCTGACAAACTGTCAATTACAGCAACATACATCCACACACAGGTAAATGGGAGTCCTGACAAACTGTCAGTTACAGCAACATACATCCACACACAGATAAATGGGAGTCCTGACAAACTGTCAATTACAGCAACATACATCCACACACAGATAAATGGGAGTCCTGACAAACTGTCAATTACACTCCTGTAGGTCTCCTTTGATTGGCAGCTTAACCAGACATTTTTCTCTTCAGTCTGCTGGTATTTTTTCAGTTTCCCAGATTCTGCTAAATAATTCTGCAGTAATTCACACAGATAAATGGGAGTCCTGACAGACTCAAATATAGCAACATACATCCAGAAATCAGATTTCCTTGCATAGACATAACTTAAAGAACAGCAGACAAGACAAAGAAGGAATGTATTTCTTTAGTGATGTGAAATTTGATACTGCCTACTTTTTTGTGATTGCATCTTTGATGATTTGCACCATTGAGTGAGTTCTCACGATGAACACTACTGTTTTTTGAGTTTCTCTTTAGTGCTGATTCAGTGGGCCAGTATATATGCTTTAACTTGCTGTACAGTGGAAAGTTTGGCAGACAATATTCAGCAGTTTGTTCGTCCATTCTACTAATGCATAGTTCTGGAGCAAGCCCCATTCTGGGGTGAAGAATGGTGACTTGTACCATTAATGTTGGAGCTCTTTGCTGGCTGTTGCAGATGAGGACGGAGCAGATATGGGAATGTCTCGAATGCTGTGATGTCAGTTCTTAACTCAACTCCCTGCCAGTCAAGAGTGTTCAAATATGATACTTTGTTACCTTCTTGCTATCTCTCCCTGCCAGTCAAGAATGTTCACATATGATACTTTGTTACCTTCTTGCTCTCTCTCTCTCTGCCAGTCAAGAATGTTCAAATATGATACTTTGTTACCTTCTTGCTATCTCTCCCTGCCAGTCAAGAATGTTCAAATATGATACTTTGTTACCTTCTTGCTCTCTCTCCCTGCCAGTCAAGAGTGTTCAAATATGATACTTTGTTACCTTCTTGCTATCTCTCCCTGCCAGTCAAGAGTGTTCAAATATGATACTTTGTTACCTTCTTGCTATCTCTCTCTGCCAGTCAAGAGTGTTCAAATATGATACTTTGTTACCTTCTTTCTCTCCCTGCCAGTCAAGTGTGTTCAAATATGATACTTTGTTACCTTCTCGCTCTCTCTCCCTGCCAGTCAAGAGTGTTCAAATATGATAATTTGTTACCTTCTTGCTCTCTCTACCAGTCAAGAATGTTCAAATATGATACTTTGTTACCTTCTCGCTCTCTCTCCCTGCCAGTCAAGAATGTTCAAATATGATAATTTGTTACCTTCTTGCTCTCTCTGCCAGTCAAGAATGTTCAAATATGATACTTTGTTACCTTCTCGCTCTCTCTCCCTGCCAGTCAAGAGTGTTCAAATATGATACTTTGTTACCTTCTTGCTCTCTCTCCCAGCCAGTCAAGTGTGTTCAAATATGATACTTTGTTCCTTCTCGCTCTCACTCCCTGCCAGTCAAGAGTGTTCAAATATGATAATTTGTTACCTTCTTGCTCTCTCTCTGCCAGTCAAGAATGTTCAAATATGATACTTTGTTACCTTCTTGCTCTCTCTCTCTCTCTCTCTCTCTCTCTCTCTCTCTCTCTCTCTCTCTCTCTCTTTCTCTCTCTCTCTTTCTCTTTCTCTCTCTCTTATGCGCACACATATCCACCCCACACCATTTACTCCATTCACTCACTCCAACACACCACAAACGCGCACACATACACGCATGCACATACTTACATTGGATAGGTTGGACTAAGAGGAGCAGTGTACATAAAGTACACATGACAAATCTCTCACAGATTGCATAGAGAGTACATAAAGTACACATGACAAATCTCTCACGGGTTGCATAGAGAGTACATAAAGTACACATGACAAATCTCTCATGGGTTGCATAGAGAGTACATAAAGTACACATGACAAATCTCTCACGGGTTGCATAGAGAGTACATAAAGTACACATGACAAATCTCTCACGGGTTGCATAGAGAGTACATAAAGTACACATGACAAATCTCTCACGGGTTGCATAGAGAGTACATAAAGTACACATGACAAATCTCTCACGGGTTGCATAGAGAGTACATAAAGTACACATGACAAATCTCTCACGGGTTGCATAGAGAGTACATAAAGTACACATGACAAATCTCTCACGGGTTGCATAGAGAGTACATAAAGTACACATGACAAATCTCTCACGGGTTGCATAGAGAGTACATAAAGTACACATGACAAATCTCTCATGGGTTGCATAGAGAGTACATAAAGTACACATGACAAATCTCTCATGGGTTGCATAGAGAGTACATAAAGTACACATGACAAATCTCTCACCGGTTGCATAGAGAGTACATAAAGTACACATGACAAATCTCTCACGGGTTGCATAGAGAGTACATAAAGTACACATGACAAATCTCTCACGGGTTGTATAGAGAGTACATAAAGTACACATGACAAATCTCTCACGGGTTGCATAGAGAGTACATTAAGTACACATGACAAATCTCTCACAGGTTGGACAGACCAGCCCAGCTCATGCCACATTTCACAATAGAAATCCAAGCCACAACAAATCTAGCATGTGTGGTTCTGGTATACACACACTGGGTGTCTCATTGGTGTTATGGTGTTTGTGAACTGTGTTGTGAACATCTTTGTGGATCTATAGGAGACAGAAGCACGTATGAATGTATCCATGTGCAGTGGAGTTTATCCTGTAGAAAGGAAACGCAACAAAGACATGGTGTTTATTGCAGAAGTGATATTGTTACACTTGCGTACAAATGAAGTAAAACATCCTTAGACATTAACATCCTTATGCCAAGATTGAGAATGCCAATCTGTGTGAGGAGATTTTTATTGGCTGAAAGTACGTTAGTTTATGGTACACCTGCTCAGATATCTGTTTTGTCTTGTAATCTATCAGTGAAATGAAATGTACTCTACATGTGAACTGAAAATTATTAGCCGACCATGACATGAGCACTGACATGTCTGTATCCTCAGGGTTTTGGAATGCTTCTGATGGAAGAGGCAGAGAGAATAGCACTTGAGGAGCATGGATCCAGTAAAATTGCTGTTATATCAGGTGAGAGATACTCTTGTCATCTGCACATTGCCACTATACAACTGTAGCAGTTTGCCCATCTTAACTTTGACTGATTACATTGGTGATGGAAAGTAGTGGCAGCCATGACCTAGGGTTATGACTTGTGTGACTGTGTAGGGCAGGTAGGGGTACAAATATCTATTATGACTTTTGTGGTGGCATAGGATAATTTTGAGTAAAATTTTATCTCTTATGACTTGTGTGTAGGACAAGTTGGAATAAAATTATCTCTTATAACTTGTGTGCAGGACAAGTTGGAATAAAATTACCTCTTATGTGTATAGGACAAGTGGAGAGTAAACTTATTTTTTATGATCTGTGTGTAGGAGAAGTTGGAGTAAAAGTATCTGACTTGTGTGAAGGAGAAGTTGGAGTAAAATTATCTCATATGACGTGTGTTATCTCTTCACAGTTGACAAATGAGTTAGTCACAGCTCACTACATTAATCCAGTGCATGATAGTGATGAACCTGCTCACTGTTGGAAGTAATTTGCATTCATATTGTATATGTTGGTGCCCTGCTCATCTGCTGTATGATCAGGTACAACCTCACTAAGCACTAAGAATCACTATATGTTGGTTAGTTTAGTTACTAACATATCACAGTGATTCATAGTGATACACACTGTGATATATAAAACACGGTAGTATACGTAATGAATTCTCCTATGATTGCAGGTGTTGGAACTAGAAACTATTACCGCAAGATTGGCTACGAGCTGGAAGGGCCTTACATGACCAAGAACCTTGTGTGACACATCACGTCAGTGTGCTGAATCCTTCAAAACTAACCTCTTCAGAAAGTCAAACACCAGGCAATGATAGAACCAACTCACAAGATACTCATAAGACACAATATTTTATGTCTCTACCACTCAGGCAGGGTTTCCTGTCCTGGTGTGTTCTGTTACTGTCATAACTTTCGGTACATAAATGTTACAGTCTTTCAGTAAACATTGTTTGAAAGCTCAGTTATTGCATTTTTATTGGAACCAGAGAAAGTCAAGTATACTTTCTTCTAAGAGTTGTTATAAACTCCTACCAAGCCGGTTAAGACTCGTACTTGTTCAGTGTTTGTTGTTTTCATTCAGTGAATATGACTACCCTTGTCCTTCTTTGACCAATCAGTGTTTAGCCTTTTAAGTGCAGAAAGCTGATTATTTTGGCTGATACAGTTTGACAGACATGCAGCAAGTTATTAAACAGGCTTATTGTTTGACAGACATGCAGCAAGTTATTAAACAGGCTTATTGTTTGACAGACATGCAGCAAGTTATTAAACAGGCTTATTGTTTGACAGACATGCAGCAAGTTATTAAACAAGCTTATTGTTTGACAGACATGCAGCAAGTTATTAAACAGGCTTATTGTACTTGGCTGCTTCTGGTGCTTCTTACAGTGACAGCTCAGTTTTGTAAATCCAAAGGCTGAAGATGAAGAGTTTTGATGACGTTTGATATATTTTAGATTGAAACGGAGGGAAACACAGTTGAAATTGATTGACCAGGAAACTGCAAGACCTCCACAAAGTGGGGCTGTTGAGATGTTTAACTTGACAGCAGCAGCTAATTGAGATAGATGATGCAGCTACTACGGAAGTGACCATTCTAGGCACAGTGTTAGTGGCCATGATAATGTTAGAGAGCCTGGTAGCCGGTCTGAGGTGCTTGACATTGAAGGTCTTGTTCATGGTTATAATAGAGAAAGCAGAGCCAATGTTTTAAACCCTCTAGTTCAACACAGTATTGATGGCGGATAATGCAACAGACCTACAACAATTGTTGGACATTGTAGTAGCAGAGAGTGCATAGAAAGCACTCTCCTTGAATACCAAGAAAACAGTAACAAAGATGATATCAAAGAAACCGGTGACACCCAAATATGAAATACAGATAGAAGGGAAAATTCTTCACCAAGTGGATAGTTTTAAATACCTAGGAGCATTTCTAACATCAGATGGAAGATGCACAACAGAGATTAAGAATAGAATAGGGCAAGTAAAGGCTGAATTTAAGAAAATAAAGACTCATTCATTCATTCAGTAGCATGCATGTCCCTTTCCAACCATCCGGAAAACTTGTCAGTCATAAGCAAGATGTCCTGCATCCGACACACCCATCTGGAGATTGTCTGCCACATCCTGCACTCATCTTCTCTTTGGCCTTCCTCTCTTCCTAGGCATATACCACAACATTATTGTTTTCTCCAAACTTTCATGATGTTTCAAGTAACCAAAATATTTCAATTTTCTTCTTGTCTTTAGTAGCCAACCTTCTTCAATGTTCAGGTCTTGTCGTATGGACTAATTTGTTCTTTTCTGTATCCAAGATATTCTTAGAGCCCATCTATAACATTTATATTCAAAGGCATTTATGCGCTGTTCAGCTTGTTAATTAATTATCCAGGTCTCACAGGCGTATGCTGCAATGGGAAAGATGCATGCTCTTAAAAATCTAATTTTATAGTTCTATAAAATATCTGTCCCCCTCGATAATTTATTCAGTTGTTTTAGTTTTTGAAGAGCAATAAATATTTGTCCTTTAATTTCCTTCATTGTGTCACCATTATTGGTAATTAATGACCCAAGATATTCAAAATTTTCCACCACTTCCAATTTTTCCTCATTAACATATATTTCTTTTATTTATGATTGATTGATTGATTTAGGAACCGACATCACAGCATTCGGGACATTCCCATAAGCGCTCCGTCCCCATCCTCAGCAGCCAGCGAAGAGTTCCAACACTAATAGTTCCAGTAGCAATCTGATTATATGTCCGTCTTGCCTTTCCTCCGAGCGTCTGCCAGATCCCCTCGTCACACCTCGCTGTCTCATTCTTACCAGACTATGGTGATCCATCTGCACCTCTGAGGTGTACACGTGCTCCCACAAGGCCGCAACCACGTCTGCCTTGTCATGCATCAATACTCCACCAAGTTTTGCCGAGCCAGCCAATCTGTCCGCCTGTTCATTCCCCAGCACACCGGCATGCCCAGGAGAAAAGATCCAGGTGATGCTTACTACCCGTGACCTCCGAAGCGAAGCAAGCCACTCTGCACGAAGCTTGCCTGTTCTCACCCTTCTCAGCATGCTTTCTGAGTCAGTTACAATCACAATGTGTGTATGTATCGTGTTTTCTATCCAGCGGAAAGCTGCACTGACCGCCTCCACCTCCATTCTTAAGCTAGATGTAGTGTTATCATACGCCAGGCTCTCCAGCACCAAACGCCGACCATTAGTTTTTGCCAAGAACCCCCAGGCACTTCTCCTACCTCTCAACACTGACCCATCCGTGTAGATAATCACATCACCCGGGCGAGAATTTTCCTGAATTAGTTGCTGAATTTCCACTTCCGTGGCCCCTGCTGGCCACTCCCTGCACTCCCGGCTCAATGTTATTACAACTCTGCACAAGTCTGACTGCACGGCTGGCACTCTGACCCACTCCTCTCCTCGCCTGATGTTCTCCAAGGGGCACACCTGTCTGATCGTATCCTCCGCCTGAGCCATCCATGATTTCCCTCTTATCAGTCTCTGACCCTTAACTACGTCCAGCGCCTCATGCAACGGGTGATCTGTGTCTGCAGCTACTCTGAGGTATGCCTTCGCTTGCATCACCTTGTGCCTACTAGCAACAGTAGGCAGATCAAGGATGTAACGCATACACACTACTGGAGTGTCTCTGGTGCATCCCAGAATGACCCGCATCGCTTCATTCTGTATGCGCTCTAATTTCACCAGCTGACTCTTTTAGACAGTGAGCAGTCCTAGTCCATAATCAATCACTGAGAGGATCAAGTGCTGGTATAGTGTGAAGAGCATTCTCTGCTCTGTGTCCATTGCAGCCATAGTTTTAAGTGCATTGAGTCCCTTTTGAGATCTTGTCACAACAGACTCCTGTCAAATGTGATTCCCAGATACTTCAGTTTGTTCTCTCTGTTGACGCTTCTACCATCTATCGTGAGGCTTGGGGTATCATCTCTCACAATCCTGTTGTCCAGAGAGCACCACAACACCGCCGCCTTTTCCGGGTTGATGACAGCACTCATTTCAGTGCACCAGTCAATCACTTTGTCTACTGTCACCTGTAGCTCCTGGGCTGTTTGATCCCTATTTCTCCCCTGCCTGTATGCAAGAATATCATCTGCAAATGTTAGAATCCTTCCAACCCCTGGTGCTTCTAGGTATGCAATCTTGCTCGTATACACATTAAAGAGCACCGGTGAGATTGCAGATCCCTGTGGCAGTCCCGGGGTTAAAATATGTGGCTCTGAGGACCATGCGCCTAGACGGAGAGCAACTTGACGAGAATGCAGGACGGCTGCTATCCAGTTCACCAACCAGGGATTGACCCCCTTCTCCATAAGTGCGGTCATCAAAATATCATAGGGAACTCTATTGTACGCATCTTCGAGATCAAGCGCTGCCGCCATCGTTTCCTGTCTACTCTGGAACCCCTCATAAACGTCAACGGCAAAGGTGGCTGCATTTGACCAGGTATCTTTTCCTGGCCTGTAGCTCCCCAGGCCTCTTGGAAGAAGCTTCCCCCTTTCCAAAAAATCCTGCAGCTTAACAGCGACTATCTTCTCTAAAACCTTCCCAAATGTATTTTGAAGGGTGATGATTCTAAAGTCGCCAAGCTTTGAATGATCCTTGTATGGTTTTGGGAGAGGGATGAGATAGCTATGCAGCCAATCCTGCGGTACTGACGCTGTCCTAATGCTCTGATTAAAGCAGCCGGCCATCTCCTTCAGGTCTACATCGCTCAAAGCCTTCATGTGGCCATACCTGACACCATCAGGCCCTGGTGCCGTGTCTTTTGCCTTTTGCAAAATATGTTTAACATCTTCAAACAGTATGATGTCTTCGTAAGGCATATTCTCTATTGTGCCAGATAATTCCACTCTAACTGCATCCCTGGTATCCGCATCACTATGATTGGTCTGCTCTAAAAATCTCTGGAGAAACGCCTCCCCTTTCTCCTTGTCTGTTGTCACGCGTACCCCATCCTCTTTATAAATTGTCCCCACTGTCATAGGCCGATCTTTTCTTTGCATTTGTCTGTACAGTTTCCAGAATTTATGCAGTGTTTTATCACCTCCAATCTCCTTCATAAAACATTCCCATTTTACTTTCTTGGCCTCTGCAGCACATCGCTTGAAAGCCTCCACCTTGTCTTTCTTGTCATTTTCCGCTATGTCCACTTCCTCTCGTGAGCTTAGGGGTGTCTGTCGCAATTTCCTTAAATTTTCTTTTATTTATTTATTTTTTTTTAAAAATTGGTCCGTGTGCCTTGCCAGTGAGAAGACCTGATCATTCGGGGCCACATCGATTGACGGATGTCAGTCGCAGCGATCGGGCAAATCTTGAGCTATAGCCTACGATGGGTGACGTTGTTGTGATAATTTGGTTGTGTGCCGCGTGGTCTAGTGGTTACATACCCGCTTCACACGCCAGTGATCCGGGGTTTGTTTCCGGGTCCGGTCAAGGATATGCACTGCTGATGAGCTCAAAGGAGAGCGAAACTCGAGTCCAGTGCTTCCACATTGACATGGATGGGCCTTAGCTTCATACCAGAATACGATCAGCGTTGCCAGTAGTGGGTTGTGCACAATATTTAAAAATATTTCTTTCCCCATAAGTTTTATGCATTATCTTTGTTTATGCTATGTTAAGATATAGGTTGTGATTTTCGCTATTCCTTAGTTGTTCTATATCATTCTGTGACGTAAATAGTAATACTGTATCATCAGCATATTGAATTTCTGGTATTTCATGACCACTGATATTTAGGGCATCATATTGCTCCCTGTTTATATCATCTCTTACATTTCTCATTATATTTTCGGCGTACAAGTTAAACAAATAGGGTGACAGCACGCAGCCCTGACGGACTCCTTGCGTGATGTCAAACCAATCTGATGTCTCGCCATCTATTCTAACCGCTGCTTGTTGGTTTAGATAGAACATTTTTATATGAGTTGTGCTACATGCGTTGGAAAGCCCATTGTCCTCATGATTTCCCAAAATTTCTGATGTTGCACACAATCAAATGCCTTTGAATAATCCACAAAACATGAGAAGAGGTTTACATTAAATTATCTACACTTGAATCTCACACAGAAACATTTTAGATAAGATAACCGTGATGTTCCAGTCAAGATAGAGAGCTCTTGGGTCTCACACAGAAACATTCTACATAAGATAACCGTGATGTTCCAGTCAAGATAGAAAAATATGAATAGAATTTGGTGGAACTGCGGTAAAGCTGTGAAAGTGTAAACAATATAAAATGACACAAAGTAGTGCAGCTTTACATAACAGAGTTAAGATACATACAGAACGATGCGGCGATTAGCCTTCGTCAGCAAACAAACACATTCACAAACACAACATATAGTCAAGGAGACCTCCTGTGACTACATCAGAAGGTGACGACAGGACGAGAAGAACAAAAGCATGGAAAAATGGTAGCAATGAAGAGAAAATGAGAATTAAAAAACTGTTAATTGAAAAGAATGTTAGTTGAAGAAAATGTTTAATTGAAAAAAAATGTTAATTGAGAAAACGTGCATACTCACCGTTCGGATCTGCAAGTGACAAAGACAATCTCTGATGTATTCCGATGCCCGGCGCTGGGTGTTACGGTTCAGTGAGCACATAGAAGGAAGGGGGCGGGGTAGGAGGACGGCCAATGGTCTGGCAAGGGCATCTTTTCCTCTCTCTCTCTCTCTCTATATTCTTACATATACTTTGCACATGCCCACATACACTAGCATTTTGTCTGTTGAGGGGTGCCTATGTATGTATGCGCGTTCACACATATCAGTCCACCCAGACTTTAAGACTCGTCCCTATAATAACACAATGTGGTTTTGGGTACTACCACCTTCAATCTGGCGCGCCCCATACTTCACTAGCACATCCACTGTGACTGCTCAGATACCCTTGGCCGTCCTCCTACCCCGCCCCCTTCCTTCTATGTGCTCACTGAACCGTAACACCCAGCACTGGGAATCAGAATACATTGGAGATTGTCTTAGTCACTTACAGATCCCAACGGTGAGGTGAGTATGCACGTTTTCTCTATTAACATTTTTTTCAATTTAAAACATTTTCTTCAACTAACATTCTTTTCAATTAAAAGTTTTTTAATTCTCATTTTCTCTTCATTGTTTCCATTTTTCCATGCTTTTGTTCTTCTCGTCCTGTCGTCACCTTCTGATGTAGTCACAGGAGATCTCCTTGACTATATGTTGTGTTTGCTGATGAAGGCTAATCGCCGCAACGTTCTTTATGTGTCTTAACTCTGTTTTGTAAAGCTGCACTACTTTGTGTCATTTTATATTGTTTACAGTCAAGATAGAGAGCTCTTGGGTCTCACACAGAAACATTTTAGATAAGATAACCGTGATGTTCCAGTCAAGATAGAGAGCTCTTGGGTCTCACACAGAAACATTTTAGATAACCATGATGTTCCAGTCATGGTAGAAGGCTCTTGGATCTCACACAGGAACATTCTACATAAGATAACCGTGATGTTCCAGTCATGGTAGAAGGCTCTTGGGTCTCACACAGGAACAGGCCAGGTAACAGGGATATTCCAGTCAAGGTAGAGAGTTCCACAGAAGTGTCAGCCCTCGCATGACAAACATGCTGGCTTGACCTGTTACTTTCCTTGCCACCTGTCCTCAGGACAATTCCCAGAACATTCTTGAATTGTTTTTGTCTTTTTCTTGCTTTTAAATCATATGTAGTCCATACTACTACTACTAGTGCACTGGATTGATGTTTGTGTGTGCATTAGCTTTCCCTATTACCAGTATCCCTCACTATCTGATGAACCCACTCCCACTTCTGAGGTAATTGTAATTATGACCCCAAGCCAAGGATGAGAAGCCAACATTTTAAGTCCAGTTGACCGGTGTAGGGTTTGATCTCGCTACCTCAGCATCAACAAACCAGAAGTTAAGATTCATTCTGCCGCGCAGACCTCCCTTCTTAGATTGATTTCTGAACCATGTCATGAGGCAGGGTCCCTTTAGCCACACTGATCGGGTGATTGAACCCAGACCACAATTGTGGCCTTCAAGCACCCTAACCACTCTGCTATCATAACCCCTTCCAGCCGTCACAGATTGTTCCACCTAGGCTCACATGTTGGTGATTTCTATTGCTAACTATCTTCAGTCCCGCTGTCCACCAAAGCCCAGTCAAGTTTAAAGATGTACACAACAGAAAGAAATAACTTCCATGGTGATGGCAGATTTCAACTAATTTTATTTCATTATGTAGCTCTTTTTTTATTTTATTATTGTTTCATAAATGACAACATTCTTTGCTTATGGTAAAATCTGGTTGTGTTTCATGAATGGTAACAAAGCATGTTTATATGGGATAATTGTCAAAAGATGGTTTACTTATGAGTTGTGTAGAAAGTATAATATGCAAGAAACACTTGTGAATGAAAAAACTATATACAACTTATATCGTGTCCACATCTTACTTTTCTTGTGAAATAAATGTGACTTGGATATAACATGAAACAACCTTGTTAGCACTACACCATGGGCATACAAGCAAGCATTGTGCACTTAATATAATAGGTCAGATTTGAAAAAAAACAAGACAGGAGTAAGGCATGACATTATGTCACAGCGAACATGTCATGGTGGAGCAGCTATCAAGTGATGTAGCAGCCGGCATGTCCTGTGTTCTGGAAACACACACTTGTCAAGCTTGAACAAGCCAGGCATATGTTGTTCCACATTTGTCTGACACAAGTGCCAACTGAAGCCAGCAGACAGTCACACAAGTATATGTAATGTAGTACAATACCAGCCTCATACAGGTGGCCCCTCAAATCCACCTTGACTATCTTTCTGGAGGTGTTGGTATAGACAGACAATGTTGACGTCAAGTCAGCAGAAAATGTCTTACCCTGGGGAGTCCAATACAGGGAGACACCCCCCCCCCCCCTATACGTCACTTCGGTTTATGTCGTTTCGCTATGTCGTTGTCACATAGGGGACATCACTTTACGTCGCTACCTTCCGCCGTAACGTCGTCACCTGGGTTGCTGCGTTTTCTAGTATGTAATCTTTACATTAAGGGTTTGCTTATATATGTGTGTGTATATATATATGTTAAGCTTTCTTGGCTTGCAGAGGAACTACGTAATGCCAATTAGTGTTAACCACTGGAACGTCTCCTTATTCAATTGTCAGTTTTGTATTAACGTCGCCATTTTGTTAGAGTTGTCTAATAAATGAGGACCTAATTCAACTCGATGTGCAGAGAGCTCAGCGGGAAGAGGAATGCGTGCACAACTGAACGTTTGTCACAATTCTTTCAATTGACTGATGTGGCAATGGACATAATAAATGAGGATGACCCGAACAGAGAACGGAGCTCACAAGTGCCATCAACTGTTACAAAGAGCTTTACTTTAGAGAAAAGGAAAAAGGCTGTGCAGCAGACACTGGACACATTTTTTTTTTGTTCAAGCAGAGAAGAGGCAGGAAGAGGGTAGTTTCATCCTCAGATGAAGAGGCAGAATTTAATGCCTCTACATCCCAATAATTCTACCACTCTCCCTCCAACCCACCTCTATTTAGCCAATAAACATCAACAACCATCAAAATAAACATTACATAATACACTGTATTTCATTTAATTTTATGGGAAATAGTGATTCGCTATACGTCGTTTCACTTAAAGTTGCGTTTTCCAAGAACGTAACCCCAACGTTAACCAGGGCCTCCCCGTACTGGCGGTAACGTTCAGACATGAACACAAGTATTTAATTTGTGAATACTTTATTTTCAGCTACAGTAAATCATATGAACTATGTCAACAAAA
Source organism: Cepaea hortensis (assembly GCA_963921405.1). Taxonomy (NCBI): domain Eukaryota; kingdom Metazoa; phylum Mollusca; class Gastropoda; order Stylommatophora; family Helicidae; genus Cepaea; species Cepaea hortensis. Next base: position 65,917,807 of record OY992893.1, read on the forward strand.
ACAAACTATACAGGCAGGCAATGAGTTCCTGACTACCTCCATGCCTGGAGGCATGTTTGGGTATATGGTGCTAGTGCCACCAACTGGCACTTGATGGTAGTGTGGTCAGTGTCAAGCCAGTTTTCTTTACTTCCCATGACACGTTCTGGTTCTCAGGGTGTCTCCACGGTGAAGAGATCAAGTTACCTGCTTTGTGCTACACAGGTCGTGGTTCTTTCCTGACTATCTTTCTGTTCATGAATGCAGCTTTGTCACAGACCCCTGAGGATCGTCGCTGGAGCTATAGAGTTCATACTCTGTGTGAGGCTTTCAGTAGGCTACTCTGCAGAAAGGTGACTAGGCCATGTAGGATATAATCTGATGCAATGAACCTGACCTTTGGCCCCCTTTTCCTTGATAGTCATTGTATGCTGGGTCAGCCAGGTCCAGTTCTACAAGTCTTGTCTTGATGGGGGTTTGAGCACATGACCACCAGGGCGGTAAGCAAGTGTGCTAGCTACTACACTGCTGCTGCTCACTACCACACTGTTTCCATTCATTGCCAATGATGCATGAACATTCAGATATTTCTCCTGGTCCACTGCAGCAGAGGTCACCAGTGAGGTTATCTTGACTAAAGCTGGGACAGAGTTTCACGTCATCTTCATGATAGTACAGCCCATTGTGATTTACTTCAGTTAACATCCTGATATCTGGACTCGAACTGTGGCAGAACACACAGCATGGCAGGTGTTTATATCCTGCTTTCTTGGCTTCACTGTCAGAGAACACACAATATTGTACATGTTTCTGAACAGTCTTAAGACTTCTGAACATGTGCAATTTGAAGCAATAAAATATGAGAGAAAGGTCCTGGGTGTTCCCTTACTAAAGCACAACTGCATGCTTTTTTTCTGTCTCAGTAACAGTTACCTTTTCTTCTCCCCATGAAGCTGACAAATCACTGAAGCAGATTTCCAACACTGAAATGCACACCATTGACAACTCTTTCTATGAAGGATACAAGCAACTGAAGCAGACTTTCTGACACTGAATGCCAACAATCACCACTAAGCTATTATCCAATCTCCCTCAATCAAACATGGTTGGGACACATCTGCTAAATGTCATCCCTACAATACTAATATCAATACTTGAAAATGTTTACAATCAGAATATACCATTTCTGCTTGTTCTTCATGTCAACACAAGTCATGTGTGGTGAGAACTTAGCAGGATTCATATTTACAGTTTGCTCTTTGGAATGATTGTAGCCAACATCAAATCAAAAGTTACTATAACCCCGGGATAAAGAAATGTTACAAAATATCTAGAGAATGAGCATGTGTTTTATTTTATGTAGACACGCATCGCAGAAATTATAAATGTGAAATAAATGTTGCAAAAAACAGACATGACAAACAAATGCACAGATAGTGGTGTGGAGATGTCTGTCACAGGCATGGAGGATAATTAGTGCTGTTGTGTTGCGTATAGGGACACCCTGTACACGACCTCAGATGCTGAATGGCTCAGTGTAAGTTTTAAGGAACCTCCTGCCATACATCCTCATTGTACACCACAATAAATGGCCATTATGGGCCTGAACTGGCGGGGGATCTTGGAGTTAGGCCAGAAATATAGCCACCTGAAACTGTGATGTAGAAAAGCCTCATCCGCCCACCTCCGGTTCATGGGTACATGGTGTCTCTACTAAGTTGACAAATGGGTTATAATTGACACCTCATCAACTGACATATGGGTTCTAACTGATACCGTCGTTAACTGACAAATGGGTTCTAATTGACACTGTTGTTAACTGACAAATGGGTTCTAATTTACACCATCATTTAACTGACAAATGAGTCAAATGTCATGGAACAAGAATTCTACTGAATGACAATTCCGTTCAAGTGTCCAACACATGTTGTCTACAACAAAGTTCTGTATCCTACGCACAACGATCAGTCAACCCTGGGTGGATGTTCTGGGCAATGTTACATTGCTGTCTCAAACAAGAAGTCAACATTTAATGCAACTGATGGTCGGGGAAGGATACCTAAGTAGTGTAACAGTGCTATGAGAGAAGGATACCTAAGTAGTGTAACAGTGCTATGAGAGAAGGATACCTAAGTAGTGTAACAGTGCTATGAGAGAAGGATACCTAAGTAGTGTAACAGTGCTATGAGAGAAGGATACCTAAGTAGTGTAACAGTGCTATGAGAGAAGGATACCTAAGTAGTGTAACAGTGCTATGAGAGAAGGATACCTAAGTAGTGTACTATGAGAGAAGGATACCCAAGTAGTGTAACAATGCTATGAGAGAAGGATACCCAAGTAGTGTAACAGTGCTATAAGAGAAGGATACCTAAGTAGTGTGACAGTGCTATGAAAGAAGGATACCTAAGTAGTGTAACAGTGCTATGAGAGAAGGATACTTAAGTAGTGTAACAGTGCTATGAGAGAAGGATACCTAAGTAGTGTAACAGTGCCATGAGAGAAGGATACCTAAGTAGTGTAACAGTGCTATGAGAGAAAAACCATGCCTCCCTGTCAAAGCCTAGCATGCTGTAGTGCATGTTCACGGCCTCACTTTCCAGGACAAACCCTTCTTTGCCTGTTTTTTTTTTTCAGGGTTGGTACTCTCGAAGACGTATAAATCAATGCAGAGGTCTCTAACCACAACCCTGATCCTGGAAACAAACAGCAAAGCACTCTACAGCAGCTGTTGGCACTGTGCTGAGGGATCCAACCGCTCATTGTGTGGAGGTCATCAAAGTCCCACATCCACACACTGCATCCTTCTGGACTATAAAAGTGCAGTCTGTGATGAACTGAGGGATCAACATAGGTGAACTGGAGGATCAACATAGATGAACTGGAGGATCAACATAGATGAACTGGAGGATCAGTGTATGTACTTAGAGCATCAGGTGTCAGATCAGCATTAATGGCTGTCTCCTATGATGGCGGGCAATGTTCTTGTTCTGCCCCTGCCTTCCATTGAGGACTGACTGGCCAGCCTATGTCCATTCTAAACTAGCCTGTTGGGAGGCACCACTTCCCAAGGGGAAGTGAAAAGATAATGTCACCACCCTGAGGCCAGGAAATTACCCAGTACAGCCAAACCAGTCAACAAATGCTGACAAACAGTTGGATAAGCAGTCAAGGAAACAAAGAAGACATGCACAAAAATAGAAACAAATATCTATATTGAATATCAACAGGTAAAGTGAAGGGATTGTGTATATCTAGGTAGCATTATATGAATGATGGGAAATATGTGCAGAAACTGAACATATGTGCAACACAGTCAGCCTGGCCATTGGTCAGATATTATACAGCAAATGTGATACCAGACACAAACAGAACATTGCTCAAGACAATGTTCTTCCCCAGCCTATGTTCTTTCCCTCTTATTTTAGTATCAGGCTTGGATATGGGCAGCAGCAGAAAATATAACCATAGAGATGACATTCCTCTGTAGATGTCTGAACATAACAAGGAGAGATACAATCAGAAATAATGATATCAGGAAATACCAGTGTCAAATGACAGGGGCAATCGTTTGACCACATGGTAGATCACCAACAGATAATCTACAACAGTCAATGACTCTTTTCCACAGGTTGAGGCATTTCTGGGTATATGGTGCTAGCTCCACATGATTGTCTGGACTTCCCAGACCATGTCCCATTGCTTAGTTTAGAACAGGTCACTTTGAACACATCCCTGTCTCGAGAAGATTTGACCACTGGGCTGGCAGGCCACTGTACTACCCCTGCTTCCTCTATGATGTGAATAAACAGCAACAGTTCCTCACAACAAATATTTCTCTTAAAACAGTTTTGTAGTCATAGAAACGTCAACTGTACACATACTGGACATGAGAACATGCCATAGTAAAGTCTGCGGTACACATACTGGACATGAGAATATGACATAGCAAAGTCAGCTGGGGACACACTGGACATGAGAACTTGCATGGCACAGATGGAAATATATACAGCCAACATACTAGAGTACATCACAAACCAACAGAGATCTCAGGTAATCAACAGGACTCACACAAGCTCCAGCTGTTTCCCATGACAAACCATCAGCTCACAACTGCTGACGATACCCCAATGTGTCATGTCAATGCTGTAACATAAACCACATCTCCTAGTTCCACAAGTACAATTCTGTTCCTAATGATGTTAAGATCATAGATTCTAATGTCTTTTTCCATGGCCACAATAAACTTGCACTATACAGGATGCAAAGTACATCATGGATACAAAAACACCATGGATGGACAGAAACATTAATGAGGCAGACCTTCAAGAAACAAATGAAACCAATAAAATGACAGAAATTAAATGCAGACAAGTCTCTTGGTCGTATTATGAGATATAAACTGGAAAACTTGGTGATAACTGACAAAACTGAAAGGGAAAAGAGCAAAGAGAAGGTAAAGGGATAAATACCTGGATGGCGTGGCCATGTGGCATGACTGGGACAAGAACCGATCTGACCAAAGACCAGTGATCATGTGACATGACTGGGACAAGAACCGATCTGACCAAAGACCAGTGATCATGTGACGTGACTGTGACAAGAACAGATCTGACCAAAGACCAGTGATCATGTGACATGACTGGGACAAGAACCGATCTGACCAAAGACCAGTGACCATGTGACATGACTGGGACAAGAACAGATCTGACCAAAGACCACTGACCATGTGACATGACTGGGACAAGAACAGATCTGACCAAAGACCAGTGGTCATGTGACATGACTGGGACAAGAACTGATCTGACCAAAGACCAGTGACCATGTGACATGACTGGGACAAGAACAGATCTGACCAAAGACCACTGACCATGTGACATGACTGGGACAAGAAGTGATCTGACCAAAGACCAGTGACCATGTGACATGACTGGGACAAGAACAGATCTGACCAAAGACCAGTGACCATGTGACATGACTGGGACAAGAACAGATCTGACCAAAGACCAGTGACCATGTGACATGACTGGGACAAGAACAGATCTGACCAAAGACCACGTGACATGACTGGGACAAGAACAGATCTGACCAAAGACCAGTGACCATGTGACATGACTGGGACAAGAACATATCTGACCAGTGACCATGTGACATGACTGGGACAAGAACAGATCTGACCAGTGACCACGTGGCATGACTGGGACAAGAACAGATCTGACCAAAGACCAGTGACCATATGACATGACTGGGACCAGAACAGATCTGACCAAAGACCAGTGGCCATGTGACATGACTGGGACAAGAACAGATCTGACCAAAGACCAGTGACCATGTGACATGACTGGGACAAGAACAGATCTGACCAAAGACCAGTGACCATGTGACATGACTGGGACAAGAACAGATTTGACCAAAGACCAGTGATCATGTGACATGACTGGGACAAGAACCGATCTGACCAAAGACCAGTGACCATGTGACATGACTGGGACAAGAACAGATCTGACCAAAGACCACTGACCATGTGACATGACTGGGACAAGAACAGATCTGACCAAAGACCAGTGATCATGTGACATGACTGGGACAAGAACAGATCTGACCAAAGACCAGTGATCATGTGACATGACTGGGACAAGAACAGATCTGACCAAAGACCAGTGATCATGTGACATGACTGGGACAAGAACAGATCTGACCAAAGACCAGTGACCATGTGACATGACTGGGACAAGAACAGATCTGACCAGTGATCATGTGACATGACTGGGACAAGAACAGATGTGACCAAAGACCAGTGATCATGTGACATGACTGGGACAAGAACAGATCTGACCAAAGACCACTGACCATGTGACATGACTGGGACAAGAACAGATCTGACCAAAGACCAGTGGCCATGTGACATGACTGGGACAAGAACAGATCTGACCAAAGACCAGTGATCATGTGACATGACTGGGACAAGAACAGATGTGACCAAAGACCAGTGATCATGTGACATGACTGGGACAAGAACAGATCTGACCAAAGACCAGTGATCATGTGACATGACTGGGACAGGAACAGATCTGACCAAAGACCAGTGATCATGTGGCATGACTGGGACAAGAACAGATCTGACCAAAGACCAGTGATCATGTGGCATGACTGGGACAAGAACAGATCTGACCAAAGACCAGTGACATGACTGGGACAAGAACAGATGTGACCATGTGACATGACTGGGACAAGAACAGATGTGACCATGTGACATGACTGGGACAGGAACAGATCTGACCAAAGACCAGTGATCATGTGACATGACTGGGACAAGAACAGATCTGACCAAAGACCAGTGATCATGTGACATGACTGGGACAAGAACAGATCTGACCAGTGACCATGTGACATGACTGGGACAAGAACAGATCTGACCAAAGACCAGTGATCATGTGACATGATGAGCCATGACCGTCCATGTTTATTGGCATGGCACATGATGATGACTTCACAGTGTTTAATTGTGCTGTCGCTTGTGGTCAGTGCCTTCAAACTGTTCACAGATGTAATTTACGGTTTATATAAATACTTCGGCAACAAATGCATTTGTAAAAATGCTGACAGATGAGGCTTTGATGTGTCGTACACATATCCTCAAATATGAAACCAAAGTTAAGGCAGTACCTATCGGGTTAAAAAGAACATGTTGTGGTACAATTTGTGTTGACATTTTCTTTTCCAAAAGTGTGTGCACAATTTCAACTTTGGTTTTGCCGGCTGTAAACAGATTCTCATAAATTATTTACCATGATACATGAATGTGCTGTCGAAATGAGTTAAGATATGGGAATATTTCATGATTTTGTAAATATCATAATTTAAAAATTACAGAGATAAAGAAAAAAGCATCTACAAATAGGAAATTTTCAACTTAAGCCAAATTCTGATGTTCTGAGGCACTGAATGCCTTTTTAAAAATAAATGATCATCATCTATTGCCTGGATGTTATGAGTAGAAACAATCCATGAAGATGTCACCAGACAAATATGTACACTTGTTTTAATTTCTATAGCAACTTCCACTTCACTGCTGTATTTTCAGAACATTCTAGACAAAATACTATTGCTTTAATTGCCGTCAGTACATGACTGTTTACACAACTGGCCATATTTTCAGGCTTCCTCAATACTTGACTCATCTGACTTCTCTTGGAACAACTTCCTAGCCGGTTCAGCAGTCAGGCCAGTATACAGTTAGTTTGAGCAAACTGATATACGATTGCTATATATAGTAACCAGTCCGTCAGTTTTTGAAGTAACATTTAACATATTTTAACATTGTTTACTACTGATTTCTGTCAAAAATAGAAACGGTGGAGTTAAAAACCTTGGATGGGATTTTGTGGGACCAGATGGAGAAGGTGGGGGTACAGATTGAGAACCTGTATGTGGAAAGAATGAGATTGCGGGGGATCAGCAGGGATTCTGGAAGAATCTCAAAACTGAGAGGGAAGACCAGGAGAACTTTAAATGAGATAGTGGTGGGAACAATTAGTAGTATGACTCTTCACTGGCTGTTAACAAGAAGACGGAGCACGTATGGGAATGTCCTGAGTGCTGTGATGCTTGTTTTTACTGTTTTCTTCTAATGACATAAACTCTATAACTTTTAGCTGCATGTTGCCAATGCCCGTTAGTTGCACCCAGTAGTTAATGAGTTATGCTATCAATCTAAAAAGCACGGTTCACAATTTGATTTGCTGACAACAGCAGAATTGATAACACAATCCACATTCAGATATTATCTACATTATTTTTCACATATTGCAAACCTGACCACGGTAGACTGGCCATAAACATGCAGTGAATTAGTCTGTGATAATATGCCTCCCACAGCAAAGTGTACTGAAACCGTCCTGACTGGGTAAATCGCTAGTAGCATCAAATTTGATGTGTAAATTTTCCAAACAATTAGTTATTACCATCAATTAGAGTTTGTATCCAAGCATGCCATTTACAAGTCAGAGCGGTCTGGTAAGAGCAGAGATGAAAGGCCTGTAAGAAGAGGAAGGGGTGGATCAGCACGAAGATGGACACAGGACATGGCACTCAGCTGGGGCATGAAGCAGGAGAACTGACCAGAGCTGGAAACAGGACATTGCATGCACCTGGGGCATAAGAACTGACCAGAGCTGGACACAGGACATGGCAGACATCTGGGGCATGAAGTAGAACTGACCAGAGCTGGACACAGGACATGGCAGACATCTGGGGCATGAAGCAGGAGAACTGACCAGAGCTGGACACAGGACATGGCAGACATCTGGGGCATGAAGCAGGAGAACTGACCAGAGCTGGACACAGGACATGGCAGACATCTGGGGCATGAAGCAGAATTGACCAGAGCTGGCAGGACATGGCAGATATCTGGGGCATGAAGCAAGACTGACCAGAGCTTGACACAGGACATGGCAGACATCTGGGGCATGAAGTAGAACTGACCAGAGCTGGACAGGACATGGCAGACATCTGGGGCATGAAGCAGGAGAACTGACCAGAGCTGGACAGGACATGGCAGACATCTGGGGCATGAAGCAGGAGAACTGACCAGAGCTGGACACAGGACATGGCAGACATCTGGGGCATGAAGCAGGAGAACTGACCAGCTGGAGAAGCTTCTGGCCTACCCTGACTGCAGTCACGTTCTGCAAGGGTCTGCCACATGATGATGATTGCAAACATGGTCTGCAGCTGTGATCAGATGTCATTCTGGTGGTGCATTCTCAGATGTGTCATTCTGGTGGTGCATTCTCAGATGTGTCATTCTGGTGGTGCATTCTCAGATGTGTCATTCTGGTGGTGCATTCTCAGATGTGTCATTCTGGTGGTGCATTCTCAGATGTCACAGACACTGTGTATAGTATGCTCACTGTCTTTCTCTCGCCCTGCTCAGATAACAGGATTGTGTCTAGTAAATGAACAATCAACAGGTGGACCTGGGGTGTGTGAAGCTGGTTGCATGAAACATCTGGAACTAAGTGCAGACAAGACAGACACACAAGAATCAAATCAATGATTATATGTACACTGGGAGCCCAAGTGTGAACTTTCTTTGAAAACAAACACACAAACTTAAAATGAGAGAAATGACAGCTTTCTCAAAGTGCAGATTAAATTTTATACCAAAAATATGTCTGAGTTGGTGAATCTGCTTACATTCAATGACCATAATAAGCTCTGCCTGGAGGCTGTGTTATTTACAGCTTACACAAGAGAAGAAACCAGCTCCCATTGTTTAAATTATAAGACAGCTTTGTTATCAAAATCACTAATAACATTACCACAGTGACTGTAAACTATACAACAACAACTCGCAGGATTTGCAGTTAGCCAAAGTTGATGTCAGTTCACATAGCAAGAGGATTAATCACCACTACAGAATATCTCTACAACAATATGACATAATCATCATCACAAATGTGCAGCTCAGGGAGAGGACTAGAACACCAGTGAATCAAGAGGCTGGAAAGGACATACACTGAGTAATGTTGAGAACAGTATAACAAGAAAATCCTTTGTCTGGAATCATAGGACAAATGAAATAGAGAAAGACCTACCATGACATGGAGATGAGAAGTATTGCCAGAAATGAATAATATATGGTGGACATGGGCGGCGCATGAGTTGGCAAAAGTTTTGAGTAAGTTGGTCAAGGCCTATAGTCCAGTGGGAGGTAAAGAGTGAAGGAAGAGAATATCAACAATGTGAGAAACTAACTTCTCTAAAGTGTTGGTTGGTTTCATCAATCTACCAACAATGTGTGCAGATTTCATTCAAGTGTGGACACGCTGAAATAATCCCCTGTCCATGGCCGACTTCCTCACAAACCACTAAATGCCCCTCCCCGCATCAGCTGGTGTCAACAATCTGGATCTGTTGTGTGCATACAAACAAGGAGGCAGAAAGCAAAAACAAATTGTTTATTATAACATAAGCAACTAATCAAAGTAAATAATAGAAATGTTTATAAATATTACTACTCACAGCTTGTTACTATAGAAAATTGTACAGCATATTTACTCCCTTTCAGGAGGCAACAAATCTGATTTCACTAGTAAGTGTTTCAACATCCCATCCAAGCTGGAAACATTGACCAATGGTATAGTTTCACTTAAGTTAGCACAACTTCTACTGGCCTCCAAAAATCTAACAATCATGACACATGTATCACAGACTGTCTTAATTGGCGATTCGAGGCTGGTGAATAGACAGATGTGAAGATAATATCCAGTCTAGGAGTGAAACATTCTGTGTAGCCCGTCTGTCACTGAGAGGAATGGCTCTACAGTGTTGACCAGACAATAGCTGCCAACTGAGTTGTTCAGTGACTGTATCAAGTGCACACACCAGTATGATTCTAGCTGATGGTTGCAAGTCACAACCCCAACACTGAACAACACTGTCTATTGATGGTGTTTTTCATGCAGACTTCTGGCAGGTTTGTGTCTCAGTTATGCCTGATGAATCTATTTAGTGTTCACATGGAATACTGACAAATGCAGACTAAATCTGTGACACTATTCACATGTCAGTTGACAGCTTCACCAATTGTTGTACCCTGATCACTCTGTGGCATGTGGTATTCATGCCAGTATCACATAAGTATGCAATGGTTCCTCACTTGACATCTGACTTTTCAAATAAGTTCCCAGCTGAAACATGATTTTTGTCAATAAATTTGTGTCTAACTTAGGATAGGTACACTGTACATGCAATTTATTAAATGATGAAATCATATGCTGGTATTAAATCAGCACATTTTACACCAGTGATTACACAGAGTTATCAAGTGCTCAGTGACATAGGGTAACCGACAGGTGTTCACGCTAGACTTGGTTATTTCTGCACGTCTTGTAATACACATCATATCCATGGGGAACATCTATCAAGTCAATAGTCAACCGATGTCAGTATCATAGTTTCATGCCATCAATAATGCTAATATGTTAAAGTAAATACAAGTATGTAATCCCACAAATGTACAGTTCAAGTTACTAAAACACACATGATCAATTACCAACAAAATGTGCACCCCACAGAATAACAGATACATCAATCTACATTCATGACACCCATCATTTAGACACTTTCTTCCCACGTAGTTCTGGACAATGAAATTTGGGGTTGGCCGTTCCACCAGCCAACATCCAGCTCAATCAATCTTAATGGCTCCATAGATTCTGCGTATGAACCAGTATGCAGCGAAGAAGCCAATGGTGCCAGTTAAGATCCAGAAGGTGAACACTATGACTATCGTGTAGCCAAAATACAGCAGCGTGGGGATGAACTCCGTGATTTCCAGCTGCAAATGAACAAGCATGAGTCATTACAGAAAGTCTGGCTATGTACCTTAGTAAAGTCATTATCAGGTAGAAGATGTTTGGGAGGGGGGGTTGCATGAAGGCACTCTATGCAGGTGACATGTGTTCATATTCTGCTTCGTCTGCCCTGTTGTTTAGCTGGGGGGGGGGGGGGGGGGGGGGGTCCGCAGGGAGGCACTCTATGCAGGTGACATGTGTTCATATTCTGCTTCGTCTGCCCTGTTGTTTAGCTGGGGGGGGGGGGGGGGGGGGTGTCGCAGGGAGGCACTCTATGCAGGTGACATGTGTTCATATTCTGCTTCGTCTGCCCTGTTGTTTAGCTGGGGGGGGGGGGTCGCAGGGAGGCACTCTATGCAGGTGACATGTGTTCATATTCTGCTTCGTCTGCCCTGTTGTTTAGCTGGGGGGCGCAGGGAGGCACTCTATGCAGGTGACATGTGTTCATATTCTGCTTCGTCTGCCCTGTTGTTTAGCTGGGGGGGTCGCAGGGAGGCACTCTATGCAGGTGACATGTGTTCATATTCTGCTTCGTCTGCCCTGTTGTTTAGCTGGGGGGGTTGCATGAAGGCACTCTATGCAGGTGACATGTGTTCATATTCTGCTTGGTCTGCCCTGTTGTTTAGCTGGGGGGGTCGCAGGGAGGCACTCTATGCAGGTGACATGTGTTCATATTCTGCTTGGTCTGCCCTGTTGTTTAGCTGGGGGGGTCGCAGGGAGGCACTCTATGCAGGTGACATGTGTTCATATTCTGCTTGGTCTGCCCTGTTGTTTAGCTGGGGGGGGGGGGGGGGATCACAGGGAGGCACTCTATGCAGGTGACATGTGTTCATATTCTGCTTGGTCTGCCCTGTTGTTTAGCTGGGGGGGTCGCAGGGAGGCACTCTATGCAGGTGACATGTGTTCATATTCTGCTTGGTCTGCCCTGTTGTTTAGCTGGGGGGGTCGCAGGGAGGCACTCTATGCAGGTGACATGTGTTCATATTCTGCTTCGTCTGCCCTGTTGTTTAGCTGGGGGGGTTGCATGAAGGCACTCTATGCAGGTGACATGTGTTCATATTCTGCTTGGTCTGCCCTGTTGTTTAGCTGGGGGGGTCGCAGGGAGGCACTCTATGCAGGTGACATGTGTTCATATTCTGCTTGGTCTGCCCTGTTGTTTAGCTGGGGGGGTCGCAGGGAGGCACTCTATGCAGGTGACATGTGTTCATATTCTGCTTGGTCTGCCCTGTTGTTTAGCTGGGGGGGGGGGGGGGGGGGATCACAGGGAGGCACTCTATGCAGGTGACATGTGTTCATATTCTGCTTCGTCTGCCCTGTTGTTTAGCTGGGGGGCGCAGGGAGGCACTCTATGCAGGTGACATGTGTTCATATTCTGCTTCGTCTGCCCTGTTGTTTAGCTGGGGGGGTCGCAGGGAGGCACTCTATGCAGGTGACATGTGTTCATATTCTGCTTCGTCTGCCCTGTTGTTTAGCTGGGGGGGTTGCATGAAGGCACTCTATGCAGGTGACATGTGTTCATATTCTGCTTGGTCTGCCCTGTTGTTTAGCTGGGGGGGTCGCAGGGAGGCACTCTATGCAGGTGACATGTGTTCATATTCTGCTTGGTCTGCCCTGTTGTTTAGCTGGGGGGGTCGCAGGGAGGCACTCTATGCAGGTGACATGTGTTCATATTCTGCTTGGTCTGCCCTGTTGTTTAGCTGGGGGGTTGCATGAAGGCACTCTATGCAGGTGACATGTGTTCATATTCTGCTTCGTCTGCCCTGTTGTTTAGCTGGGGGGGTCGCAGGGAGGCACTCTATGCAGGTGACATGTGTTCATATTCTGCTTCGTCTGCCCTGTTGTTTAGCTGGGGGTCGCAGGGAGGCACTCTATGCAGGTGACATGTGTTCATATTCTGCTTCGTCTGCCCTGTTGTTTAGCTGGGGGGGTCGCAGGGAGGCACTCTATGCAGGTGACATGTGTTCATATTCTGCTTCGTCTGCCCTGTTGTTTAGCTGGGGGGGGGGGGGGGGGGGGTCGCAGGGAGGCACTCTATGCAGGTGACATGTGTTCATATTCTGCTTCGTCTGCCCTGTTGTTTAGCTGGGGGGGGGGGGGGGGGGGGGGTCGCAGGGAGGCACTCTATGCAGGTGACATGTGTTCATATTCTGCTTGGTCTGCCCTGTTGTTTAGCTGGGGGGGGGGGGGGGGGGTCGCAGGGAGGCACTCTATGCAGGTGACATGTGCTCATATTCTGCTTCGTCTGCCCTGTTGTTTAGCTGGGGGGGGGGGGGGGGGGGGTCGCAGGGAGGCACTCTATGCAGGTGACATGTGCTCATATTCTGCTTCGTCTGCCCTGTTGTTTAGCTGGGGGGGTCGCAGGGAGGCACTCTATGCAGGTGACATGTGTTCATATTCTGCTTGGTCTGCCCTGTTGTTTAGCTGGGGGGGGGGGGGGGGGGGGGTCGCAGGGAGGCACTCTATGCAGGTGACATGTGTTCATATTCTGCTTGGTCTGCCCTGTTGTTTAGCTGGGGGGGTCGCAGGGAGGCACTCTATGCAGGTGACATGTGTTCATATTCTGCTTCGTCTGCCCTGTTGTTTAGCTGGGGGGGTTGCATGAAGGCACTCTATGCAGGTGACATGTGTTCATATTCTGCTTGGTCTGCCCTGTTGTTTAGCTGGGGGGGTCGCAGGGAGGCACTCTATGCAGGTGACATGTGTTCATATTCTGCTTGGTCTGCCCTGTTGTTTAGCTGGGGGGGTCGCAGGGAGGCACTCTATGCAGGTGACATGTGTTCATATTCTGCTTGGTCTGCCCTGTTGTTTAGCTGGGGGGGGGGGGGGGGGGGGGGATCACAGGGAGGCACTCTATGCAGGTGACATGTGTTCATATTCTGCTTCGTCTGCCCTGTTGTTTAGCTGGGGGGCGCAGGGAGGCACTCTATGCAGGTGACATGTGTTCATATTCTGCTTCGTCTGCCCTGTTGTTTAGCTGGGGGGGTCGCAGGGAGGCACTCTATGCAGGTGACATGTGTTCATATTCTGCTTCGTCTGCCCTGTTGTTTAGCTGGGGGGGTTGCATGAAGGCACTCTATGCAGGTGACATGTGTTCATATTCTGCTTGGTCTGCCCTGTTGTTTAGCTGGGGGGGTCGCAGGGAGGCACTCTATGCAGGTGACATGTGTTCATATTCTGCTTGGTCTGCCCTGTTGTTTAGCTGGGGGGGTCGCAGGGAGGCACTCTATGCAGGTGACATGTGTTCATATTCTGCTTGGTCTGCCCTGTTGTTTAGCTGGGGGGTTGCATGAAGGCACTCTATGCAGGTGACATGTGTTCATATTCTGCTTCGTCTGCCCTGTTGTTTAGCTGGGGGGGTCGCAGGGAGGCACTCTATGCAGGTGACATGTGTTCATATTCTGCTTCGTCTGCCCTGTTGTTTAGCTGGGGGTCGCAGGGAGGCACTCTATGCAGGTGACATGTGTTCATATTCTGCTTCGTCTGCCCTGTTGTTTAGCTGGGGGGGTCGCAGGGAGGCACTCTATGCAGGTGACATGTGTTCATATTCTGCTTCGTCTGCCCTGTTGTTTAGCTGGGGGGGGGGGGGGGGGGGTCGCAGGGAGGCACTCTATGCAGGTGACATGTGTTCATATTCTGCTTCGTCTGCCCTGTTGTTTAGCTGGGGGGGGGGGGGGGGGGGGGTCGCAGGGAGGCACTCTATGCAGGTGACATGTGTTCATATTCTGCTTGGTCTGCCCTGTTGTTTAGCTGGGGGGGGGGGGGGGGGGGTCGCAGGGAGGCACTCTATGCAGGTGACATGTGCTCATATTCTGCTTCGTCTGCCCTGTTGTTTAGCTGGGGGGGGGGGGGGGGGGGTCGCAGGGAGGCACTCTATGCAGGTGACATGTGCTCATATTCTGCTTCGTCTGCCCTGTTGTTTAGCTGGGGGGGTCGCAGGGAGGCACTCTATGCAGGTGACATGTGTTCATATTCTGCTTGGTCTGCCCTGTTGTTTAGCTGGGGGGGGGGGGGGGGGGGGGGGTCGCAGGGAGGCACTCTATGCAGGTGACATGTGTTCATATTCTGCTTGGTCTGCCCTGTTGTTTAGCTGGGGGGGGGGGGGGGGGGGGGTCGCAGGGAGGCACTCTATGCAGGTGACATGTGTTCATATTCTGCTTGGTCTGCCCTGTTGTTTAGCTGGGGGGGTGGCAGGGAGGCACTCTATGCAGGTGACATGTGTTCATATTCTGCTTGGTCTGCCCTGTTGTTTAGCTGGGGGGGGGGGGGGGGGGGTCGCAGGGAGGCACTCTATGCAGGTGACATGTGTTCATATTCTGCTTGGTCTGCCCTGGATTCCCCGGCTGAAGCACAGGCCTTCAACCAACCCATGTCAAGCTGTCCAGTCTTTAATTATCTCATGCAGCGCCCTCCATTCCTTCCTGCCTGTATAATTCCTCTCTGTCTCCTGTTGTCAGATTGTCCTATATTTCACTGACCCTGTGGGTTCCAGAAGAGACCAGTGACACTATTACCAGATTAGTGTAATGTGTGTCCTACCAGCATCTTTCTGCCCCATCTTGGTTGGCTGGAATCTGTTTAGTTCTCTCCCTAAGCTATGCTACCAGCATCTTTCTGCCACATCTTGGTTGGCTGGAATCTGTTTAGTTCTCTCCCTAAGCTATGCTACCAGCATCTTTCTGCCACATCTTGGTTGCCTGGAATCTGTTTAGTTCTCTCCCTAGGCTATGCTACCAGCATCTTTCTGCCACATCTTGGTTGGCTGGAATCTGTTTAGTTCTCTCCCTAAGCTATGCTACCAGCATCTTTCTGCCACATCTTGGTTGGCTGGAATCTGTTTAGTTCTCTCCCTAAGCTATGCTACCAGCATCTTTCTGCCCCATCTTGGTTGGCTGAAATCTGTTTAGTTCTCTCCCTAAGCTATGCTACCAGCATCTTTCTGCCCCATCTTGGTTGGCTGAAATCTGTTTAGTTCTCTCCCTAAGCTATGCTACCAGCATCTTTCTGCCCCATCTTGATTGGCTGGAATCTGTTTAGTTCTCTCCCTAAGCTATGCTACCAGCATCTTTCTGCCCCATCTTGGTTGGCTGAAATCTGTTTAGTTCTCTCCCTAAGCTATGCTACCAGCATCTTTCTGCCACATCTTGGTTGGCTGGAATCTGTTTAGTTCTCTCCCTAAGCTATGCTACCAGCATCTTTCTGCCCCATCTTGGTTGGCTGAAATCTGTTTAGTTCTCTCCCTAAGCTATGCTACCAGCATCTTTCTGCCCCATCTTGGTTGGCTGAAATCTGTTTAGTTCTCTCCCTAAGCTATGCTACCAGCATCTTTCTGCCCCATCTTGATTGGCTGGAATCTGTTTAGTTCTCTCCCTAAGCTATGCTACCAGCATCTTTCTGCCCCATCTTG
The DNA here is from genome assembly GCA_963921405.1 of Cepaea hortensis. NCBI lineage: Eukaryota > Metazoa > Mollusca > Gastropoda > Stylommatophora > Helicidae > Cepaea > Cepaea hortensis. The sequence continues at coordinate 65,934,547 of OY992893.1, forward strand.
GTTGGCTGAAATCTGTTTAGTTCTCTCCCTAAGCTATGCTACCAGCATCTTTCTGCCCCATCTTGATTGGCTGGAATCTGTTTAGTTCTCTCCCTAAGCTATGCTACCAGCATCTTTCTGCCCCATCTTGGTTGGCTGAAATCTGTTTAGTTCTCTCCCTAAGCTATGCTACCAGCATCTTTCTGCCCCATCTTGGTTGGCTGAAATCTGTTTAGTTCTCTCCCTAAGCTATGCTACCAGCATCTTTCTGCCCCATCTTGGTTGGCTGGAATCTGTTTAGTTCTCTCCCTAAGCTATGCTACCAGCATCTTTCTGCCACATCTTGGTTGGCTGAAATCTGTTTAGTTCTCTCCCTAAGCTATGCTACCAGCATCTTTCTGCCCCATCTTGGTTGGCTGGAATCTGTTTAGTTCTCTCCCTAAGCTATGCTACCAGCATCTTTCTGCCCCATCTTGGTTGGCTGGAATCTGTTTAGTTCTCTCCCTAAGCTATGCTACCAGCATCTTTCTGCCCCATCTTGGTTGGCTGGAATCTGTTTAGTTCTCTCCCTAAGCTATGCTACCAGCATCTTTCTGCCCCATCTTGGTTGGCTGAAATCTGTTTAGTTCTCTCCCTAAGCTATGCTACCAGCATCTTTCTGCCCCATCTTGGTTGGCTGAAATCTGTTTAGTTCTCTCCCTAAGCTATGCTACCAGCATCTTTCTGCCCCATCTTGGTTGGCTGAAATCTGTTTAGTTCTCTCCCTAAGCTATGCTACCAGCATCTTTCTGCCCCATCTTGGTTGGCTGGAATCTGTTTAGTTCTCTCCCTAAGCTATGCTACCAGCATCTTTCTGCCCCATCTTGGTTGGCTGGAATCTGTTTAGTTCTCTCCCTAAGCTATGCTACCAGCATCTTTCTGCCCCATCTTGGTTGGCTGAAATCTGTTTAGTTCTCTCCCTAAGCTATGCTACCAGCATCTTTCTGCCACATCTTGGTTGGCTGGAATCTGTTTAGTTCTCTCCCTAAGCTATGCTACCAGCATCTTTCTGCCACATCTTGGTTGGCTGGAATCTGTTTAGTTCTCTCCCTAAGCTATGCTACCAGCATCTTTCTGCCACATCTTGGTTGGCTGGAATCTGTTTAGTTCTCTCCCTAAGCTATGCTACCAGCATCTTTCTGCCACATCTTGGTTGGCTGGAATCTGTTTAGTTCTCTCCCTAAGCTATGCTACCAGCATCTTTCTGCCACATCTTGGTTGGCTGGAATCTGTTTAGTTCTCTCCCTAAGCTATGCTACCAGCATCTTTCTGCCACATCTTGGTTGGCTGGAATCTGTTTAGTTCTCTCCCTAAGCTATGCTTCAGATTATATCTACCATTTGAAGTTTTCTATTTATTCTATGCAGGCTCCAGTTATTGAATGTTTTGTAGTCCTCCATGTTTCTGATCCATACAGCAATATGTAAAGCTAGACAGCATTCTAGGTTTGGTATTATGAGGGGAAGTCAATAAGTCAGTCACAAATGGCTGTAGAAAAATAACTACATATAACAACTTGAAACCAGTTTATTTTTATACATACATTGTCCCTTTATTTCTCAACATAATTTCCAACAACATTGATGCACTTTATCCCATCGTTTTATCAGTCCTCCCAAACCGGCTGCATAGAACTGCATGCTCTGTTTTCTAAACCACATTTTCACTTCACATTCAACTTTGGTGTCAATCGCGAAATGTCTCCCGTCAAGGTGGGTTTTCAGTGGACCAAAAAGGTGGAAATCGCTAGAGGCTAAGTCGGGGCTGTAAGGTGGATGTTCCAGAACTTCCCACCTTAGTTGGTTAATTTTCTCCTGAGTTAATTGAGCCGTATGTGGTCTGGCATTGTCATGAAGAAGCAACACTTCTCTAGTCAGCAGTCCTGGATGTTTTCTTCGAATTACATCATGAAGCATCGATAGAACTTCACAGTACAATTCAGAATTCACATTGTCACCTTTCTTCTTGAAATTGGTTAAAAGCACTCCTTGACAATCCCAGAACACTGTCAGCATAACCTTCCTTGCTGATGGAGTAACCTTGAATTCTTGGACACAAGGCGAAGAAGGATGTTTCCATTGCACTGAAGCACGCTTTGATTCAGGCTGGTAGTGATGCACCCATGATTCGTCCCCAGTAACATTCCTGTTCAGCATGTCTTCTTCATCATCTTCATATCGACAGAGATGATGCAAGGACAGGCCAAATCGGTTCATTTTGTGTTCCTCCTTCAATTGTCTGGGTACCCACCTTGAGCACACTTTCTTAAATTTCAATCGATCATGCATTATGCTGTATGTTGAACCATGTGAGCACCCTATTGCAGATGCTACAGCGCCTATCGTTATTCGCCTGTCACCTCTAATCATCTCCACCACCTTCTGCATGGATGCTTTTGTTGCAATCTTAACAGGACGACCAGCTCGGATTTCATCAACAATTTTACAGCATCCTTGAGAAAAATTTTCTACCCAGCTATGCACCGCTTTACGGGACAAACATTTGTCAGCATAAACAGGAAGCATTTCCTTATAAATGTCCTTTGCAGGCAGTCCTTTTGCTCACAAAAAACACACAAGAGCACGTTGCTCTTTGGCTGTACACTCTGTAAGTAAAGTCGCCATTTTGTTTATACGCTGCGCATGCGCATGAGACACCTAGCGCCACCTGACGAACAGGAATATAAAGTTTGATGTTGCTGTCACCTAATGACACCTGTAGAAAACACCAACTACATTTACCTGCCATCCCACAGAACTGTGTGACTTACTTATTTACTCCTCTTAGTTGTCATTTGTTCTGACTTCCACTAACAGCTCCCCTTGCCGTTTCTGTTCTTATTTGAATGTCTCTATCTGTCCTGCCATCGGTGTCTACACTGCTACTTAGTAGGTGTACGATTCCACCTCTTGAGGCAATGTTTCATGAAGGCAGATGAGTCATAATTTTCTGGGTTTACTCTCATTAGCTTTGTCTGTCCTCTATGAGTTTTTAGACTTCACTATGACCTCCTCCCACCAGGCGTCTTTAGTTTATGTGGCATTTGATATCACGTGTGGGATACGAGGGAAATGCCATCAGTGTGATCTTGACCATCAAGCTGGCTTTATATCCATGTCTTCTGCCCTTGATATCTCATTGAAGCATAAACCCCCAACCAACTAGTGCCAAGCTGTCTGATCCTTTGCTATTTCATTCCACCATATTATTTTTGTCACTCATTCTCCCTCTTTCACTGGCCCTGTGGTTTCCAGTGGAAGTGCATTCCCAGACTGCTAAATAAGATGCTCATGTTGCAAGCCACATTTGTTCATTGTGTGGCTGAGTTTTCACAGTGTCCACGCCATGTCCTGCATTCTATGCCTTCACCTTCGTTCTAAGACCGTGGTTCTGTTTCCCCTGAGTATATGAAGTTTCTCCACCAGATAACACATTGAGAGCTGGACACGGTCTGATGGTCAGCGCAATGTTGGGTCATATTCGCCCTCACTACAGCTGCAACACTGGAGCTATTGCAGTTGACAACAGCACAAACATGGTATGGGCGTGCTGGTTAAGTGTGAACACCGATTCCTTCAGGCTGCTGGCCTGGCAACATTGTTAGAAGAGAAAACCTACCCAAAGGTAGACAACCTTGGATGGAATCTGTCTACAGGAAGCACATTGTTAGAAGAGAACACCTACCCACAGGTAGACAGGGCCCGTGACCTTGGATGGAACCTGTCTACAGGAAGCACACATGACACAAGTCGGATACGCTGACCTGTGAGGTACATAACGAGGTGTAACGCCCTCCCCTCACAGGAGGGAAGGAGAGGATTAGGTTTGAGTTGAGTCCAGAACTGGCATCACAGCACTCGCAACATTCCCACTCATGCTCTGTCCTCATCTTCAACAGCCAGCGGAGAGTCCCAATTCCAGTTGTAGTCAGATTATGTGTCTGCCTGACCACTCCTCAGAGTACTGAGTGTCGGCCAGATGCTCTGGCCACTTCCTGTCGCTCTATTCTCTCCAGGCAATGATGATGTATCTGATCATTCATGCTAAACACATGACCCAACACGGCCCTGGTCTGCCTAAATCTGCCTTACCATGCACCAATACCCCACCAAGCGGTGCAGACCCAGCCTACCTGTCCGCCTGCTCGTTTCCCATCACACCAGCATGTCCTGGGGTAAAGATCCAACATATACTCTCATCTTTTATTTCTTAATTGAAGCATGTCACTCTGCATAAAGCATGCCTGTCTTCACCTTTCTCTGGGAGTCTGATACAATTATGACAAGTATGTGCTTTTGTCTTCCAGCTTGTGGAACGCCGCTGTGACTGCCTCCACCTCCATTTGTAGACTAGATGTCGTGGCATCACATGCCGGGCTCCCCTGCACTCAGCACTGTCCATTAACCTTCGCTATGAACCCCACCCATCCATTTGCCCTCAGCCCAGAGCTATCCGTGTAGATCATTACATCACCTGGGACAGCATCGTAAATCAATAGTTGCACCTCACATTCAGGGCAAGCTGCTGGTCAATCCCTGCACTTCCGGTCCAATATGTTGACAACGCACAAGTCTGACTTTCCTTGGGCATTCGGACCCATTCCTATTCTTTCCTAATGTTCTTAAGCATGCACACTTCTCTGATTGTGTCCTCTGACTGAGCCATCAATGTTTTTCCTCTGATCAACCTGTGGTCCTTAACTGTGTCGAGAACATCGTGCAGGGGTGTTACTTATCTGCAGCCACTCATAGACATGATTTACCCTGCAGCACTTTGCGCCTGTCTGCCTTTGTTGGTAAAGTTAGGATGCATTGCACACACTTGTGGCGTGTCCCTTGTGCATTCTAGGATTACCTGCAAAACTGCATTCATTAGGTTGGTTCACAGAGAAGCACAAATTTCATTAACCAGACTGCTGGTTCACAGAGAAGCACAAATTTCATTAACCAGACCTGCTGGTTCACAGAGAAGCACAAATTTCATTAACCAGACCTGCTGGTTCACAGAGAAGCACAAATGTCATTAACCAGACCTGCTGGTTCACAGAGAAGCACACATTTCATTAACCAGACCTGCTGGTGTACATCATACCACATGTCAGGCCAGCAGAACTTTCACAGGAAATGAAACTGACCACCAAACTTTGGATCCATCCATCCATCATGTGCCATGCCGGTAAGCGTGGGCGGTCATGTTCTGCCATCTCACTCGATCACCAGAGCCGTGGATCAGCTCCGTGTTTCTGTCTCGACCATGCCACAAGGCCAAGCCATCCAGGTATTTGCTTCTAGGTCTTCCCCTTGGTCTGTTCCCCTCGATCTTACCAGTTGTCACCAAGTTCTCCAAATCATTTCTTCTCATAACATGCACAAAAAATTGTGACTGTCTACGTCTAATGTCTCTAATCAGTTTACGATCTTCATTTGTTTCTTGAAGGACTTGTTCATTGGTCTTTCTGGCTGTCTATGGTATTCTTCCAACTTTCAATATCTGACTCCAATATCTTCTTCTTCTGCGTTCATCCAGAGTTTTATCTGACGTGACCTGCGTTGTGCCTGTTTACACCAGAGCTGCGTTTTTGCGCCGTTAGGCTGACACATCCGACTTCTGCGGGCATTTGTTGACTGGGTTATCCTTCCCGGGTGACTCTAATATTACATCAGTCTACTGTCAGCATCAAAACATGGAAAACCACTACAATGATGACTAATAAACTACAAATATTCATTAGCTATTGCCTGTGCAGAATAGAAGGACTAAAATGGTTTGACAAAATCACCAATGTGGAGTTCAGGGAGTGAACTGAACAAATACCAGTGAATCAAGAAGTGGGGAAAAGATGCTGATGCTGGATAGGACACCCAATGAGAAAACCAGTGAAAATTATCAATAGAAAGACAAAGTCCATGGTTTGAAACCCATAGGGCAAAAGAAATACAGGGAGAACTAAAAAATCATGGAGATGAGAATTAGAGACAGATGAGTAATATGGGAGAACATGGTTTGGGCTGAATGAGAGTGCAAGAGATAGGATGGCTTGATGTCAGTTGGCTATACTCCACTGGATGATACAGGGCAGAAACAGAAGATCCAACATGTCTATGATATGTAAAATATGACATCATTCACGTGATGCCAGGTATTAGCAATAGAAGATAAGTAGTTTTGTACCTACTGAGTTATAAATAAATAAGATCTGTTAAATCATTAACATAATAGAATTATAACAAAAGAACATCAAAATCCAAAAATCATTCATAATGTTAGAAATTTAATAAGTTAATTACAGCAGTTTGAATACAAACTGAAATTAAACAAGTACATTTAGAGAATGGCAACATGTCACTTACCTTGGTAATGAAATAGAAGACAGAGTAAGCAAACACATACAAAGCTGATCCACCAGACACAACGAACGTTCTCCACCACCAGTGATAGTCCTGAGGAGCAAATCAACACACAAGCTGTGACTGTGATGACTGAACATCAGCAGTTTTACACAAGAGCACAACAAACACAACAAGCTCAGACATGTTTCTGTATCATCTGACATGTTAACTTCATGTAACCATGACTCATCCACTACCAATGTCATATAGTTACTTGATTTCTCCATCAGATTCTGGCATAATAAAGAGCTGCTGTCAGCTAGTTTCTGTTCATAGTTACTTTCATCAAAAGTGTATTTTGAAATATTGATTACACAAAGTACCTTCATGAAGTTCCTGCAGTTCTGCTGATTAAACACATCAGAAACAATAACATCATGTACACTATTTGTTAATAAGATCAGAAACCATGTGCCCCGAAGACATGTCCTGCCATGAGTCTGTGGTGTGCTAGGGCATCACATGTTGTTAGCCTGAATCACAGGAATCAGTGACCAATCCTTCCCTCATTCAGCAGGTGAAGAGCCCAGGCTCTCATCCGACCATGCTCATGACATTACCAGTGTCCTTCCAAATAGTTCCATTCAGCAACCAGTTTTATCACCATCCCCGGGACCCACAATAGGTTGACCCAGCCTCACGTGGGTACCAAGTCATTGTCTGGGATGTAAAGGTGCCCACTACAATACTGGCCAATCTAAACATAGAGGCCAGCACCATATACAAATATATATAGTTAGTTGCATGTCCTTTACAGGACGTCACAGTCGTCACCAGCAGTTTTTGCAGTTGTCACCTCTTGGCATGTTCACGCTCAGTAGTTTGTCATTGCTTTCTGATTGACCAGCATCCATACCATTTCATAAAAAACCAATGCAAGGCGGTCTGCTACCAAATCGTCCCCAGCTGTGCTTCGAACATGAGTATGTGGGATAATGAACTGCGTCCGTAACCCCATCAGCGCGGAGCCGGCATACATATATATAGATTTATATCTCATGATATGAAAAGAGGTCCTTTACTCACTACTTTTATGTCAGCAATGGTGTTTCGTCAAGGTCACTGTGATTTTTTAAAACACTATAACGCCCAAAAGAGAAGTAATCATTCAAACGTAGACTTCTTGAAGCTAGCCCATATTTACCACTGATTTTATTATTCTGCAAGTTATCTTTATAATCTTCTTATCTGCATGTTCATCAGTTATCTTAGAATCTTCTTATCTGCATGTTCTTCAGTTATCTTAGAATTAGAGGTGTACCGGATTTCGGCTCCGGCTCCGGAAAATCCGGAATCCGGCCATTTTTACAAATCCGGCTTCGGCTCCGGCCGGATCTCACTTCATAAATCCGGCCAAATCCGGCTACAGCCGGATTTCAAAAATTTGAATCCAGTACAACCCTAGTGAAAACACTCATGGCTTTCCTCCAGAAAGAAGGTAGTGATGCTGGGATCAAAACTATGAAAGCAGCCCTGCTTGAAGCTGTTAGCAGCAGATTTGCGGACATTGAATCCAACAGTATTTACACCTGTGCCACACTACTGGATCCTCGATTCAAGCTGTGCTTCTTCTCCGAACGTGGTAGAAGTGATGCACGAGCCCATCTGCTGTTAGCAGCTAACTCCATTATTGATTCAGCAAACACAGTCAGTCCACAGGATCCATCAGCTACTAGTAGTAGTAGTAGTACTAGTGTTTTGACTTCTGTGAGCACTGCCACACGGTACGAGTCCAGCCTATGGAGCTGTTTTGACACAATTGTCGAGGAAAATCCTACCACAGATCGTTCTGCAAGTGCCGAAGGCAACAGCATTAACACTGAGGTGACACAGTACCTGTCAGAGCCACTTCAAACTCGACAGTCAGATCCAGTTTCATGGTGGCATGCCAATAAGCAAAGATTTCCAAGTATGGCTAGACTAGCGCAGGCATTTCTTGCACCACCACCTACAAGTGTGCCATCGGAAAGGCTGTTCAGTACTGCAGGAGACATTATCACTGACCACCGTAGTAGCCTTTTACCACAAAATGCGGAGACGTTGATTTTCCTGAAATACAACTCGTCCCTTCTTGACTCTGAGAGTTCAACTTCACAGCCGTAATGAAGACTGACTGACTGAAATAGTGAAATTACTGAATGAATGTATTTCAATAAATTCAATCTGTTCAATGTACTGTTGTTGTGAGTTGTAACTGAGCTGCCAATTTGCCAACTGAAAACAATGTGAAAACTAAAAACTGACACTGAAAACTAAAAATTAAAATTACTAAATTAGCATTATGTGCTTATGTATTATGTTTCATCTTGAACTTATGGAACTTAATATTACTTAATTACTTATTCTAATGTAAATGTAATTATTTTACATTTAAATGATTTAATATGAGTATATGTCATCATTGTCATGTCTATAGTAATGAACTGCAGTAATGAACAGTCGAGTGACTCCACTCACCTAAGTCAAGTGATGTAGTAAGTTATTTTATTTTTATTTTTTTATTTGTAAATCCGGCTCCGGCCGGATCTCACTTCATAAATCCGGCTCCGGCCGGATCACACTTCATAAATCCGGCCAAATCCGGCTCCGGCCGGATTTCAAAAATTTGAATCCGGTACAGCCCTACTTAGAATCTTCTCATCTGCATGTTCATCACCTTTTGGTCATGTTATCCTAGTAGAAAACAATCGCTATACGACTAAGTGTCAATTTCATCACCTTTTGGTCATGTTATCCTAGTAGAAAACAATCGCTATACGACTAAGTGTCAATTTCATCACCTTTTGGTCATGTTATCCTAGTAGAAAACAATCGCTATACGACTAAGTGTCAATTTCATCACATATGTATGCTACAGACAGCAGTACCAACACTTGTGTCCCCATCAATATTGTATAACACATACAGTAGTCCTAACGTTCCATGATTATTTACTGTCACCACCAATGCTGAATTCCAGAGACATACTTGTCACCAACATTGTATACCAGAGACAGGACAGAGACACTACCAAAATACTTCTGTCACCAATAATGTTGTATTCCAGAAACAGTAGTTTCAACAATTTTGTTGACCAGAGACAGGAGTCCAAACACACCCCTTACTTATGTCACCAACAATATGGTATATGAGACAGCTGCCCCAACACTCCCACAAACATGCTGTATCACCAACAGTGTTGTATGTAACTGCCAGCAGTCCCAACACTTTCATATAACTGAATGTTACTATCAACTTGGTTATTTGATCAAATCTATTAGAATATTATCTGAAGTGTACCATTCCAAACTGTTGTTAAATTTCAAACTTGCATACAAAAAGACTTATTTTGTATCAGTATGCATGTATCAACATAGTTCATTTACAATGACACAAGGACAACAATCTATTTCACTGTTTGGTTAAATATATGTAACTGTATCCTGTTTGACTCAGCTCTGGGAGGCACAGTGGCTAGCACACTAGCTGCTGACTAAGTGGCCATAGGTTCACATCCCTACTGCTGCAAGGATTTCTGTTTAACTAAAATGTGCACGCAGAGATGTTCTGGGAAGTAAAGGCCACCTACATGATACTGCTCACATCACCGTAAGTACCCCTGGGCTGTGAGCTAGCACCAGATAGCCAACATGCCTCACCACATGGCAATATCTATGTGACTGACTCACCTCTCCACACAGCTGGAAGTAGACCATCACCACAGCTATCTGTGACACAGAGATCACCACATGGCAATATCTATGTGACTGACTCACCTCTCCACACAGCTGGAAGTAGACCATCACCACAGCTATCTGTGACACGGAGATCACCACATGGCAATATCTATGTGACTGACTCACCTCTCCACACAGCTGGAAGTAGACCATCACCACAGCTATCTGTGACACGGAGATCACCAAAATAATGAACACTAAGAAGAGGAAGCCAAACAGGTAGTAGTACTGGTTTTCCCATATAGCCTGAAGACATGGGGAGAAAAACAACAGTAGATGAAAATATATAGAAACATGGCACAAATATCATTTTTACGAGTTTATTTCATTTGTATTGCATGCCATAGTTCCTTTTCCTGAATTATTTTTGATTTTATCTAAAATGTTGTTGACAGTTTGCTGTTAGTCAAAGCTGTCCTGATATTTGCTCTTTCAGTAATGTCTTATAATGTCACAAAAATAACAATCATAAAAATATGGAAGAGTTATCTGAGCATCCAGACATTCTGCAGAAATGTCAGATAAAGCTATGAGTTTACAGAAATGTCAGATAAAGCTATGAGTTTACAGAAATGTCAGATAAAGCTATGAGTTTACAGAAATGTCAGATAAAGCTATGAGTTTACAGAAATGTCAGATAAAGCTATGAGTTTACAGAAATGTCAGATAAAGCTATGAGTTTACAGAAATGTCAGATAAAGCTATGAGTTTACAGAAATGTCAGATAAAGCTATGAGTTTACAGAAATGTCAGATAAAGCTATGAGTTTACAGAAATGTCAGATAAAGCTATGAGTTTACAGAAATGTCAGATAAAGCTATGAGTTTACAGAAATGTCAGATAAAGCTATGAGTTTACAGAAATGTCAGATAAAGCTATGAGTTTACAGAAATGTCAGATAAAGCTATGAGTTTACAGAAATGTCAGATAAAGCTATGAGTTTACAGAAATGTCAGATAAAGCTATGAGTTTTTATCCTCACGTTAACACCTTTTGTTGTTCAACATCCATTGGAACAACACCAAAAGGACATCCAGGCTTCAAGGTCAGGCAGATGCAACACAAGGGCTTTCTCCACAAATCAAAGGGGCTTCCTGTACATGACAATCTGGTTCTGAACTGCCACAAGAAACTGTCATATCTTGCACATAAATGCTTGCCTCACTTTTTCCTCAGTCTATGGCTAGCACTTATAAGGACTCATCAGACAGGGACCAAAGATGTTCCTGAGTTGAGAAAGCATGCCGGGAGAAGATGTCTTCCATAGCTGAGTGTTCAATACTGGGTTTTCCTTGTGCTGCACAATCACCTGGGCCATGCAATGACCGAGCTTTGGTCAGACAGCTGCCTCCTGATTCCTGGTTCTGGATCTTGGTCTAGCACTAACAGTCACAATGGGTGTGACATTTTGGTAGGGAATCAACCCTGGGAAATATGCACAGAGCAGTGTTTATTACATTGCTTTGTGTCTGAATTAAAGTAGTAAGTGCTGGAAATACAATCAACGTGTAGGGGGCATTGGGTAGAATAAATACTCTGGAACTGCACACAGTGGTGTGACTGGGTAGGGTTTCAACCTTGGAAAATTTGGGATAGCTGCAAATGTCCCTGCAGTGGATGGGTCAACTATTACTTTCCTACGTGTTGGCCAGTCTGTGCTGTGAATTTAAATTCAAGCTGGCATGATCACGTTATACTATTAAATATACTATAGGATATATGGGCAAATAGCGAAGCATGCCTTTAACTGAGTAAAACTTCTGGAGCAACCAATTGTCAATTTGTTGTTGTCTATACTGGCACAGCAACAACTATCATTAGCAATGGCAACCCCTCTGCTGTGTATCCAACTTGTAGCGACAGAGCGGCTTGCCTGTTTCAATTACCTCCATGCGCTCTGATAACGGTAGCGTAGCAAATGGTAGGGTCTCACACACCAGACAGGTCAAGGGGAAGTCATGCACAAACATGTCGCCTCATAGGTAGACTGGGGACAGTCAAAGAGAGACCAGGGAAAGCAAATCCAAAAAATTTGCTGCTTGAAATTGAACATACTGAGCCATAGGATTGATGAAACAATGCATACTAAGCCATAGGATTGATGAAACAGTGCAACGCCACTCACTACTGACCAATAAAAAGATGTCATTTGCAATGAGAAAAAGAATGTTGAGATGCTACATAGAACCTGTGCTTTTGTCTGGATGTGAGGCGTTGACAATAAACAGACAAGCTGAAAAACATCTGATGGCTGCAAAAATGTGGTTTCTGAGGAAAATGCAAAGAATATTATGGACAGACAGAAAAACCAACGACCAAGTACTATAAGAAACAAAAGAAAATCGTAAACCGATTAGAGACAATAGACGTAGACAGTCAAACATTTTTGGGCATGTTATGAGAAGAAATATATTGGAGAACTTTGTGAAAACTGGCAAGATCGAGGGGAAAAGAGCAAGGGGAGGGAAGAGAAGTAAATACCTGGATTGCTTGGCCACGTGGCAAGGTCGATACAAGAACATAGAGCTGATCCACGACTCTGGTGATTGAATGAGATGGTGAATCATGACCGCCCACGCTTACCGTCATGGCACATATAATGATGATTTGAAATATTTCACCGTTAAAGAAAAGCACAACCTACATCATCTATCATAACAGAGTGAATACAGTATTCAGCACATCACAAAATTCTTTAAGCAGATTTCAATCATGGCTAAACCATGTTCCAGGATGAAGAATATATTTATATAATGCACAGACACAAATCACTATTGTATTATACATACATCTGTTTTAGAACTCTTGCTGGAAGAATCAAATATACATACAACTTACACCTTCTGTTCCTCCTATTCCATGACCCATCTATGGGACATTACTGTGTCATAATGAACATATTAAGAGCCTATCCAGTGATCCCTGTCCCTTTCTTTCTGCGGCAATACACAATCACATTGCAATGTCACATGCCTGTTCAGACTTGAACATTACAATTTGCTGAATGAATGTCACTATATGTACAATAGTCTGTTATTCCTTTATCTGGATAAATTGTTTCTGAAACAGGAAAATATTTAAAAACCTAGACTCACAAACACAATTATGTCAAACCCTCATTAGGTCAAATATTTGTAAGTCTACTCCACAACATATTGCTTAATATTGCCTATTTAAGTTTTCATGACTGTAACAAGAATTGGCGCCCAGTGTTTTATATACTATATTTGTGTTTACTACAAGATCGTCTACTTTTCTGACTAATTTTCTGATTTTGACAAGATTGTCCCCTAATTTTCTCACTAACTTTCTGTTCTGATTCAAATTATATTTTGTCTATCATGCCAAAAACCACTTTCCCCTGCATCGCTAAAGACTAAGAAAACATGCGATTGGGAGCAGTTGCAGTTACAAACCCAATGTGTTCACAAATAAGTGAAGTGAAACGGTGACCCTTCACTGCTGCTGCTGCTGCAGCTGTCAAGTCTGTGTGTAATGTTTAACATGAAACAATGATTGATATTCACCACATTACAAAACAGCACTTACAGTGAAGATAAAAAACAGCTCAATGAACATGGCACCAAAAGGCAAGATTCCAGCCATCAATGTTCTGAAACAAACAAACGCAGGTGACTGTGTATTCAGTGTTGTCTCATATAGGCTGTGCTGCCACACTGGCCAACAATGCTGACATTGTCTCTGGTATCAAGTACACATGTTGAGTGTGTCTGTGGTGTATGCCTGTAATAATGCTGAAATTGTCTCCGGTATGCTTGCTTGTGTTCGCTGGCCGTGAACTCCAATGCGAAAGTCCTGTATGTCGGATGAAGGCATCATGTTGTCCAACATCAGAGTGATGTCATACAGGACCTGAGGTTTGCGTGAGTATCTGTTGTCCCATGTCTGGCTTATTGGTGTGCAGACTGGTGGTTTCTCGCCGTACAGGACACTCTCTGACTTCGGAGGAATCGGCGATCCTACTGACTTTAGCCAGGACCCCGAAGGGACCTGTTGCCCAAGACGCTCGACGAGGACGCGTCAATAGGTCCTGGCCAGTATATAACCCGGCCCTGGTGCCTTGGAAACACCTCTGCGTCCCGTCTCCGGTATAAAGTCACATGTTAGCATGTCTGTGGTGTGGTGTATGCCTGCAATAATGCTGACATTGTCTCTGGTATAAAGTCACATGTTGAGTGTGTCTGTGGTGTGGTGTATCCTTGCAATAATGCTGACATTGTCTCTGGTATAAATGACACATGTTAGCATGTCTGTGGTGTGGTGTATCCTTGCAATAATGCTGACATTGTCTCTGGTATAAAGTCACATGTTGAGTGTGTCTGTGGTGTGGTGTATCCTTGCAATAATGCTGACATTGTCTCTGGTATAAATGACACATGTTAGCATGTCTGTGGTGTGGTGTATCCTTGCAATAATGCTGACATTGTCTCTGGTATAAAGTACACATGTTGAGTGTGTCTGTGGTGTGGTGTATGCCTGCAATGTTTACTTGTAGAGGTCATGGGTTTGAATATCGCTCAAGACAGACATGTGTAACAACACTGACCTGAACCTACAGATGCCACCAGCCTAACATGGCTGCCAAGACATTACCGGGACAGTCAAGGTTCAGCAACATATTGACCATGTCACTGATCAGGTTTGGTTTTGCACTCGCTAGCTTTGAACTCAAGCACAGACACTACTTCTAGTAGCACTGGACTGAATTTTGTGTGTGATTTAACTTTCCCTATTACCAGTGTCCCTCGCCATCAAATGAACCCACTCCAACTTCTGAGGTACTTGTAATTTACGTACCCAAGTCAAGGACAACAGGTCAAGATTTTAGTCCAACTGACCATTGTAGGGGCTGAACCCCCTACCTTCAGCATCAGCACACGTGGTGTTTAAGAATGGACGCTCTTGTTCATTCTGACCTCCACTGATCAGGTGTCAATTGGTCTATAAAATATGGGACTGGCAGAATATACCCAATATGTCTCAAGATGTGGAAACAGGTGCTTCCCTTTCACTTTAATCAATTGTAAAATTGCCATATCAGGAAAAACAATATGCAGGAATTGCTGAGGACATCGAATCAAAACAACCAAGACCATAATTGATTTCTACAGTTTTTGGTTAAATTATCTAAAGACAAATTTGCAAACATAAGAGCGGATAAGGAATACAATTACTGAAGCAGCACATACTCACCCCAATATAGGATTCATGTACCATGACTGCTCTGGAACTTGTCGAGGAATCTGGTTTGTTCTAACAGGATGTTCATAGGCCTGAAATTGGTCAGAAATATTTTCAGTGTTAAAAACTCTACTCGTGGTCAGCAATATTTTCAAAATGTTAAACTGTCTTCCCGTGATCAGAAATATTTTCAAAAATGTCTTCCCATCCTGCTCCTACAGGCTGAACAAGGCAACAATGAGATAACACACTGCCAATATGAGAACAGCCTGTGTTAGGCTGAACAAGGCAACAATGAGATAACACACTGCCAATATGAGAACAGCCTGTGTTAGGCTGAACAAGGCAACAATGAGATAACACACTGCCAATATGAGAACAGCCTGTGTTAGGCTGAACAAGGCAACAATGAGATAACACACTGCCAATATGAGAACAGCCTGTGTTAGGCTGAACAAGGCAACAATGAGATAACACACTGCCAATATGAGAACAGCCTGTGTTAGGCTGAACAAGGCAACAATGAGATAACACACTGCCAATATGAGAACAGCCTGTGTTAGGCTGAACAAGGCAACAATGAGATAACACACTGCCAATATGAGAACAGCCTGTGTTAGGCTGAACAAGGCAACAATGAGATAACACACTGCCAATATGAGAACAGCCTGTGTTAGGCTGAACAAGGCAACAATGAGATAACACACTGCCAATATGAGAACAGCCTGTGTTAGGCTGAACAAGGCAACAATGAGATAACACACTGCCAATATGAGAACAGCCTGTGTTAGGCTGAACAAGGCAACAATGAGATAACACACTGCCAATATGAGAACAGCCTGTGTTAGGCTGAACAAGGCAACAATGAGATAACACACTGCCAATATGAGAACAGCCTGTGTTAGGCTGAACAAGGCAACAATGAGATAACACACTGCCAATATGAGAACAGCCTGTGTTAGGCTGAACAAGGCAACAATGAGATAACACACTGCCAATATGAGAACAGCCTGTGTTAGGCTGAACAAGGCAACAATGAGATAACACACTGCCAATATGAGAACAGCCTGTGTTAGGCTGAACAAGGCAACAATGAGATAACACACTGCCAATATGAGAACAGCCTGTGTTAGGCTGAACAAGGCAACAATGAGATAACACACTGCCAATATGAGAACAGCCTGTGTTAGGCTGAACAAGGCAACAATGAGATAACACACTGCCAATATGAGAACAGCCTGTGTTAGGCTGAACAAGGCAACAATGAGATAACACACTGCCAATATGAGAACAGCCTGTGTTAGGCTGAACAAGGCAACAATGAGATAACACACTGCCAATATGAGAACAGCCTGTGTTAGGCTGAACAAGGCAACAATGAGATAACACACTGCCAATATGAGAACAGCCTGTGTTAGGCTGAACAAGGCAACAATGAGATAACACACTGCCAATATGAGAACAGCCTGTGTTAGGCTGAACAAGGCAACAATGAGATAACACACTGCCAATATGAGAACAGCCTGTGTTAGGCTGAACAAGGCAACAATGAGATAACACACTGCCAATATGAGAACAGCCTGTGTTAGGCTGAACAAGGCAACAATGAGATAACACACTGCCAATATGAGAACAGCCTGTGTTAGGCTGAACAAGGCAACAATGAGATAACACACTGCCAATATGAGAACAGCCTGTGTTAGGCTGAACAAGGCAACAATGAGATAACACACTGCCAATATGAGAACAGCCTGTGTTAGGCTGAACAAGGCAACAATGAGATAACACACTGCCAATATGAGAACAGCCTGTGTTAGGCTGAACAAGGCAACAATGAGATAACACACTGCCAATATGAGAACAGCCTGTGTTAGGCTGAACAAGGCAACAATGAGATAACACACTGCCAATATGAGAACAGCCTGTGTTAGGCTGAACAAGGCAACAATGAGATAACACACTGCCAATATGAGAACAGCCTGTGTTAGGCTGAACAAGGCAACAATGAGATAACACACTGCCAATATGAGAACAGCCTGTGTTAGGCTGAACAAGGCAACAATGAGATAACACACTGCCAATATGAGAACAGCCTGTGTTAGGCTGAACAAGGCAACAATGAGATAACACACTGCCAATATGAGAACAGCCTGTGTTAGGCTGAACAAGGCAACAATGAGATAACACACTGCCAATATGAGAACAGCCTGTGTTAGGCTGAACAAGGCAACAATGAGATAACACACTGCCAATATGAGAACAGCCTGTGTTAGGCTGAACAAGGCAACAATGAGATAACACACTGCCAATATGAGAACAGCCTGTGTTAGGCTGAACAAGGCAACAATGAGATAACACACTGCCAATATGAGAACAGCCTGTGTTAGGCTGAACAAGGCAACAATGAGATAACACACTGCCAATATGAGAACAGCCTGTGTTAGGCTGAACAAGGCAACAATGAGATAACACACTGCCAATATGAGAACAGCCTGTGTTAGGCTGAACAAGGCAACAATGAGATAACACACTGCCAATATGAGAACAGCCTGTGTTAGGCTGAACAAGGCAACAATGAGATAACACACTGCCAATATGAGAACAGCCTGTGTTAGGCTGAACAAGGCAACAATGAGATAACACACTGCCAATATGAGAACAGCCTGTGTTAGGCTGAACAAGGCAACAATGAGATAACACACTGCCAATATGAGAACAGCCTGTGTTAGGCTGAACAAGGCAACAATGAGATAACACACTGCCAATATGAGAACAGCCTGTGTTAGGCTGAACAAGGCAACAATGAGATAACACACTGCCAATATGAGAACATCCTGTGTTAGGCTGAACAAGGCAACAATGAGATAACACACTGCCAATATGAGAACAGCCTGTGTTAGGCTGAACAAGGCAACAATGAGATAACACACTGCCAATATGAGAACAGCCTGTGTTAGGCTGAACAAGGCAACAATGAGATAACACACTGCCAATATGAGAACAGCCTGTGTTAGGCTGAACAAGGCAACAATGAGATAACACACTGCCAATATGAGAACAGCCTGTGTTAGGCTGAACAAGGCAACAATGAGATAACACACTGCCAATATGAGAACAGCCTGTGTTAGGCTGAACAAGGCAACAATGAGATAACACACTGCCAATATGAGAACATCCTGTGTTAGGCTGAACAAGGCAACAATGAGATAACACACTGCCAATATGAGAACAGCCTGTGTTAGGCTGAACAAGGCAACAATGAGATAACACACTGCCAATATGAGAACAGCCTGTGTTAGGCTGAACAAGGCAACAATGAGATAACACACTGCCAATATGAGAACAGCCTGTGTTAGGCTGAACAAGGCAACAATGAGATAACACACTGCCAATATGAGAACAGCCTGTGTTAGGCTGAACAAGGCAACAATGAGATAACACACTGCCAATATGAGAACAGCCTGTGTTAGGCTGAACAAGGCAACAATGAGATAACACACTGCCAATATGAGAACAGCCTGTGTTAGGCTGAACAAGGCAACAATGAGATAACACACTGCCAATATGAGAACATCCTGTGTTAGGCTGAACAAGGCAACAATGAGATAACACACTGCCAATATGAGAACAGCCTGTGTTAGGCTGAACAAGGCAACAATGAGATAACACACTGCCAATATGAGAACAGCCTGTGTTAGGCTGAACAAGGCAACAATGAGATAACACACTGCCAATATGAGAACAGCCTGTGTTAGGCTGAACAAGGCAACAATGAGATAACACACTGCCAATATGAGAACAGCCTGTGTTAGGCTGAACAAGGCAACAATGAGATAACACACTGCCAATATGAGAACAGCCTGTGTTAGGCTGAACAAGGCAACAATGAGATAACACACTGCCAATATGAGAACAGCCTGTGTTAGGCTGAACAAGGCAACAATGAGATAACACACTGCCAATATGAGAACAGCCTGTGTTAGGCTGAACAAGGCAACAATGAGATAACACACTGCCAATATGAGAACAGCCTGTGTTAGGCTGAACAAGGCAACAATGAGATAACACACTGCCAATATGAGAACAGCCTGTGTTAGGCTGAACAAGGCAACAATGAGATAACACACTGCCAATATGAGAACAGCCTGTGTTAGGCTGAACAAGGCAACAATGAGATAACACACTGCCAATATGAGAACAGCCTGTGTTAGGCTGAACAAGGCAACAATGAGATAACACACTGCCAATATGAGAACAGCCTGTGTTAGGCTGAACAAGGCAACAATGAGATAACACACTGCCAATATGAGAACAGCCTGTGTTAGGCTGAACAAGGCAACAATGAGATAACACACTGCCAATATGAGAACAGCCTGTGTTAGGCTGAACAAGGCAACAATGAGATAACACACTGCCAATATGAGAACAGCCTGTGTTTAATGCCAAGAAACATACCCCCAGTGCCCAGACTCATCCAGGACAGTTTATGACCAAGTGTCTGGCATTCATCTCCCCATCACTATGTAAGCTTCTAAATGATAGTTTCTTTTGTAGTCACCCATACAGCAGCAATCACAAGTTGCCAATTACTTTTAAGACATATATAAATGCAGCTGAAATTGTTCTTCAATATTAACTCTTAATTCACAACATTTAATGTCAGCCTTCAGACATATCCTATATTAACATACAATAAAATATACAGATAGCACAAATAACCTTCTTCTTTTGTCTTTTCAACACATTCCGCCCCTTACGCTATGGAGCTTAACCCTAGCACAAAAATAATGCAGCAACTAATTACTGTAAGTGTAACTTATGAATGTGTAATGACCAGCAAAAACAGATAGTTTATAGTTACTATCTGCAGAAGTGTCAAACCAGCAACTGATAACACTGCTATGTAACATACCTGCTTTCTGAAGCCAAAGTAGAAGCCCACGAAAATCAGTGGCAGGGAGATGCCAAACCACATGCAAAATAAGGCCAGCATGGTAGTGAAAGGTACCTGAATGAAACAAGAAACAATTCACAATATTGCAGTTTCAAGTACTGTTACGTTAGTGGATAGGTAACTTATTTAAACATGACTGACCTATGTTCTTGACATGCTTCTAAAGAGATACTGTGTAACATTGTTCCCATAGACAGGAGATAGAGAAATACTTACTGCTCCAGATGAATGTTTTCCCCAGATGAAGAAGTTCAGAAGCAGGCAAATACCAAACAGAATGGCTGGATACACAGTGGCTGTCTGTGGAAGCAAGTCAACAAATACATCATCAAACATCAAGTAAATATCAGATATGCATTTCTTCACACGAACAAAGCCTGACTGTCTGTGTCATGCACTTCAAATACAAGCATATACACAATCTCGGGGATACACTGCATGTGTCTACCAGTGTTCAAACCTTGGACAGGGTACACAGTTTCTAGGTTAGCTAATCTCTAGTGCTCACATCCTCCACTTGGACAGGGTACACAGTTTCTAGGTTAGCTAATCTCTAGTGCTCATATCCTCCACTTGGACAGGGTACACAGTTTCTAGGTTAGCTAATCTCTAGTGCTCATATCCTCCACTTGGACAGGGTACACAGTTTCTAGGTTAGCTAATCTCTAGTGCTCACATCCTCCACTTGGACAGGGTACAGTTTCTAGGTTAGCTAATCTCTAGTGCTCATATCCTCCTGTCAGAATCTCCAATAAGGGGTTAGAGAGTTAAAAAAAAAGTCGCTTAAAAGTCGACAGGGTCGACTTCATTGCACCGGGTTTTATCCCATATGGCTCGGTCTCTTTCCGCAGCACGGAAAGCGTCGCACAAAGCACGAACTCCGTAGCTTTTAGCGACGACCCACAGGAGTCTCCGAAACATTTAACTCGTAAACCGAAGGGTGCGGCCCGGAATCGAACCCACAACCTTCGGAGCACGAGTCAAACGGCTTGACCACTTCGCCACAGCTAATCTCTAGTGCTCACATCCTCCACTTGGACAGGGTACACAGTTTCTAGGTTAGCTAATCTCTAGTGCTCACATCCTCCACTTGGACAGGGTACACAGTTTCTAGGTTAGCTAATCTCTAGTGCTCACATCCTCCACTTGGACAGGGTACACAGTTTCTAGGTTAGCTAATCTCTAGTGCTCATATCCTCCACTTGGACAGGGTACTCAAGGTTAGCTAATCTCTAGTGCTCACATCCTCCACTTGGACAGGGTACACAGTTTCTAGGTTAGCTAATCTCTAGTGCTCATATCCTCCACTTGGACAGGGTACTCAAGGTTAGCTAATCTCTAGTGCTCACATCCTCCACTTGGACAGGGTACAGTTTCTAGGTTAGCTAATCTCTAGTGCTCACATCCTCCACTTGGACAGGGTACTCAAGGTTAGCTAATCTCTAGTGCTCACATCCTCCACTTGGACAGGGTACAGTTTCTAGGTTAGCTAATCTCTAGTGCTCACATCCTCCACTAATTAAGAATGCCTTTGCATACAGTAGGTCATGGTATGATCAGATGGAGTATTTTGCTGCTGCATTTCCTTCCAAATGGTAAATTATCTCGAACGACAACTAGCCAGAAAGAAAAAAAAACATTACCATATGTGTGGCACGTTACACCCACCTTGGGTATTTATGATGCCCATGTTAAACATTGCCTCAACAAGTCATGTATTATTGATTACTTTTCATGCGTTTTAATGCTTATTGTTCTTTTGTTGTTAAAGAATTGCTTCATAAGAGATGTTGAATGAAAGAATGTATGAGAGGAAATAGAGTAGAAGGGCAGAATGTCAGACGGGCCTGCATGCCCAATTCTTAACCCTTTGAAAATAAAGATTTTCGTTCGTTCCATGAAAATTATCTGGAAGCCATTTTACTCACTGGCAACTGGTGTGTGTGTTTGTGTGTGGTTGTGGGGGAAGCACGTCTGTAATCATTACTATACTAATTACTGTAGCCAGACATAGATATGTATAAATTCTTCTTACAGTCCATGCCATGTGGTGTTGGTGACCATGTCTGTCCACAGCCTTCTGTCTCAAGTATTCCCAATCATTGCTAATACTGATGTTCCTTCAGGCTATATCAAACTGTTCTACTCCTTTGTCTCTTTGTGGGTTAACTTCTATCCTGATATCTTCATTATGCTTTTACCTCTCCGTGCTGTTCTCATTCTTCTATAAAACCACATCTCTGCAGCTCCTACATAACTCCTCACTAGTCTATTAACTATCCATGACTCACCTCCATATATCAGAGTTGGATTGATACAGCTGCTAAATACTGTTTCTGACCTGGACTCACAAAGATATATTGCACAGAATATTGATCATCTTGTGAAAATCTATATTTTCTTGGGCTATTCTACATGGTGTTGGCATTTGTAGCTTAGGGTTCATGAGCGCAGTTTCACAAGCCTGACCTTTTGTGTTTGAAATTAGACGCATGTGAGTGGGAAGCAGACCATTTTGCTGTGATTTTCAGTGGTGTGAGCTTCAGCCATTCAGAATGCAGTGGCAAACTACTGAACGTAAAATTGCCTACAAAATCACAATAGCCAATAAATGCTGGTGTTGACTGTGATGTGCCGTAACAAGGACATGTAACTAACTTTATTTAACTTATCTGTACATCTTCCATCTGCTGTTATCAAAGTACCCAAATACTTGAACACACTGATTTGCTTCAAACTAGCTCAATTTACCGTAATGTTGCATTTGGGAACATATTTTTTCACAAAGAATGATGGGATGCCAAGCACCATGTAAGGTTGGAGTTGTAGACATTATGAATTAGAATGAGTTGTCACAGAAACAAAAGCAGAAAACCTTTGACTAAAAAACTCTTTCTGATGTAAATATAACAATTCAGTATCTTAATTTATAATCAATAGTATAAATTTTGAGTAAGAAAACAGAATACACAATGACATAAATATCTATAAATAAATAAACACTTGCTTACAATCCATGTATAGGGAAATGTTTGTTGTTTTCAGTAAAAAATGTTTCCATGGAATAAGCTCAATATGGGGACAACCCGTTGCCGTGAAGTTGGAACCACGACTAACTAACTAACTAACTAAGCTCAGAATATTTAAATCAGATAATTTTCCTTCACTATGATTAAACAAACTACTAATATTTTTCAGGTAATACAATAATGTTCATTATCAGATGGAAAACCAAGATCAAGAAATATATACAGAAAAACATATGCCCCCGAAATATAAAAACTTTGTAATAAACCACCATCACCCACAGAAAGGAAGAATGGCTGCCTGGTGAATGGTATTTATACAACAAGGACTGTGGATGAGAGCATACAGTCGACTTACTTGGAAAGCTGCTTTTTTCCATTGAAGTCCCTTCATAGTCTTGTAGAGACGAGCAGCAAAATAGCCAGCAAAAAGCCTAGGAGAAGATGTTCAATCTACAGATCACACTGATACATACATGAAACTAAAACACTATCTGTTCATATAGTAGGTCATTCGCAGAACATCGCTCTCATCATGGCCAGTCAGAAACAGCCTCAATCTGTTGTCAGGGGTGCCCCCCACACACACATCTTCATGCCCTTTAATATGTCTTTAATATCCTGTCTCCACCTTGTTGCTGGTTGACCCCTGCCTATTCTGTCATGGACCAAGCCTTCCTTCACTGTTCTGTCTAACCCTCTGTGACATTTAATGTGGTCACAGTCTTTCAGTTTCTGAGACATGATGTTGTTTATGGGCCGTCTTCCATCTTCAGATCTGATAGAATATCAGCATTTTATTTCTTGATCCCCGGTCTTCTAAGAATGTTTCTGTAACTGTAAAGTTCAAAAGGCTGGACTGCCTTCGGTGGTGATTGTAAACAATCAAAGACTGACCTCCACTAGCTGCCACAGGAGAGATGCATGTTCTCAACAAGTTTCACTTGCCTGCTGGTGTTGAGCCACAGGTTCTGACAACAGCTGAGCCACTGCTTGGCTATGGCCAGTCTCCTACTGACTACATCTGAACATCCCCCATTGCTGTTCATTATCCAGTTAAATTATTCAGTTTGTGACATTTTCCATGTCTTTGTTGTTTACTGGCATATTTGGTTGAAAGATAATTGTTTGTGGACATTACTTTTTTTTAAAAAGATGTTATCTCCACTGTGTTTTTGACAGACAGGATTAATTATTCTAATCCCTTAGTGCTGTTTGAGGAGAGGACTGTATCATTCGCATATCTGAGTTCTGGAATTGGATTTCCACCAATTATGAATATATCAAAGTTGTCACAATATTACACGTTTTGATGTTTTTTCATTATATTTTCTGGACGATGTTGAACATATATGAGGAGAGAATGGCCCTACTGCACTCCTAATTGCATCTCAAACTAGTTTGATGTTTCACCGGCTATGCTGACAGCTGCTTTTTGTTTATGATATAATATTTCAATTAAGTGACCTAAGTGTGCCGGAAACCTCTCATACGACATTCCCCAAATACTTGATGTTGAACAATTGAAAGCCTCGCTAAGTCTATGAAACAAATATAAAGATCTATATTATATTCTCTACACTACTCAAGGATGGTTCATATATTGAAGACGTGACTCATGGTTCCTCTGCCCTGTTTGAAACCTGCATGTGCTTCTTGTAATTCACATTCTAACTTCCTTTCTTCTTCTTCTTTCGTTCGCTTGAAATATGTCTATAACTGCAATGTTGTCTCTTGTATGAATTTAACAGTCTTTTTTAGTTCACATAGCGGTCCATAGAGTTTATCTTCCACTGTCGTCTCTCTAGGCCAGAAGGTTTGCCTAGATATGTTATATTTTGGGCAGTCTTGGAGTATGTGCTCTGCTGTCTGCGACGCCAATCCACATGTGCACATGGCTGTTTCATCAATCTTGAATTTTGTATACATGTGGTTGCTTAAGCGGCTGGCCGAGTGGCTAGAACGCCGGACTCTCATTCGGGAGATCCGGGTTCGATCCCTCGGTCCCCTCTGCCGTGCGTCCACCTTGACGAGGTAGAGGGGCTTGAGCGTTCCAATGACCCCAAGAGCTATGCCGACGGTAGCACAGCTACTGGTAGGGTCACCCATGTCGGACAGGTCAAGGGAGAGGGACCAGACGAAGTGACGCACAAACCTGCTGCCTTGTAGGTAGACTGGGGACAGTCAAAGGCTAGGGAAAGCATCCCGAACAAATGCTTGTCGAAATCGGATGTACTGAGCCACAGGCTTGACAAAGAAGTGCAACGTAACTTTATCATTTCATGATGCCACAGATGAAAGTTAATCGATATGGTGCTAATCCCGTGAAGTCCCATCAGGCGGTGATAGTGCCGGGCCCCCTGCCTCGAGGGGGTCCACCCATGACTACTGGTGGTCACCTTCCCCTGTGCTGTGGAGTCAAGGCACAGAGGAGTAGGTTAAGAGCTATTGACCAAACACCCCGGACACTCAACATACTACAATGGAATGCAGAAGGAGTTTATAACAAGAAAGCCTCCCTAACACAGCGTCTTCATAAAGATAGAATAGATGTGGCATGCATTCAAGAGACACACCTCAACGCCAATCGCACATTTTCAGTCGAGGGATATCAGGCCACACGTTTCGACCGTGAAGGACATAAAGGAGGAGTTGTAATACTTACACGAAATACAATACCTTGCAGCGAAGTATCTGTGATCTCTGACAACCAAACGAAAATTATAGGTGTTGATATAATGATAAAGGACGTGAAAATAAGAATTTACAATCTATATAGCCCGGCAGATAAGGATCTTACACTCTCAAACATGGAAATAACTGACACAAATTGCATTGTTGTCGGAGACTTTAATAGCCGTTCAGAAAGATGGGGATACCCAGATACTGACAAAAGAGGAGATGAAGTGGAGGACTGGGAAATAGACTCAAATCTCCATCTACTTAACAAAGCGGATGACACACCGAGCTTCTACTCCAGAAGATGGATTACCACTTCTACTCCAGACTTAGCTTTCTGCACAGGAGACATCCTCCACAAAATCGATCGCCATGTGCTGGACCAATTAGCAGGTAGTGACCACAGACCAATCAAGCTTGTAATAAATATGGAGTATGTTCCACAGGAGCAAAAGCCTTTGCCCCGTTGGAATTACAAACAAGCAGATTGGGACAGATTTGCCATACTAACAGACAAATATTGTGAAAACGTAAATACACGATATGGCAACATGAAGCAAATGGTGGAAAGTCTAAACA
This sequence comes from Cepaea hortensis, assembly GCA_963921405.1. NCBI lineage: Eukaryota > Metazoa > Mollusca > Gastropoda > Stylommatophora > Helicidae > Cepaea > Cepaea hortensis. Next base: position 65,961,110 of record OY992893.1, read on the forward strand.
GAGCAATAATACAGGCAGCCACTGAGTCTATTCCAAGAGGAGCAAGGAAAAATTACAAACCATACTGGACTGAAGAACTACAATTTTTGGAGGACAAAGTTGAAGATGCTAGGAAGACCGCAGAGAGAGAAACAACAACTGAAGCGAACATCTCTCTCAAAGCCATCTCAGCAAAATATAAAAGAACAGTAAATCAAACAACAAGAGATTGTTGGAGGAAAAAAACAGAAAACCTGAATTTTGACAGGGATGGAAACAAACTATGGAAACTAGTGAAAGCCATGAACAATGAAGGACCTAGAAACAAACAAATAACAATTAAACAAGGAAATTCCTTGCTTACAGGAAAAAAGGCTGCAAATGCACTAATGGAACACTATGCCAGTGCAAACCACATTGATATTACAGCCGAACAGAAGAAAGCAATCAAAGATAAACAGATGCATCATACATATACAGAGACAGCAGCAGAATATATGATGGCAAATCTAACAATGGAAGAAATGGAACAGGCAATGAATACCCTAAAAAAGAAGACATCACCAGGAAAGGATGGAATCACAAATGAAATGCTAATAGGACTAGGCACTAAGGCAAAAAAGAAACTACTAGCAGTCCTAAATTACAGCTGGAAGAGGGGAATAGTCCCACAGGCATGGAAGGAAGCTATACTAATACCAGTCCCAAAGAAAGGAAAAGACCTGGAAGAACCAAATGGCTATCGACCTATCAGTCTTCTTAGCTGTGTAGGAAAATTAATGGAACGCATTATCAATGGCAGGCTAACATGGCATCTGGAAGAAAACCAACTCTTAACACCTCACCAAGCAGGATTCAGAAAGTACAGATCTACTGAAGATCAAATAACCTATATAGCTCAGGAAATAGAGGATGCCTTCCAAGAGAAAAAGCACACACTAGCAGTCTGGATAGATTTAGAAAAAGCATTTGATAAAGTATGGAAGGAAGGACTGAAAGTAAAACTGCAAAAAATGCATGTTTGCGGGAAAATGTACAAATGGATCAGCCACTACCTTGAGAACAGAACTGCCAGGACAAAAGTACAAGGACAAACCAGCAAAATGATGCTGTTGGAGCAAGGTGTCCCCCAAGGAGGAGTTCTTTCACCAACATTATTCCTAGCATATATAAACGACATCACGGAAAATTTTCCAGCCAGAGTACACACATCATCCTTTGCAGATGACCTAGCCATATGGACATCTGAAGAATATATTAGTACAGCTAACAGCAGAATACAGCAAGCCCTATTAGCGCTAGAGGACTGGTCAAAATCATGGCTAGTGAAGATAAGTGAGGAGAAAACAACATGCACAGTGTTCTCCCTCTCAACTAAAACTCAGCAACCTAAGCTGGTATTGAATGGAAAAATATTGCGCCATGAAGAAAATCCAAACTATCTAGGAGTCACCTTTGATCGTCGCCTGACATGGAAGAAACAGGTTGAGAAAAATCGAACAAGAGCAAGGCAAAGAATGGCAATCATGAAAAAGCTTGCTGGTACAACATGGGGAGCAGATGAGAAAGTTCTCAAGAAGTTATATACTGGGCGGGTGAGGCCAGTACTGGAATATGGCATTGCAGCTTGGGCAACAGCAGCTAAGTCAAACTTTAACAAAATAAGTAGAGTCCAAAATCAAGGAATGCGAATCATAACTGGAAGCCTGAAGACAACGCCTATTAATGAATTAGAAAAGATCACTTGTTTACAACCAATGCAGGATAGAAGAGATAGCAGAGCCCAGCAACAAGCAGAAAAATTTAGAAGATTGACAGACCACCCTATGTACAACAGATTTAATGGTTTTGGAAAGGGAAGACTGAAGCGTAGCAACTTTGTAGAAACTGCAAAACGAAGGATTAGGTCAGATCCTATTCTTAACATATCAACAGTCAAGCCCATACACAATGCACACAAGTTCCCAGCTTGGAGACAGCAGCAACTGCCTGAGATGATAGAAAACATTCCTGGTATTGAGAAAAAGAACACTCAGCATGAAACCGAAAGAAGAGAAATAACCCTAAACTACATAAAAGAACATTACCCAAGCAGGAATTGGACCCATGCATATACAGATGGATCAGCCAAAAAATTCAATAGAGAATGGAGGAGGAGGAATTCTCCTAAATTTAAAAAATGGAGCGAAAAAAACACATTCAATGGCAACTGGAAAATTTTCAAGTAACTTCAAAGCGGAGGTAGAGGCTCTGAAAACTGCAGCAGAAATGCTCCTGATGGAGGAAAATAAAGAGAAGCAAATAGCTATCTTCACAGATGCAAAGTCAGCTGTCTCAATACTGAAGAGCAATAACAGCACAGAACTAACTGACCTAAGAGCAGCACTCCATGGTCTATGCCAGAAATCCAAAAAAGTTGTAATACAGTGGATCCCATCACATTGCAGTATACCTGGAAACGAAGAGGCTGACAGACTGGCAAAAGAGGGCGGACGACTACCACAGCCTGACATAGACATAACCTATAATGAGGCAAAGAGGTTGATAAAAAGCACTTATAGAACCAAATGGGAATCAGAGCATCCAGGCCATCAGAAGGATGATGCATATTACAAACTCGACAGAAGAGAACAAGTAGCAATCTTCAGACTCCGCACAGGACACAACAGGCTGAAATACCACTTGTTCAATAAACTAAAGATAGGAGATACCGATGAATGTAATTGTAGAACTGGAAAAATGACAGCAAAACATTTGCTGCAGGATTGCCCAACGTATGCAGAACAGAGAAAGATATTTTGGCCCACACCTGCTTCATTTGAGGACAAGCTCTATGGAGATATCAACAAGCTAAAGTTGACCGCAGATTACTTTAACTATATACAGGTTGACATTTAAAGGTGCATGAAGACCCAGAGGCATGAAATGGAATATTGCTTGGATAGCAAATCCATTACATGGAAAGTCCAAATCAAAAGCCCATTGTGTGGGCTTCATAAAAGGTGGAAAAGTGTCCTAGTGGCACGAAATGGAATATTGCTTGGATAGCAAATCCATTACGTGGAAAGTCCGAATCAAAAGCCCACTGTGTGGGCTTCATAAAAGGTGGAAAAGTGTCCTAGTGGCACGAAATGGAATATTGCTTGGATAGCAAATCCATTACGTGGAAAGTCTGAATCAAAAGCCCACTGTGTGGGCTTCATAAAAGGTGGAAAAGTGTCCTAGTGGCACGAAATGCAATATTGCTTGGCTAGCAAATCCATTACATGGAAAGTCCGAATCGAAAGCTCACTGTGTGGATGTCATCTGCAGACTGCATACTTCTGGTTTCCGGAAGAACAGCCTATGGTGAACGGAAGGCCCAATATACGGAAGTGAGGCTAAGCAGCCATGTGCAGGACGTGACGATTCCTTGGGTGAGCCCAGTACCAGAGCGCTATGTATCGGCTCTGCAAGTATGGAAGCCTCCTTGGATGGCGGGGAATGCCCATGGTCTGCCCCTGCCTTCCCTTGAGGGCTGACCAGGATCTTTGGCTGTTCTATATGGACCAGCTGGGATGGGGGATAACACCACAACAGTGAGAGTCAAACGTCCTAAGAAACCCCCGGGAAGGTTAACCCGGTCAACAAATGCCCGCAGAAGTCGGATGTGTCGGCCTAACGGCGCAAGAACGCAGCTCTGCTGTAAACAGGCACAACGCAATCACATCCGAAAAAAAACTCCGGATGAACGAAGAAGAAGATCCCTCGGTAAGGTGTGGGATTTTTTTCTGTCGGGGGCAAAAAGAAAATCCTAACCTGCACAGTTCGCGGCGACTGCACTAGCCAGGCGGCCTTAATTCCTCAGGCTCAAAGACCCCTCTACCATACACCGCAAGGTACTATATTGGCAGTAAATGACAGTAAATGACAGTGGTTGCGTAATCTATTGTCCTGTTCTGAGGCGCAGAATAATGACTTGTTCTGGTCTGTCCATAACGTGGTAGTCATCTTGAGCAGGTTTTGGTGGCTTTCTGACTGATTTTATCATTCTTTTCTTTTGGTGGTATGTAATGGGCACATCAAGCTGTTCTTCTTTGGCTCCTTCCTTAGCCAATTGATCAGCTCTGTCATTTCCGGGTACTCCACAGTGGGATGGTATCCACTGTATGGTGACCTTATGCTGACTGCTAAGTTCAGAAAGTAGTGTCCTTAGTACTGGCAATTTCCCAGACAGGAGCGCCTCGAGTACTGATTTTGCATAACTTCCTTTCAATTCTCTTCATCATGATTTGTAATAGGATTTTGCTAGAATTACTGATTACAATAGTTGGGGCACAATTTTAAATTTCCCTTCTTTGAGAGATGGTTGTAGATTGTTCTCTTTCATGTTTTTGGTCAAACAGCACAGCTCCAGATCTACACACATAGTGCTTAATATGTATGAATGCTTGCTTCTCCTTGTGCCGGGATTTATTCCACTGGTACACTAGCATAGCCTGGTGACATCCCTTCCTTCAGACTGTATTGTCTATTTGTGAAATGCTATTTATATACTGGAAAATATGTCTGCCAAGAGATATGTTCAAAATGTACTAATAGTTTTTGGAAAATTAATACACAAACATTTTAACACAATATTTATGAATTAAAAATATTGATGAATACCTATTTTTAAGGCAGAAGTGAGAAATACACTGATAAAGACAAAGTGCTCCAGAAATACATCATAGCTGGTGAGATTAACGTAAAAAGAGGTAGAGGACAGCAGAGAGAAAAGATACCGAAGTCTTACATGATGCAGTGGAAAGAGCACATGAACTGGTGAATAGTGCCAGAGAGAGTGGGTTGTAAACAGGTATGCTGACCCACAAAAACTGGCAAGGCATCTGAAGAAGTAGCCTGATCCAGCAGATAAATCTACCAAGAATGTTTTCATTCACCCTGCATGCTGAATTACAAGAAACAGCAATATCTGCACAACTTAAATTGCATAATCATTGATGGTTTTCATTTGTTTTGTCAAACCTTAATATCCTTATCTTTGTGGAGAGACCAGTGTCTGGTGATGGCCTTATGATGCAAGACTTGCCTAGTAATCATAAATAACAAAAAAAAAAGTGTTGGCATTGAATGCGACGTCCTGTAAAGGATATACAACTAACTTAACGTGGTGAGAAATGTGTACATCTCTTCTCCACCCCCCCCCCCCCCCCTTTTCAACCTCTGTTTCTTCTTTTTTTTTCTCTCTCTACCTCCCTCTCTTTCCCTTCCCCTACCCTGTCTCTCCCTTCTCTCTCCGTGGTTGACTTACAAACATGTCATGGTCTTGCAAAGATACAACAGAATAAATAACATCCAAGAGAAGTTTCTATGGCAATAGTGTGAAGCAAATCATTCCCATCTGTAACAAACATCAGTGGGGCCAGCAACAAATCACTCTACTCCACTTTTAGTCTCAACACAGGCTAAAGTGAAACACATCCATACATTAAGTCAGACCAATAGACTCAAAACCCCAATGAACTCAAAGGCATGCAGCTCATTTTGTTATGTCTGGCCAGCATGATGCAAACACCACTATGAGCCTGTAGATGCCAAAGGTAAGAACAAAAGACGTTGATGACAATTACAAACAAAATCATCACAAAGATATCATCAGGTCTTACCCCATGAACATATACAGGAATATGCCCACAGTCATCAGAGAGCCTCTAGCAGACGGAGACAACATGCCAAGCATTGCAAATACTGAAGATAGGAAAAAAAACACAATGTTGCACTAACATTCTCTAGGATATGTTATGTAATATTTTGACTCAATAGTTTTTCCATTGCTGAACACCAGAAAACAAACATGTATTTTGTAAATGGCACGTTTCAAATGTACTTAAGAATGAGCAGATCTTCTGTCACAAGGAGTGTTCAAACCCCAAGCTGTGCATCTCACAGGTCAGTGTGTCCAACTTGGGCATGCATTTGTGCAAGGTTTGCTTCCTCTATCACACTGGTTCTCAACCTTTTTTGGCCCATGCACCCCTTCACCATATGTTCAGAATGTCATCCCCCCCCCCCTTTTCATATTTCTTCCCTATAAATCTCCCCCCTTCCCCATCCCTACACAGTATATGTAAAAATGGAAGCTAAATTTTATAACACATACTATAACACATACTAGAACAAATCGCCCCGGGAAGGTTAACCCGGTCAACAAATACCCGCGGAAGTCAGATGTGTCGGTCTAACGGCGCAAGAACGCAGCTCTGCTGTAAACAGGCACAACGCAATCACATCCGGAAAAAAAAACTCCTGATGAACGCAGAAGAAGAACAACAAATCTAGATGTCTACATAAAACGAGATTTGTGGGTCTACTTACATTATAAAACGAATTTCAGAAGGGCAAGAAGTACAGAACTGTAAAGTATGGAGGGAAAAATTATATCAAGTAATCGGTTCTTGTATTAACACGATCTTGAAATAATCTTAGTTCCACCCCCCCCCCACCCCCCCGAAACCCTAATAATCCCCCCTGGAATGGGGGGGGGGGGAGGGAGAATCCCCCACCAGATGAGAACCACTGCTCTAGCATATTCCATCCAAGGTAATAGGGTGTATCTACCTCTGGGCAGATTTCCTTCTCTGACAATTTTGCCACCATAGTGGCATTACAGCCTACTCTTTGCTATTTCCAACTGCTGCTGAATTTTCAATGTGAATGACTTGCAAACAGGACTGCCTGTTTTTGGCCCTTATCTGAGGTTATGTATCTGACCCCACTAGCCAAGAAATCAGGGGGATGTGTGATATCATTAGATACCAGTGGTTCTTGGAAACATTCCAAAACCTATGCCGAGATCGTAACCCTGTATCTGCTGAGCCCGAGGCAAACACCTTAATCTCTCTTTTCCTCACACACGCACACGTATGCACGCACCCCCCCCCCCCCCCCCCCCCCCCCCCCAAGAAGCTGTGACAGTGGAGACTGAAACTTCACTAAATACCAACATTTCATTAGAACCGTTTGCAGTCTAAACAGTGGTAGCATGGTGATTAAATGTGTCTTCCAATGCATCAATGCACGAAGGATAACCGTAGACTAGATTACATTTCAGTCCACTAAGCATTACATTGTAGCAAACTAGCACCATGCTCTCAGCTATGGCTAGTCTTACATTACTATTATCTGTCATTATTCTAGCTACTGCCTGTGTACTCCCAGCAAAGATAAATCAATTATGTGGATGCAAATTTCAAAAAAATATCTGATAACATATCACTGAATGTAAGTGAGATTGCGTACATTAACTCCAAAACACACCAGGACACAACTTCAAATTTCATGAATGCCCTAATATTCTATATTTAACAGTGACAAAAGAAAACTAATCAAATTACATTTGCAATGTTGCTTGCACTTTTTTACAATTAAACTGGAACAGCAGCATCCACTGCTTAAAACAGCTACCAGGAAATGTGTTGGGAAGTGAAGGCAGCTGGTGTAACACTGGAGTGCCCACTGGTCTGTCAAACATGGCTCCAGCACCGAAAGTGAAACACCTCTAAGCATGTGAAGATCCCTGACTTACTGTATGTTTACAGCATATAATGCTGATAAACACTCCAAACACTGCACTCCCATCTGATATGTGTGCTACTTTGTTAGTTTTGAGGGTAAAGGGGGAGGGGGAATGTAGTAGGTGCAGTTTAATTGCTTCAATGTTTACCAACCAACATAACCAGAAACATGAGGACATTATCCCAATTTCCCAAATCGCAATCCATATTTTAACTAACTAATGGTATGTATTTACATCAGTTTGAAACAACTGTCAATTTTGTGGTAAGAAATTTTTGGTATACCAAAACACTATTTTTTTCATGGTGACTTGAATTAATTTATTTCCTTTAATACAAATAAGAAACACAAAGCAGTGGCACAAAAAAAAAACACTAACCAATGGTAATAAGTGCCATGAAAAAGATCTGAATGCCAGCTCCAATAAAGGAAGTCAACAATTTTGAGAAACGAGGCGGCCTAAATACATCTCCATGAACTAGTTTCCAGCCAGTTTCCTCCACTGTTTCATCCTTTGTGGATTACAGGAAAACATATATTAAAACATATTTCTCATCTTTTGTGAGTAACAAGAAAACATACATTAAAACATACAATGTGTTACTGCATTCAGCAGCAGCAAAAAATGTCATCATACTGGTTAATGTTTTTTATGTTATGTTGTACAAAACGTTACCCTTTAATAAATGTATGTCCTAAAAAGCTGTTGTAAACAAGATAAACACACACACAACTTCACAACTTGAAATTTAGAGCAGTTGAGTCATCTACAATACTTAAATTTATTAACTAATCTCTTTTATTGACAATACATGGTTTGTTGTCACATGAAAAGGCATAAAATAAACAGTGTCATTTACCAAATCATCATCCTTGTTGTATTGAGCTATGTCTCTGCGTAAGGTTCGCACCATAATCATTGTCAATATCCCTGAAGAGACAATTAAATCAAGTTTTACATCAGTCACAGCAATTATCTGATCTCAGTGTACAAGATTGCTACTATTTTCTTTGAGACTGTTATGACAAAATATGCATCATACATCTTCTTCTTCTTTGTACACTTTCAAACTTCAACATGAATATACCCAAAGAAAGCACCAGTCAGAGGACATATGGGCTGAAATAATGCAGATGAAAGTGTCAATTGCAGAATATGAGTCTACAAAACCTTCTAGACAAGGTGTGCAGGTGAGTGAGAGCAAGGGATTATCACTCAATCTTAGCAAAACTTAATGCATGCTTGGGAAGTGGAAGTGTTTTTGAGAAGAACATTGAGAATATGGAGGACAAAGAAGGCAACAAACTGGCAGGTATTGACAGCTGCAGGGGTTACTAGATCACTCATCATAACCATCAGTCAATGACAAATGACATGAATGGGGCACATCAACAGAAGAGGTGGAATACAGAAATTGGCCTTGTGTGGGGAAATACTGGGCCCAAGAGGCAGAGGAAGATAAGAAAAATGTTCAGTGAAAAGCTTCAACTGGGCAACAATTAATATTAGCAACTCCATCAAAATAGCAGATGACAGACAGGAGTGGAGAGTCGGCTAAAACACCTGAGGAAGAAACAGCATATCTCAATTAATCAAGTGCTATCTCCACAGTACAAGCCTTATCCTGGTGTGAGAAAATGCAACCTAAAGGCTAAATGTCATGGCAGGGCAGACCAGGCCCTAAGCCTTGGTTGGTAACTGGTCTAGGATCAAAGCTCTGATAGGCAGACAGTTAAAGCACTGCTTTGCTGATCCGGCAGCTTCTGCAGCTTGTCTTGTTCCAGACGTATTGGTGTCAACTTTCCTCTGGAGTAAACTACAGGCCGAGAGAAGGATCATGCTGCATGGGCTACATATGATCTCTAAATTCAGCCGAGGCTTTGTGTTATGGAGAGAGAACCCCATTTTACAAATCATCGTCTGTCAAGATGGCATGGTGCCAGTCATCTCCACAGTAAAGGTTGGCTGCAGTGGATCATCCCATGGCATCTGTCCCTCGCTCCCATGGTACACTCTGGCAGATTGCCAGCTAAATGACATTTTTGTTATCTTCTTAATGTAGTTCTATATGGTTTTGTTGCTTTGTGCTGATGAAGACTTTCTAGCTGTAATGTCCATTCTGGTGCTTGCGAATATGTTCTTGTCAAGTTGATCAAATTCCATTCCCTGTTTCCATTTATTTACTCACTGCTGTATTGTCCACACTTCTGCAGCATACTGTAGTTGTGTGTACATGTTTGGCTAGTCACTGTTTTTTTAATTAAAGTTATGTATCTCTGTAGATGGTAGGTAGAATCTTGTTCATGTTGCTAAAACATGTCAAGAGGTGAGAACATGCTGCCACACACTGAGAAAACCTGTTAATTGTATAACTAGAAAATCCTTCCTCAGGAGCCCACAGGGCAAAACCAATAAAGGGAGACCTAAAACACTTGCAGAAGAGAATTAGCGACAGATAATGTGGGGAAGACAAGGAAGGAGCTGCCAGAGACAGCAAAGGAAAGGAGGGCATGGGGTGCAGTTGGTTGCTCCAATGTGAGATAAAAATCAGAAGAATGTATTTTGGCTATTCTTTTGCTTTTTAAAAAAAAATTACCCTTTCACCTTCGCCATATCACACACCCAAGATATGAGAAACTTGTTACTTGTTCTAGTATCTCTGTTTACTTTGATGTTGATTATTTGTTTTCCCAACACGCTACTACAATCAGTTTTAGATCATTTTAATATCAATATCTTTAATTCACATTCTACATTTTGCTTGTTGATTTGTTTCATACGACCCTGTAACACTAACAGTGAATTATTTTAAGAAGCAATTACAGTGAATAATAAAATCCCTACCAGAGAGAAAGAAAACCACCACCACAGAATTGATGATGGAGAACCAATGGATCTGTACATCGCTCATTGCCAGGTAGATGTCCCATCGTGATGCCCAGCTAACTTCACTCATCTTCCACTCCACAGAATAAGTGAACCACACTTTTGATTCTTCTGTGAAAACAAGAATCAGTCAATTATGACAGCAGATGTAAATTAAACTGACAAGAACTAGAAAACATGTTTTATCAAATTACACTTCTTGACTAATAAACGACTTTCTGTAAACTATTTATTGTGTCAGCATGAGCGCCAGTGTGAATTCAAAAGTTGATTTTCAAAATCACCTCTATGTAAGAAACATATCAATGTACATTCTACAATGTCAAACATCTCAGCATCTCTCTTCCGATGCTTGAGTGGTTGACAAGAGCAGAAATTTGGATGTGCCGAGTATATGTTAAACATGAGAGATTCAAAGTATATGTTAAATATGGGATGTTCAAAGTATATGTTAAATATGGGAAGTTCAAAGTATATGTTAAATATGAGAGATGCAAAGTATACGTTAAACAAGAGAGGTTCAAAGCATATGTTAAATATGGGAGGTACAAAGTATACGTTAAACATGAGAGGTTCAAAGTATATGTTAAATATGGGAGGCTCAAAGCATATGTTAAATATGAGAGGTGCAAAGTATATGTTAAACATGAGAGGTCAAAGTATATGTTAAATATGGGAGGTACAAAGTATATGTTAAACATGAGAGGTTCAAATTATATGTTAAATATGGGAGGTGCAATTTACATGTTAAAAATTAGAGGTGCAAAGTATACGTTAAATATGAGAGGTACAAAGTATATGATAAACATGGGAGGTACAGAGTAAATATTAAAAATTCCTTGGGAGTTAAACACTGGACAGAGTAGGTTATTCAGCAAAATACTAAACTTCCAACCCCAACGGATAACAGAATATGTATTGTACATGTGGACTCTGGCAGACACTGCCATTTGGGATGTCAAGTGTAAGGCCTTCACGTATTGTAGACCATGTCATAATGTAGTAGAGTAGCCAGTCCCCTACATCATCACCTTGCCTCCCCCAACAATGTCCAGAGACTGCTGACAGCTGCCTTGCACCTAATGTCATGAGTTCAGGTCAACCTCGGAACCGTACAGATTGGAAGACATAATCCTGCTGCTGCTGGGATTGAGCCCAGACCACTGTCAGGCACATATTTGGCCTACAGCTGGTTTACACTCACCACCGCTATTGAGTTTGTGCACTGAGATGAAGATCTCATGTTATGTGATGTGAAGGAGGACATCAAAACATAAATGGATGGATGCAGATGTCCATGAGGATGGTCCTTGAATGCAGCTAATCAATCATTAATACAGGCACAAAATCCCCAAAGAATGTTATGCACATGTGAACAAGCACATTAAAATGATCATGATTGATTGATTGATTTAGGAACCGACATCACAGCATTCGGGGCATTCCCATAAGCGCTCCGTCCCTCTCCTCAGAAGCCAGCGAACAGTTCCAACCCCAATAGTACCAGTAGCAATCTGATTATATGTCCGTCTCGCCTTTCCTCTAAGCGTCGAGCATCGGCCAGATCCCCTCATCACTCCACATTGTCGCATTCTTGCCTGACCATGGTGATCCATTTGCTCCTCCGAGGTGTACACGTGCTCCCACAAGGCCGCAATCACGTCTGCCTTATCATGCATCAATACTCCACCAAGTTTTGCAGAGCCAGCCAATCTGTCTGCCTGTTCATTCCCCAGCACACCCCGGAGAAAGGATCCAGATGCTTGCCACCCGTTACTTCCGAAGCAAAGCAAACCACTCTGCACGAAGCTTGCCTGTCCTCACTCTACTCAGCATGCTTTCTGAGTCAGTTACAATCACGATGTGTGTGTGTGTATCTTATTCTCCATCCAGCGGAAAGCTGCACTGACTGCCTCCACCTCCATTCTTAAGCTAGATGTTGTGGTATCATATGCCAGGCTCTCCTGCACCAAACGTCGACCATTAGCCTTTGCCTAGAAACCCCAGGCATTTCTACTACCTCTCAACACCAAACCATCTGTGTAGATAATCATATCACCCGGGCGAGCATTATTCTGAATTAATTGCTGGATTTCCACTTCCGTGGCCCCTGGTGGCCACTCCCTGCACAATGTGATTATAACTCTGCACAAGTCTGACTGCTCCGCTGGCACTCTGACCCACTCCTCTCCTCACCTAATGTTCTCCAAGGGGCACACCTGTCTGATCGTATCTGATCGTAATGATCATGATAAAAGCAAAGTGAAGTGAAAAAGATGAGGAGAGCTTAGATAAATCAGTATAAAGCATACATGAAGACAGCCAGACAAAGCAATGCAGTGTTATGTTTATCGGGTCAGATAATGACAACAACAAGACTTCATACCACTCTCATCAACTTTCTGAGGATTTTTAGGATCTGAAAGTCTGCAATATCCTGTGTCTTGATTCACAACAACTTCTCCATAGGCAAAGCTACAAGAAAAACAAGAGACAAATATAAATATATCTCCCCAACCAGACTTTCACAATAGAGACCACATGAGACATACAGATGCAGATACATGTACATAACATAATAAACCAATGAATACACTTCTTTCACCCCTCATTCCCCCATTGTGGCGAGGCCCTCAACCAACTCATTCCAGGTCATCCTGTCTTTATCCCATGCAGCTCAGTCCATTTCCTCCCCATATTCTTTGTCTCTACTTCTCTTGTCCGTGTGTTTTCTTAGGTCTTCCTCTATTTCTGTTGACCTATGGTTTCCAGACAAAGGTAGTGTATCTATAGTATGTCCCATAAAGAATGCCTTCATTCACGATAAATTATTTTGAAAACTGTCTGTTGCATCGTTATGAAATTTTTCCAGCTGTCTTATATTTACCCCCACCCAAGGAATATGTCTTTGATAGGTACAAAAACAACTTAAATCATCAGATGCGGCGACATTTCTTTGATGTTTTGCTGAACAACTAGTGATTTCTCGCTAACAAATTTATGTTTACAGTAATGGAAGCCCCGCCAATTCAGATGACACACAAGGCGTATCCGGATTCGTATGGGAGTGGGTGCAATGAAAGAACTAGCTTAAAAGTCTACAGGGTCGGCTGCATTGCACCGGGTTTTTATCCCATATGGCTCAGTTTCTTTCCGCAGCGCGGAAAGCGTTGCACAAAGCACAAACTCCGTAGCTCCAGCGACGACCCTCGGGAGTCTCTGAAAAAATGCACTGGTGAAATTAAGGACGCGGCCTGGAATCGAACATACAACCTTCGGATCCCGAGTCAGATGGCTTGACCACTTCACCACGGAGAATCCCGAGAGGGGTGCAATGTGTAATATTAGTAAAGACAGAATTTACAGAGGCACGGGGTAAATAATTTGTAAATTAACAGGAAAGTAGAAGGAATATATTTCTTACCTTATTTTTCATTTCCTTCTTGTTTCTTCAGCTGCTGGTTAATAAAGTGTACACAAGTATTCATGTTAGCTTTTTATATTGAGTTCGTGAAAGCTTCCAAATAGCTGTGCGTTAATGTGCGTATGGAGTGACCAGAAATGATACCGCAATTTAGTCATCATGTTTCCATTTTTAAGGATCTGTTCAGCTGTCTGTGTAGTTTGTTCACACATACACATGGGTGACAGACCCGCTTTGAGTCTTCATGAAAGACTGTCTACTCTGATGTTTACCGTTCAGAGACGGAACATGATTACCTATTTTGCACTATGAAAATAGTTGTCAGTGTCTCTGTAGTGGGCTTTCTTCTTAACGACCAAGATGTTGGTCCTCTTTTCATTGAAGTTTATAGATTGATTCGTATGCACGTGTGTTGTCCCCTAATTTGACAACGTGTTTGCTCTCACGTTTCTTGTTATGCCACAATATGTCAGTTTCCACCGCAATATTACTCTTCTGTTGGTATTCAATGCGTTTAGTGTGTATGTGTGTTGTTTTTTTTCAATACAGTTGTTTGTCACCGCTGAGGGCTTGCGGAATTGAAAATTCATCACTGTGGAATACAAACTGTTGCCATTGACATTATGCTGATGATGTAATGTTTAGGGCCTGCAATTCGTCTGAATAGTTGGAGCAAAATATCCCAGTAAGTGTGTACGTAGATTAAGGTCTGCAATCTGCTCAGACCTTAATCTGTGTTGGACGATTCCAGTAGGTTGATGATTGCTCTTGGTTGCATAAAATTCAATCCATCCTTTCTCCAATAGTCCTCTTCCTCTTTCAACACATGGTCCTCACATTTTTCCCAGAAACTTTTATCAATATTTAATAGCGCGGAATGGGTTAGTATCTTGACGTCAGACAATTTGAATGTAGTATTGGCAGCTGCCACATGTCCTTTAATTTTAGCCCACACAAGTTCTATAGGGTTTAAATGAGAATGATATGGGGGAAGTCTCAAGCACGTATAGCCATGCTCTTCTATCAACTTGTCGATTTGAAATTTCTTGCTTTTTTTGCGCCTGTTTTACAAGGGACAACAACTGTAGCTTGAAATATGTTTCTGAAAATGGTATATTTTCCCTTCGGAGCCATATCATTATTGCTTCCTTTGTGCCCGATGCCGTAGGTATTTTGTCTTCTTGGGCAACAACATTGTGATATGATGCATTGTCCATGATTAGACAAGACGGTCTATCAAGGGATGGAAGTACTGTATTCTCGAGCCAATCTCTAAATACATTACCGTTCATCTCATTATGATAATCCCTATTGTCTGTAAGCTTTGATACAAACACGAGCCCAGCATTCTGTAGTAAGCCATTATGAGTACTACCAGCATAGGCTATGACCAAACGCTGTCCTTTACTACTGGGCACATAACGCTTTATCTTTCCATCCATTGATTGACATTCCTTTTCACTTGTGTGGTGCGCATTGATCCACGTCTCATCCAAATACACTATGTCATAATTTTCTTTGCGCATTTCCCTTATTTCACGTAGGTATCTGCTTCTCATGGCTCCTAAATGCAGTTGCTTGCAAAGAATATTTCTACCGCCCTTGTACTTTCAAAAAGTGAAGATAATGTCCTTATAATTTTCCACAAAGTTGTTTTGGATAGCTCTATATTATTGTTCTTTCTGAACCAAATCCTAAGTTTGTTGGGTGGACTAATGATAAGGTTATATACTAAATCTCATAATTTTCCCTCAGTTGGTTACTGAGATATGGATGTTTATATTGCGGCAAACAAATGTGGACATACTATAGTTATGCTAATCTGAGGTTTTTGTCAATGGATGTCCTATATCCAGTGTCAGTGTCTTTTTTTCTCCTCTTGATTCACTGGCATTTACTTATTTCTCTCTCCATGAGCTCCACATTGGTGACTAGCATACCATTTTAATTCTATTTTGCGCAGGCACAATTAATGTTTGCCAGCGTCTGCAGCCTACCTTGTTCCAGACGTACTGGTTATCCTTTCCTCTGGAGTAAATAAGGCAAGGCAGAGAGAGGGAACATGCTGTTTGGGCAACACATGTTCTCTGACCCCATGCCCAGGTATTGTGTGATGGGATTTTGGCCAAATTCCAATCCACATACTTTCGTCTGTCAAGACTGCAAGGTGCCACTCACTCACCAACACGAAATAAGCCAACCTAAACCTGGCCTTATGTTTTTAAAGAGATTTTTGTTTAATTGGAAAGGAGGCAATCAAACTAAATATAGATTGTCACAGTGTGGGAAAGTTACTGTCAGTTGAAACTCATCATCATCATCATCATCATCAAGTGCCATGCAGGCTGGCGTAGGCGTTCATGGCTCTCCACAGATCTCGGTCTTTGGTTTTCTGGGTCAACTCTGCTGCTGATATTCCTCCATGCCACCGTCTCAATCCATCCAGCATAATTTCTCTTGGTCTGCCTCTGCCTCTCTTCCCCTCGATCTTTCCAGTCATTACGATGTTCTCCAATGCCTCTCTTCTCATCACTTGACCGAAGAAAGATGTTTGTCTCTGTCTTGAAACTGCATATCTCAATATGTCTTGTACTTTTGGCACCTTAAACAATGACAAGTTTTGGAATCACAAAGTTTTTTAAATCAAACTAATCCTTGCCAAGTCTAAAACAATCAAAATGAACTGGCTCAGAGTCACAGACACTGTAAATACTTCATATACATCCAAACGCCTGGTTAAGAAGATACAAACCATACTGCTAAATTATCAGGCCACTGTGATGAACTTACCTTTTTGGTTTCACTTCAAATCCCACTACTCTGTAATTTTCACTGTGGAAATAGTATAACAATGTTGGTATCATTGTGAAAGTGTCAACAAACTAGCAAACATATGTTTCTCAATGTTTGCAGCAGCCACATCGACTGATGATTATTGCAATATATCACAAACGATTATCATGGTTAAGACCACAGGCAAACCAATACAATTTGTTGTTTCTCTCCTAAGCTGAGTAATAATGAGAGAGATCAAAGAGAGGTCAGGAATGCAAGTTGGAGATTATAAACAATCTACACTATACAGATGACACAGAACTGACAGTGGAACAAGAACAAGGTCTACAACTGTTAGACATGGTAGTAATAGAGTGCAACAAGGGGACGATCCTTCAATATCAAGAAAACAGAAAGGTGGTTATATCAAAGAAAAAGATGACACCAAAATGTGATGTAACAATATAAGGGAGAATGCTGAAGCAAGTCAACCTAGGAGCAATCCCAACCTCAGGGGAAGATGTGTGTTAAAGAAGGGCTTCTAGGCCAGAGAATCAACTCCACTGCATCAAGTGGTATCCCATATGGCTCTGTCTCTTTCCAAACAGCGGCTTGCCGAAAGTGTCACACACAGCACTGTCTTGAAAGCTTCAGCATTGACCTCAGGGGTCTCCCAAAAATACTGTTTTTTTTTCCGGACGTGGTTGCGTTGTGCCTGTTTACAGCAGAGCTGCGTTCTTGCACCGTTAGGCCGACACATCCGACTTCTGCGGGCATTTGTTGACTGGGTTAACCTTCCCGGGGGAATGATGGAATCTGAAAACAAACCCATGATCATCTGAGCCGACGCAGGCAGCCTGACCACAGAGATTACAAGCAAAACAATCCCAGTAAAAGC
Source organism: Cepaea hortensis (assembly GCA_963921405.1). NCBI lineage: Eukaryota > Metazoa > Mollusca > Gastropoda > Stylommatophora > Helicidae > Cepaea > Cepaea hortensis. The sequence continues at coordinate 65,978,630 of OY992893.1, forward strand.
TGCATTTTAGAACATGAAACATATCTGATGCAAAAAGTCACTATCATTGAATGTCAGAGAGTACTGCAATGTTATACAGAACCTGTTCAGCTCCATGGCTATCAATTATGGAATGTGAACAAACATATAGGAAGAGCTTGGAGGCAAAGGAGATGTAGGTTGCCAAAACATTGGACTGCCAGGGTCACTAATGAATGAAACTAGTGGATTATACACAAATATAAGCAGGTGACAATGTTGTTTGGTCATGTAACGAGAATAGAGGTGTTGGAAATAATCATGACAACTGAGAAAATCAGCAGTAGCAGAGGCAGGGCAGATCAAGAGAAATTATGGTGGATGGACTGAGACAGTGATAAGAAGGATTATCATTAATAAAACTGACCGGAACACTAAAGGCTGATCTCTGGAGATGTATAACATCTAAGCTGGCTGACAGGGTATATGATGATAATGTAGGTAAAGAGTAAGTGGTGACATAATGTGTGTGTGTGTGTGAGAGAGAGAGAGAGAGAGAGAGAGGGGGGGGGGGGGGGGGGGAGGGGGAGGTCACCCCATAATTGCTCCATTCCTGTGCTGTGAAAACCACACGAAATGCTCACCATCGTTCCCTTTGAACTCACAAAGGAAATAGCTACAACAAGACCAAATCCCCTAAGCACTAATAACAAGCCATCCTTCACTTGAATGTGAAAGTCACTGTCGAAGAATACAGCAGTCCAAACAAAAGCAAAAAGCCTGCACATGTATTAGCGCACATGGCAGCTGTTGGAGCGCCTGTAACTAGCTGTTTGCCATTTTCTTAATCTGCACTTCATTTGGCCACTACTGTCACAAACAAAGGGCCTTCTGAAAGAAATTCACAGCTCACTGTATCGCAGCAAGCACTCAACTCAGTAGTTGGGCAACGAAACAGGGTACTGCAAGTCCAAATATGGGAAAGTGAACTAGCAAACCGTGCCCAGAAGCAATCAGTTTCCTAAGATCTTACCTGTCTGCCTGCTTATCTGGCATGTATATATACACATATAATTGCTCGTTCTTTGCAGGACATAACAATGACCTCCTGCTCATATCGACTGTTTGTGACTGACTAGGCAATTTTACATTGAGTAGTTTGCCATTGATTTCTGAATGAGAAGTCAATGTGTAAGTCCAACCGGCCAGAGTGTGGAATGAATGAAACCACCACCCCGCCATCAGCACACAGACAGTTTCACAGCGAGCAGATTCAACCCCTCAGCCACGCCCACCTGTGTATGTCCAACTGGCCAGAGTGTGGAATGAATGGAACCACCACCCCGCCATCAGCACACAGTTTCACAGCGAGCAGATTCAACCCCTCAGCAGGACGCAGAGGTCTTTCCAAAGCACCAGGGCCAGGTTCTATACTGGCCAAGACCTACTAAACGTCCTAGTCGTGTGTCCTGGGCAACAGGTTCCTTCGGGGTCCTGGCTAACGTAGTAGGATCGCTGATTCTTCCGAAGTCGGAGAGTATCTGCCTGCATGGCGAGGAACCACCAGTCTGCACACCAATAAACCAGACACGGGACAACGGATACTCACGCAAACCTCAGGTCCGGTATGACATCACACTGATGTTGGACAACAGGATGTCTGCATCCGATATACAGGACCTTGCGCTAGAGTTCATAGCCAGCGAACACAAGTAAGCAAGCAAACCCCTCAGCCACGCCCACCTATGTATATATAAACACAGACATCTAATGGCTTCTGTTTGCTTGACCTCCCAGTAATATTGTAGATGGCTGGCTTGCTTTTGTTTTCATTGATTTCAGGAGCTATCACAACACACACACAAATATGTAACCCTGCCTACAAGTCTGTCGTTCTAATTAATTGCATGCAATCATATGACCTGCCTATTTGTTATGTGTCAAGACTTAATAAACAGTTGATAAATAAAATCAGACTTACTCTTCTCGTTTATGGTAACTCAAAATCATGTGGAGATGGTTATGAAGAAATACCTACAAGAGAGAAGAAAACCCAATCATAAACAAGTATAAGGTGTTCACCGCAATCAACTCATTATTTCACAATGTGACTTCAGAAGTTGATCCTCATCTGCAGTCTGACTGTATTCACTGTCCAAGGATGTAGGATATCAATCAATCAATCAATCTTGTGCCATGCAGGAAAGCGTGGGTGGTCATGACTCACCATTTCACTCGATCACCGGAGTCGTGGATCAGCTCAGTGTTCCTGTCTCGTCCATGCCATGTGGCCAAGCCATCCAGGTATTTTCCTCTCTGTCTTCCTCGTGGCCTGTTCCCCTCGATCTTGCCAGTTGTCAATAAGTTCTCCAATCCATTTCTTCTCATAACATGTCCAAAAAATGTTGACTGTCTTTGTCTAATTTCTCTTATCAGTCTACGATTTTCATTAGGATATGCTGGTCCATTTTTGACTTTGCCTTATGAGCATCATTTCTAGCAAATAACTTGCTCGCCATCGCTTTCACATTCCACAATTACAAACCTGCATCTGAGCTAGGAGGATAACATGTGGATTCTCTATTCTTAAGTGTTAAACTGGCAACAAATATTCACAACTGAGGAGAAAACTGTATATGTATTTCGTATAGTGAATCAGCAGGAAACCAGTTATTTTACAAAGTAGATGCTTCAATTAAAAGGTTTATCTGTCATGAACATGTCATATTATCAGGGTATTTAATCACGCCTCCACTCCAGATTTGTAACTTGCTCATAAACTTATTCTTGGGAAGCTTGTGTGATAGTTTCCCCTGGCTTTTCACATCCACATGAGTGGTTTGTGACCTCTGCCTGGGCAGCAGCAATTTCCAGCTGTCAGGACACACAAGTAGTGCACTTATTCTGGTGTAGGCTCAGTCCTCTGAACAGCCTTTGCCACATGTTTGTGTATTGATCCTGACCCCTGTCTTCATAGTGAAGTATCAAACCACCTCCTCCAGGTTGTTCATGTCATCAATGATGCCCATTGTTAACATCTCTGCTGCCCGTTCTCTATGGACTTCACTGACCAAAAACTGTTTCAGAAATGAGAATAAGTTGAGGAAACAAAGAGATTTGTATGTACTTGACTTTTCTACTTTCATTATTTGAAAAACATCTCCACCATCCACTTAGGTCAGGAATCTATGACAGGTTTAGCACACCAGTAGGGCATTTACTTGATCCAAGAAACACGCTCATGAATCACAGAAGAAATTGGAGGAAAGGTGCTAGTCACAGGAACTTCGATAACCCTTCCACATGACGCCTAACGGTGAAGTGGAAGACAACAACAACCAACATCATCTACTACCCAGACAGTCTTCTGTTGAACTGATATGTTGCTGTCCATGTTTACACAGGTTTATGCAGCTACTTTGTTGAACGATATGTTGCTGTCCATGTTTACACAGGTTTATGCAGCTACTTTGTCGAACTGATATGTTGCTGTCCATGTTTACACAGGTTTATGCAGCTACTTTCTGTTGAACTGATATGTTGCTGTCCATGTTTACACAGGTTTATGCAGCTACTTTGTTGAACTGATATGTTGCTGTCCGTGTTTACACAGGTTTATGCAGCTACTTTCTGTTGAACTGATATGTTGCTGTCCATGTTTACACAGGTTTATGCAGCTACTTTCTGTTGAACTGATATGTTGCTGTCCATGTTTACACAGGTTTATGCAGCTACTTTCTGTTGAACTGATATGTTGCTGTCCATGTTTACACAGGTTTATGCAGCTACTTTGTTGAACTGATATGTTGCTGTCCGTGTTTACACAGGTTTATGCAGCTACTTTCTGTTGAACTGATATGTTGCTGTCCATGTTTACACAGGTTTATGCAGCTACTTTCTGTTGAACTGATATGTTGCTGTCCATGTTTACACAGGTTTATGCAGCTACTTTCTGTTGAACTGATATGTTGCTGTCCATGTTTACACAGGTTTATGCAGCTACTTTCTGTTGAACTGATATGTTGCTGTCCATGTTTACACAGGTTTATGCAGCTACTTTGTTGAACTGATATGTTGCTGTCCGTGTTTACACAGGTTTATGCAGCTACTTTCTGTTGAACTGATATATTGCTGTCTATGTTTACACAGGTTTATGCAGCTACTTTCCTTCATCAGTAACACAAAAGTTTAATCACAATCATATATTTTGGTCAAAAATACTGGTCCTCTAGGGCCTAGATCAGTTACAGAAACCTTTCCTCCAAACAATGGCATAGATATATAGCACTGTGAACTATAGAAGAAATAAGTGTTTAGTTCTATATAAATAAATGCCTCATTACAGTAACAAGTGTATTATAACAGTCAGCAGTAATCAATGAAAGATGTTTTAAATATACTAGCTGACCTGTGTTGTTTCATAATGTACTTACATCATTGCCGCTGAGAGAGCCTAGTCTGTAGCCATGCTCATATATGGTCTGCCCATCAGGCATGACAATTGGTGTTGCACAGGGTAAGTTGTCTGTGATCCTGACAAACAGAAACCACAGTACACATAAACATCATCATCCACTGATAAGAAACTGACCAAACTCTGGCCAGTGAAAGATACTTGCACATACGAGGTCATGGTATTATGAAGCAGAATGACCCTCTCCCTTTCTCCCTCTTTCCAAATAATAAACATCTCTGATACCCATGAAACGAGGGTGTCTTACAACTAATTTTCATAAAGGTCACTTGAGCCTACCACATTCATCAGCCACAGCAGCTGGTTACAGTCCAAACAACACCTAATACAATACTACTATGTACTCACAAGATAGACATGCTAAAGCAGTCTTATCATAGTCCCACAAGTGTCTTGTCATACAATGAGTTTGAACCTATTCAATGAAATCATCATCGTTTTCTTTGTTCATCTGATATTTTTGTTGTGTATCTTCTTCTTCTTCTGCGTTCATCCGGAGTGTTTTTTTTCCGGACGTGATTGCATTGTGCCTGATTACAGCAGAGTTGCGTTCTTGCAGCGTTAGGCCAACACATCCGACTTCTGCGGGCATTTGTTGACTGGGTTAACCTTCCCCGGGTTGTTGTGTATTATTGTTTCCTCTGATGGGAGATGCCTTGAAGAGATAAGAACAAGAATCGCCATGGCGAAAGTAGCCCTTAGCAAGATGAGAAACATCTGATGGCTGTGGAAGTGTGGTTTCTGAGGATAATGCAAAGAATACCATGGACAGACAGAAAGACCAATGACCAAGTACTACAAGAAACAAATGAAAATCGTAAATTGATTAGAGAAATTAGACGTAGACAGTCACAATTTTTTGGACATGTTATGAGAAGAAATAAATTGAGAACTTGGCAACAACTGGCAAGATCGAGGGCAAGAGAACAAGGAAGACAGAGAAGTAAATACCTGGATGGCTTGACCACATGACATGGTCGAGATAGGAACACTGAGCTGATCCATGACTCTGGTGATCGAGTGAAATGGCGAAACATGACTGCCCACGCTTACCGGCATGGCACATGATGGATGGGGGAGGGGGGGGGGGGCCTGAGTGGTCTCGAGGTATGGTGTCCGCCTCAAGTGCTGGAGGTCCCGGGTTCAGGCCATGAGGAGGACCGGGATTTTTTCATGTGGACTTCTAGTAATAAAATTTCACCTGGTCTCTGGGTAGTGAGATCGGATGCCCGTGTGTATAGTTGCACACATAAAAAATCCCTTGGCAGTTGGAAATCAAAAAAGAGTAGCCTAACGATAATGCCCGGGCAAAATTTTGAGTTAAAAATCTACCCAAAGTATTTCAGGATCCTTGCTGGTGCTACGGAGTTCGTGCACTAAACTGAGTTTCTCCAGACTCTTGAGTTAGGAGTAGAATGGAGCACTTGTGGGTAACACCCGTGTGCTGTGATGTTGATCCGTCGACTAAACTAAACATGATGGATGGATTATTGTTTCTAGTCTTTTGGCCGACGAATCCAATTTCTTGCTGGTATTTGTTATCCAGGTTAGCCTTCCTCGGCCAAAGGAAGCTTTCATTAAAGCAGAGAAGAGATGAGACACTGCTTGCTTAGCCTCATTGTGTGTATTGGAACTTGCGTGTATCACAAGCTGCACCTTCAGAGACATGAATTACAAGTCCATGCTTTCTACTAATATTTGACAGAATTCATCATATAACAGAGGCACACCACTCCTCCTCCTCATCGCTGTCTTTGATTGTTACACTGTCGCATGAATTTACACGAGCTAAATAATTTTTGGAAGTTCTATATATAGCTTAGAATTTAAAGTTGATTCACTGGGCCAGTACAAGGGCAGATCCAGTCAGCTAGCTGCTTCATGTATGAGTACCAATGACATTGACCTTCAGTCTAATAATAGCAGAATCACAAACAGATAGTCAGTCATAACATACTTCTGGTATAGTGAAGGCCGTGCAGCGCACGAAGCAGTTTTTAAAGCTGAATCATTCAGCAATGATCCAATCATGAAGAGCAAAGAATCTGCATGTAATAGCTAACTTGCCGACCATTTGTAATGCTGTTTTACAGTCAGGTTTCTGTATGAACTGCCATTGTATACCGTTCAGAGTTTGCTCAACAGAGGACAATACTGCAGAACATGTTCAACAGTTTGTGTGCTTAGTCCCTGTGTGCATAGTCATGAAGCAGACAGACGTAACATACGCATGTAGATATTCAGATTGCTATGTCACGTCCTGAGAGGGGAATGGTGACCTGACCCTGTGAGTCAAATGTGTGGCAGTTGTCGTTGGGTTGATTTTGAACTTTTATTTTAAAGTCTGGTTATATCTCTTTCGCAAAGTGTGAGATTTCATTATGTACTTGTTCATTTTCTCCCCCCCCCCCCCCTTTTTTTTCCCCACGAGAGTGCAAGTTTATCTGCTTGTTCATTGCTGGGTATTCCATGATGGTCCGGTACCTACAGTAGTATGGCAGCTACCTTGCTTAGTGCACTTCTCAGTTGTGGGAAATTACTACCCTGAAATGCTGTTGACCACAAAAACCCTACAAAACCACTTGCTGAATCAGGACTCTCCTGCATGTAAAGCCAAGCCAACACAAACAAGTACTCACAGATGAACATAGTAATCATGGCGAATTTTGTCAGCAAATTCTTTAGATTCATCCTTGCTCAGTGTCTTGGGCTCATATTTTTTTTCACTTTCTTTAAAGCAAAGTGCCCTGCAGGGAACATCAACAGCCATCTCTACCTGCAAGCAAACAAACACTGTACTGACGCCACAACACATTCAATGCTATCATATCTACAAGCAAACACCATTAAACATTCAATGTTCCTATACCTGCAAGCAAACACCACAACACATTCAATGCTACCACACCTGCAAGCAAACACCGCAACACATTCACTGATACCATACCTGCAAGCAAACACCACAACACATCCAATGTTACCATACCCGCAAGCAAACACAACTAAACATTCAATGCTACCATAGCAAGCAAACACATCTCAACATTCAATGTTCCTATACCTGCAAGCAAACACCACTAAACATTCAATGCTACCATACCTGCAAGCAAACACCACTACACATTCAATGCTACCATACCTGCAAGCAAATACCACTAAACATTCAATGTTCCTATACCTGCAAGCAAACACAACACATACAATGCTACCATACCAGCAAGCAAACACAACACATTCAATGCTATCACACCTGCAAGCAAACACCATTAAACATTCAATGTTCCTATACCTGCAAGCAAACACCATTAAACATTCAATGCTACCATACCTGAAAGCAAACACCACAACACAATAAATGCTACCATAGCTGAAAGCAAACACCACTACACACTTAATGCTACAATACCTGCAAGCAAACACAAAAACACATTCAATGCTACCATAGCTGAAAGCAAACACCACAACACATTCAATGCTACCATACATGCAAGCAAACACAAAAACACATTCAATGCTACCATACCCGCAAGCAAACACCATTAAACATTCCATGCTATCATATCTGCAAGCAAACACCATTAAACATTCAATGTTCCTATACCTGCAAGCAAACACCATTAAACATTCAATGCTACCATACCTGCAAGCAAAGACCACTAACAATGTGTGGATGTCTCTCTCTGTGGGTGAATCTTCAGTCAAGAAGCCTTAAAAGTTGAGATGATCAACTTCATTGCCCTGGGTTTTATCCCGTATAACTTTATCTCTTTCTGCAGGGTGACCTGCAGAAAGCATTGCACAAAGCACAATTCTGTAGCTCTGGCGACGACCACCAGGAGACACAGAAAAATGCGCTCGTGAACCGAAAGACATAGCCCAGAATCGAACCCACAACCTTCGGTGCGCAAGACATGCAGCTTGACCACTTCACCATGGAGACTCTCAAGGCAAGAAGTGATGGCACTAATGGTAATGTGAAACTATGCAAGTTTTATCTCAGAAAATCTATCTTTCTAATCAGATTGACATTACCTTATATGGGGTGTTGACAATTCTATCGCCACGCAGTACTTCTCCTGTTGGGAAAAACAATACATTTTAAAAGCTTCAATCGAAAGATTTAGTACTCCTATTAAAAGCAGACTACACACAAATAACCTACACAGAGAAATATTAATGACAGCTTTCCTTCAATTTACGCCAGGGTTAGGTTCAACAGGAGACAACTCCAAACTGAATCCATTACATAATGGAGTCAATAGAAAATCTAAACACTTGTATAATTACAGAGTTATTTTTAACCTATATGCATATAATGAAAATAATACACCTAAAAGGGCAACTTATTTCATGCTGAAGTTTTAGACGTTTTTTTTAAAGATTCTGGTCAGTAATCTTCCATCATAGTTCAGGGTTAAGGATTGTCTGTGGCAGACTTTAACTGAAGAAGGTCTTCTTCTTCTTCTTCTTTGCGTTCATCCGGAGTGTTTTTTCAGATATGATTGTGGTGTGTCTAGTTGGGCACCTTTGGGTCGAAACCCTCAGGTCAACACATCAGACTGTTCAATGCTACCATATCTGCAAGCAAACACCATTAAACATTGTGCTGTTTTGACCAGATTAGCATTCCTGGGTGAAGAAGGTATGTTGTAGGTTCTCACTGAAGATCTGTAGCAGATCCTTTGGAGGATTTTATGTTATAGGCCCTAGCTGTGGCTTAGAATCTTCTGTTGTAGGCCCTGGATGAAAATCTTGTTTGTAGGCCCTTGCTGAAAATCTTATATTGTAGGCTCTATATAGTTTTCTTAATGATTAGAAGATGGTCTTCATGATTTCTTCTCTTGCTGTTGGTTAAATTTTAGTTAACTGTTCATGGCTTTCACCAGAAACAGCAATAGTTCAGCTATATTTTCAACCATAATTTCACCAACAATAATTTTGTCTATCCCGTCTCTTGTACCAACATTCTCATGTCTTTTACAACATACAGCTGTGATGTGAATTCTCCATTTTCACAAATGAAATTTGAGTGACATTCAACTGAGATCATTAACAGCCACCTCATGCCAGACAGTGTTAATATGATTTATGGTCTGCTGGATATCAAACAACAGCATCTGATGGCATTGCAGTACAGATATGAACTGTTGCCATTTCTGTAAACACTCGCGATAGGAAATAATCTTTACAAGTCACTTTTATTTCCTGGTGTGTGGATTCCAAAGTAATCATGTATTATGGGAATGCAAACAGAAAGACATTAAATTTATGAAGACCTACTGCTTTCAACTACCAACTTATTAAAACTTTGCTGTGAAGTTGGAACTGCGACTAACTAACTAACTAACTAACTAACTAACTTTGCAGCAATTATTAGTTGTAACCTTGTGGTTGTAATATCACAAATTAGTGAAAGATGAAACCAGCTAAAAAATTAGGGCAGCCTGTAATGTGCTTAAAAAAATACTTCAGTTTAACAATATGAAAACAATAACAATAAATGAAAAACTAAATAAATGTTAGGAAATGTCGTTTAAAAAAGCAGTCAATTTAAATGAATACTCTAACATATTTTTCATATGAGAATCGTTACCTAAATTTTCACTTTTGTAATGTATGCCTTCATTGGGTGTGCAGAATGGTAAAGAATAATATTCATAGGGAAGTTGTGTTTTGGTACTTGTTAACTTGACAGCCTGAAAAACATAACAACAAACAAATAAGAATGCACGTAAAGTGGAACAAATGACAAGCAATCTATGCACCATTACAGGTTACTATCTAAACACCAACAGGCTTCAAACCTTGCGAATCAATTTGATTGGTTTGTCTTAAGCACTGAAAAAAAGATATTTCTGACAACCTGCAACAATGCAAGTTTACAATAACCGAGGAATAAATCATTTAGAGGGGGGCGGTCACAATTTGTTTTACTTCTTATTTCAAAAAATTAATTTAAAGAGACTATTTTCGAGAATCTAGGTATACTTAAGGAATCTCTGTGCCTCGCTGAATCAGGTTCTGATGACCCCCAAAGGATACCACAGATGATAATACAGTTCTCCATGTATGTTTGGTGGACTTTTACAGCCGTTAAGCCAGATAAATGCTATACAGGTCATGTGATTTATTAACTTAGAACAAATTGTTTGACAGTATTTGGAGGAATCTATGGTAGGCTAAAATGATTATAAGGCAATAAAGTCATCTTCATCATTTTGGCAGAGTTAGTTTGAACTTGTCAACATCTCACGTTAGTAATGTGCGTTGTTGTAAATCATTTGGAGGAGGCAGGTTTGAATCTCTGTCTGGTCACTACAGCTTTACATTTGTATATCATATAGTGTGTGTCTAACCTCTATATCTTTCCTCTACTTCTATGAGGACAGATTAATATCTGTTAATTTTTTTATTTTTCACGCTATTCCTGTGGCCTCAAGGGTTCCTCAACAACGGATATTTCTGTGCATTACAAACAGTAGCCACAACAACTCTCGATTTCACTTCAGCAAGATTTGACTATAGCAAGAATTACATACTTCTCCTTCTTCTGTGTTCATAAGGAGCGTTTGTTTTTCCGGACGTGATTGCGCTGCGCCTGTTTACAGCAGAGCTACATTCTTGCGCCATTAGGCCGACACATCTGATTTCTGTGGGCATTTGTTGACCAGGTTAACCTTCCCAGGGGTTTCTTAGGACGTTTGACTCTCACTGTTGTGGTGTTATCCCCCATCCCAGCTGGCCCATTTAGAACAGCCAAATACATCCTGGTCAGCTCTCAAGGGAAGGCAGGGGCAGACCATGGGAATTCCCCGCCATCCAAGGAGGCTTCCATAATTGCAGAGCCGACACATAGCGCTCTGGTACTGGGCTCACCCAAGGAATCGTCACGTCCTGCACATGGCTGCTTAGCCTCACTTCCGTATATTGGGCCCTCCAGTCATCACAGGCAGTCCCTCCGGAAACCAGAAGAATGCAGTCTGCAGATGACATCCACACAGTGAGCTTTGGATTCAGACTTTCCATGTAATGGATTTTTTATCCAAGCAATTTTCCATTTTGTGCCACTAGGACACTTTTCCACCTTTTATGAAGCCCACACAGTGAGCTTTCGATTCAGACTTTCCATGTAATGGATTTTTTATCCAAGCAATTTTCCATTTTGTGCCACTAGGACACTTTTCCCACCTTTTATGAAGTGAGCTTTCGATTCAGACTTTCTACTGAATGGATTTGCTATCCAAGCAATATTCCATTTCATGCCTCTGGGACGCTTTTTATCCGACATACCTGTGGTATGAAGTGTGGCAGTCTTAATACTTCTTCATGCACCTTTAGATGTCAACCTGAATGTAGTTAAAAGTAAGCTGCAGTCAACTTGAGCTTGTTGATATCTCCATAGAGCTTGTCTTCAAATTAAGCAGGCATGGGCCAAAATATCTTGCTCTGTTCTGCATATATTGTGCAGCAAATGTTTAGCTGTCATTTTACCAGTTCCACAATTACATTCATCGGTATCTCCTATCTTTAGTTTATTGAACAAGTGGTATTTCAGCCTGTTATGTCTTATGTTATTGAATTTTTGTCTGATCCATCTGTATAGGCATGGGTCCAACTGCTGCTTGGATAATGTTCTTTTATGTAGTTTAGGGCTATTTTTCTTCTTTTGTTTTCATTCTGAGTTCTTTTTCTCAATACCAAGAATTAGTTAGTTAGTTAGTTAGTCACAGTTGCTGCTGTCTCCAAGCTTGGAATTTGTGTGCATTGTAAATGGGTTTGATTGTTGATATGTTAAGTATAGGATCTGCCTTAATCTTTCGTTTTGCAGTTTCTACAAAGTTGCTACGCTTCAGTCTTCCCTTTCCATAACCATTAACTCTTTACCAAGCGTAACGGCCAAAAGCGGCTTTACCTGTGGACAGGCAGAACGGTCGAAAACGTCCATGAATACTAAGTGTTTTAAAAACGCGATCTCGCGACTTTCTGAGACTTCCAATTGTCTACTTTCAGTTTCGCTGATAGCTTGACACCGTGGCCACCATTTGCAAGCGTGTACTTTGAATTTGAACGGATTTTTAAAAGTAGTTTTGGGGGGTTTTACGCTTTGTATTTCAAAATGGATTTTGATGATTCTTCAAGTGATAGCGGAGATTTCACTGGGTTCAATTTAAGTGACATTGAAATGCACAAAGTTGACTACTAATTGGAGTTAGATATCAGTGATCAGGGTTAGCAGTCGTGAGTCGGACTTTAAAGAAAGTGATTCTGATTCTGAAAATGTGTTTGTAAATTGCCGTATAAATGACTGACAATTACAACCAATATGCTGCAATTTGTAAATATTTGTGTTCATGTGTGGATTACCAGCAACATTCAACATACTTATTCACGTGAGTAAAATAATCTGCATGCATTTTCCTTTATTTTGTTTTTATTTAACTAAAATCTGTTGACTAACACTTTACATGTGATGTTTTTACTAATGTAACCGAAATTTTACCGAACCTGAAAAATCTTGCCCATTCAGAGCTAAAAAACGGACAAACGTCTGCCCTGTAAAGGGTTAAACCTTTTATACATGGGGTGGTCTGTCAGCCTCCTAAATTTTTCTGCTTGTTGTTGGGCTCTACTATCTCTTCTATCCTGCGTTGGTTGTAAACAAGTGATCTTTTCTTCCAGTTATGATCCACATTCCTTGATTTTGGACTCTAGTTATTTTGTTAAAGTTTGACTTAGCTGCTGTTGCCCAAGCTGCAATGTCATATTCCAGTACTGGCCTCACCCGTCCAGCGTATAACTTCTTGAGAACTTTCTCATCTGCTCCCCACGTTGTGCCAGCAAATTTTTTCATGACTGCCATTCTTTGCCTTGCTCTTGTTTGATTTTTCTCAACCTGTGTCTTCCATGTCAGGCGACGATCAAAGGTAACTCCTAGATAGTTTGGAATTTCTTCTTGGCGCAGTATTTTCCCATTCTTCTTCTTCTGCATTCACCCGGAGTTTTTGTTTTCCGGACGTGACTGTGTTGTGCCCGTTTACAGCAGAGCTGTGTTTTTGCGCCTTTAGGCCGACATATCGACTTCTGCGGGCATTTGTTGACCGGGTTAACCTTCCCGGTTTTCCCATTCAATACCAGCTTAGGGTGCTGAGTTTTATGTGAGAGGGAGAACACTGTGCATGTTGTTTTCTAGTGTAATGTGCGTGGGTATACAAAAAACTGGGGTAAATGGACGGGTTAGAATGTGAGATTTAAAACACGGGGTCATAGGTGAAGATGAGAGTAGAGCGGATGTGAGGTCAGAGAAGTCTATTAAGAAACTCAAAGACAATGGGTGAGACCCAACACAGGGATTGTTAGAGCACGTACGGGGTTAAGAGGGACTCATTAATGAGATGCAAATACGTGACATTAGACTAATAGACAAAGGAAGCCCAGAAAGGTAATGGAGGAGGAATGTAGATTGGAGCAAAAGGGGTCAATGGTGTGTTTCGTGGGAGGTCTGCAATGAGGGAATAAAAAGATAAGTCTGGGAAAATTAGAGACAGTCGAGTCTGGGGCTAGGTGTGGAGAACTAGCCCGGGAGTTGAGTTGTGGTGGAGTTAGGCACAACTTCGTCTGGTGGTTTTTTTCAAGACAAGGTTGAGTTTTGGGCTGAGTGAAGGAGACCAGCCAGGAGAGTGTGGTTTGGACTGAGTGAGAGCAATCAGTCGGAGTCTTCAGCAGACAGGGGAGGATTGAGTTCTGGTCCGGCTATTGGAGAGCCTGGCGGAACTGTCTATGTGCACTATATTAACAAGGCCTGGCGAAGGCAATGTTATATTAGAGAGTCATTCCTAACGACGATGTATTCTGTAGGATGAAACTTCCTGGAATAATGTTCTGCATGTCACCGTGTTCATCTATGATTAAACGAATTTGTGTGCGCAACATCAATGTTCTTCAATGACTCATAGCTGTTGATTAAAGTAATGACTGTGTTGTTATACCTGTGGCTGAGCCATCCAGCACTACTCAGTGATATCTGAAAATTATCGGGACCTTAGACAACAGCCAATCTTAGTCTGTTGCAGGGGATTGTGACAGTCACCAAGTTCTCCAAGTCATTTCTTGTCATAACATGCCCAAAAATTTTTGATTGTCTACGTCTAATTTCTCTAATCAATTTACGATTTTCATTTGTCTCCTGTGTACTTGGTCATTGGTTTTTCTGTCTGTCCATGGTATTCTTTGCATTTCCCTCAGAAACCACATTTCCACAGCCATCAGATGTTTTACAGCATGACTGCTCATTGTCCACATTTCACATCCATACAAAAGTACAGGTTCTATGTAGCACTTCAACACCCTTTTTCTCATTTCAATTGATATCTTTTTATTGGTCGGTATGTTTTTCATCTTGCAAAAGGCTACCTTCGCAATGGCAATTCTTGTTCTAATCTCTTCAAGGCATCTTCCATCAGGTGTAATGACTGTTCCGAGATAACTGTACAGATTAACTTGCTTAAGAATATGCCCATTTACTCGTGTATCACATTGTGGTATTTCCTTCTTCTTAGTGACGACCATAATCTGTGTCTTCTTACTATTCAATTCTAACCCTAGTTACCCATTGTGTACAACAACCGCATCTATTAAATGTTGCAGGTCCTGATCTTGTCTGCAATAAAGACTGTATCATCTGCATATTGAATGTTATTGATGTATCTTCCCCCAATCTTGATTCCTTCCATATCTTCTCATCATCATCAAGTGCCATCCGCATGACTCTCCACAGATCTTGGTCTTTGGTTTTCTGGATCAACTCTGCCGTTGATATTCCTCCATGCTACCGGCGCAATCCATCCAGCATCATTTCTCGTGATCTGCCTCTGCCTCTCTTCCCCTCGATCTTTCCAGTTGTCACGATGTTCTCCAGTGCCTCTCCTCTCATCACATGACCAAAAAAAGCTGTTTGTCTCTTTCTTATTGTTGTATATAATGCTCTAGTTTCGTTAGCCTCTTTAAGGCATTCATTGTTAGTTACTTTGGCAGTCCAAGGAATTTGCAACATTCGTCTAAGGAACCACATCTCTGTTGCTTCCAATCTCTTCCTAATTTGTTAATTTATATTCCAAGATTCACAGCCATACAGCAAAACAGGTTCTATATAGCACTTCAGGACTCTTTTTCTTACATTCAATGATAGTGTCTTATTGCATAAGATATTCTTCATTTTCTGAAAAGCAGCCTTTGCTTGCCATATTCTGCTTTTAATCTCTGTTGTGCATCTTCCATCCGATGTTATAAATGTCCCTAGATATTTAAATGTTACTGTTTTCTTGATATTCAAGGAAAGTCCTTTGTTTGCACTCTCTGTTACTGCAATGTCCAACAACTGTTGTAGATCTGTTGCATCATCCGCTATCAATACTGTGTCATCTGCATAACTTACATTATATTATAACCTGCAAATATTATTCCTGGCTTTTCTTTGATCTCTCTCATTGTTACTTCGCTATATTCTATATTTATATGCTTTTATATTTCTGAAAATATTTTCACTGTACAGAGAAAAAAGATAAGGAGACATTACACATCCCTGTCTCACACCTCTTTTAATAGGCTGATACTGACCTACATCATTATCAATTTTGATGGCAGCTTGTTGTTTCCAATATGTTTTTTACAAGTCTAAGGTCTTTTCCATCAATTTTTAGATCTTCAAGCATCCTTATCATGTCGAAACGTCTCACTTGATCAAAAGCCTATGTGTAGTCAACAAAGCAAAGATATAGATCTGTGTTTACTTCTATAGAACGTTCAATTACTGCTCTCAGTATATACAGAGCACTTACTGTGCCCTTGCCTTCTACAAACCCACATGTTGTTGTCCTATTTCAGGTTGTATTTTCTTCCTAACTCTCTGCGTGATAATTCTCAGCAAAATCTTCATGATGTGGCTCATTATACTAATTTTTCGATGTTGATCACATTCCAAGGCTCTTGATTTCTTCGGGATTGCAGTAAATATAGAATTACATAATTCAGGAGGTCCCTCACACACGCCCTCCAGTATCATATATTGTGTCTGTGGCATCATGAATTGATTAAGTTACGTTGCACTGCTTTGTCAAGCCTGTGGCTCAGTACATCCGAATTCGACAAGCATTTTTCAGGATGCTTTCCCTAGCCTTTAACTGTCCCCTGTCTACCTACAAGGCAGCAGGTTTGTGTGTCTCTTGGTCTGGTTCCTCTCCCTTGACCTGTCTGACATGGGTGACCCTACCAGTAGCTGTGCTACCGTCGGCATAGCTCTTGGGGTCACTGGAACACGCAAGCCCCTCTACCTCATCATGGTGGATACACGGCAGAGGGGGAATTATATACAGAAGCCACCAAAAACATCAGTTTGAATTCACCTAAAATTATATACAGAAGACACCACAAGAACAGGAATGAGACCGGAATGTCTTTTGCCATCTTTATTATTCTTACTGACTTGAAGACTGGATTATAAAGCCAGAAATGGAATTCAATGGAATCTGACAGAGTAGCTTGATTATCTGGACTTTGCTGATGACTGTCCTACTGTGACACAAACAAAATCAGTTGCAAGATAAACTAAACATACTCTTGATGGGAAGTCACAATAACTAGGTCTACAAATTCATAGAAAATAAGAATATACACCACGCAAGGCAAATTATAAGCCAATATGTCTTGGTGTATTTATTGCAATCCCAAAGAAATCAGGAGCCTTGGAATGTGATCAACATCGAACAATTAGTATAATGAGTCACATCACGAAGATTTTGCTAAGAATTATCATGCAAAGAGTTAGGAGGAAAATACAACCTGAAATAGGAGAAGAACAATGTGGGTTTGTGGAAGGCAAGGGTACAGTAAATGCTGTGTATATACTGAGAAACATAATCGAACGTTCTATAGAAGTAAGATCTACACCTTTGCTTTATTGACTACACAAAGGCTTTTGATAAAGTGAGACATGTCAACATGATAAGGATGCTTGAAGATCTACAAATTGATGGAAAAGATCTTAGACTTGTAAAAAACATATATTGGAAACAACAAGCTGCCATAAGAGTTGATAATGAAGTAAGCCAATATCAGCCTATTAAGAGGGGTGTAAGACAGGGATGTGTGGTGTCTCCAGATCATTTTCCCTGTACAGTGAAAGTATTTTCAGAAATATTGAAGATATGGAAGGAATCAACATTGGGGGACGATGCATCAATAACATTAGATATGCAGATGATACAGTCTTGATTGCAGACAATGAACAGGACCTGCAAAATTTAGTAGATGCGATTGTTACACACAGTGAACAACTAGGGTTAGAATTAAATTGTAAAAAGACACAGATTATGGTCGTCACTAGAAAGGACGAAATACCACAATGTAATATACAAGTAAATGGGAATATTCTTCAACAAGTGAGCAGGTACAATTATCTCGGAACAGTAATAACATCTGATGGGAGATGCCTTGAAGAGATTAGAACAAGAATCGCCATGGCAAAAGTAGCCTTTAGCAAGATGAAAAACATATTGACCCTTTAAAAAGATGTCAATTGAAACGAGAAAAAGAGTGTTGAGATGCTACATTGAACCTGTACTTTTGTATGGATGTGAAGCGTGGACAATGAGCAGTCAGGATGAAAAACATCTGATGGCTGTAGAGATGTGGTTTCTGAGGAAAATGCAAAAAATACCATGGACAGCCAGAAAAACCAATGAACAAGTCCTTCAAGAAACAAATGAAGATCGTAAATTGATTAGAGAAATTAGACGTAGACAGTCAACATTTTTTGGGCATGTTATGAGAAGAAATGGATTGGAGAATTTGGTGACAACTGGTAAGATCGAGGGGAACAGACCAAGGGGAAGACCTAGAAGCAAGTACCTGGATGGCTTGGCCTTGTGGCATGGTCGAGACAGAAACACAGAGCTGATCCACGACTCTGGTGATCGAGTGAGATGGCAGAACATGACCGCCCACGCTTACCGGCATGGCACATGATGGATGGATGGATGTCTTGGTGAAAACTTACTTCAAGAGGTGGAATCATACACGTATTGAGGTACAAATTTAGACAAAGATGAAGGAACAGATAGAGATATTAAAATAAGATTATAAAAAAAAAAGGTAACAAGAGCTTGCCTAGCCCTAGGGTATGTGTGGAAGAAAGGAAATGAAACTTAGTACCAAACTTAGAATGTTTAACTCTTACGTTAAATCAGTACTAGTGTATGGATCAGAAACATATAACCTGATAATAGTATAACTATCAGGGTTGTTCAGAAAGTTATGCACCACATCGTTTTGCTGTTTGTGTGTACCAAATTTGCAACTCAATTGGCCAAATATGGCTGCCCTAAACTGTTGAAATGGAGTGTGTCAGCAACTTGCATTATAAGCAAAGAACTGTGACAGAATTTCTCATTGCTGAGAAGGAAACTGCTGTGAACATTCACAAGTGCCTATGTGATGTGTATGGAAGTTTTGCAGCTGACAGGAGTAGTCAGTCGCTGGGTTCAGAGAATCAAAGAATCAGGAAGTAGAGATACTGAGCTGCTTGATCGTCTGCAATGTGGGCTTCCTGCCACAGCCACCAATGTAGAAATGCTGAAATGCGCTGATGGCATTATTCTTACTGATAGGTGAATCACTACTCAACAACTGGCCTTACAGCTGTCAGTCAGCAATGGTAGTGCAAATGCAGTTATAAAAACTCTCGCTCTCGGATTTTCTAAGGTTTGCACAAGATGGGTTCCTCACAGTTTCACAAATGACCACTGATTGCAAAGGAAAGCAATTTCTTCCGAATTGTGGGAGCATTTCAATGCTGATGGAGAGAACTTTTTGGCTAAGATCATTATAGGTGACGAAACCTGGGCACATCATTTTGAACCTGAGACAAAATGAAAGTCAATGGAGTAGCATCATCCACAATCACCATGAAACATGAAATTCAAGACAACTCCTTACAGCTGGAAAGGTCATGATCACTGTCTTTTGGGACATTGAAGGTGTGATTCTTTTTGGATGTTATACCAAGAAGAGAGACAATAAATTCACAAGCTTACACTGAAAAAAACTCAAGCAACGTTTTCACAGTTAGGCAGCAAAAGAATCCAGCAGACCTGCTTCATGACAATACACGCCCTCACACAAGTCTGGCAACACGGGAAGCAGTCACCAAATTGGGTTGAACTGTCCACCCCATCCACCCTATAGTCCTGATTTGGCACCCTCTGATTTTTATCTATGTGGTCCACTAAAAGATGCACTCTGTGGGACAAGGTTTGAAGATGATACAGTGATTCATGCAGCAAAGAAATGGCTACATGATCAAGACAAAATCTGGTATGGGCAAGGAATACATGCACTTATTTTGTGCTGGCATAAAGCCATACAAGTTGATGGGTATTATGTTGAATAATGCCGAAGTTTACATGACCTATCCATATATATTGTGTACAAATTTCATGCTTCTTGAATTGACAGCTCCTGAGAAAAACGATGTGGTGCATTACTTTCTGAATGCCCCTGGTATTTAAATGCACAGGGCCAACGAAATAAAGAGAGACATAAAACACAAGCAGGAGAGAATTAGGGACAGACATGAATGATATGGGTAGGGCATGGAGGAAGCCGACAGAGAGAGCAAGGGATAGGATGGCTGGCGTGGGTTGGTAGAGGGCCTAGGCACCACTGGTGGATGGAGTGCTGAAGAAGGAAGATTGGTAATGCTGATGTTGTGTATTATATTAACAAAATGTTATCTTGAACATGATTCATTCTTAGAACTGTAAACAAATAAGATTTCAAACATAAACAAAACAAAAATCAATCCACAAGCAACTAACTTCAATGTAGTAACTTTCATCAATATTTAAAAATTGAGCAAAATTAGATCAGGATATACGTGTCTAACAAACATTAACATACAATGCCAGCTGCATATTATATATCTGTACCTACTTACGAAGAATACTTGCACCGTTTAAATAAGCAACAATACAGTCTTACATATCACATTTGTTACCTTGACTTCAACTGGAGCCCCTTTCACAAACTCTGAAGGTGCCACTCCAGGCAAGTAGAAGGCAACTACATGACAACTTAGAAGCAGGATCACACAAACTGTGAGAATGTTAATCTGAAACAAAAAGGGCTTTTGTAATACAGGCATCTCAAGAAAAAGTACAGACTTCAGAGTCCTTGTCACTTCATTTATTCTCAAACATGTCTACTTCTGATTAGGACATGTATGCACATATACCCAGAGACAAAAGATTTTAATCTTCTTCTTCTTCTGCGTTCATCCAGAATGTTTTTTCAGATGTAATTGTGGTGTGTCCACATTAGGCCCCCTTGGGCTGAGACCCTTAAGCCAACACATCAGACTTTAGGGTGCATTTTTTATTCAGGTTTGGAGATTTTAATCTTAGTCCTCATAATAACAGTTCAAACTGAAGTAATTATGTCCAGATAGGGTTGAAAATTGAAGTATACAGTTAAAGATTCTCATGATTCAATGTGAATTCATTCTTTAGGTTAGGAAAAATTTCAAAAATTAACTGATTGATTAGATTCAAAGATAGCCTTCATCACACTATGGAACTATCCATGAGTGCTCCAACCTTCACCATCAGATCACATGAGGTTATCATGAAAGCACCAGCAGGGACATCCAGATGTGTTGTGAATGTGCCATTCTATACATAAACTGTTCTGGAGAGATCTCACTATGATGTTTTGCCACTGAGGCAGCCATTACCACCTACTCTTCATAATGCTGGGAGTTGTTTCATACATAAACACACACCCTGTTTTTCACCCTTGTCCAAGACATCCGACCTGTTGCCTAGAGATCAGGGAGAATATAACATCAATAGAGTTCCTCTGGGATATTTGTATTACACATATTGTTCTCTTCTTATGCCTTTCATATCCTATGGAACACAGGCCCTCAACCAAGTCACACCAAGCCTTTTGTAGAAGTGTTCATGATTGGTTGTATTGTGCAGCTAAAGCTGTCTACGTGTTAAGGCAGCCAGTCTCACTGTGTCAGTCTCACAAGCCTACTTAATCACCTCTCATTTTTTTCCCACTCGCTTTAAACTCAAACGTTGTTCATACACACTACTAATAGCACTGAACTGAATTTTGCATGTAGGTTAGCTTTCTCTATTACCAGTGTCCCTTGCCCTCAGGTGAACCCACTCCGACTTCAGAGGTGTCACCTCTTATGACAGGCAAGGAAGGTTACTTTGCATCCCTCATGGGCCCCAGTAAACACACAGGCAATATTGCCTTCTGCTGGTTATGAATCCAGCCTTTTGAGCTAGAGTTAGATGTCATGCCTCTACGCCAGATTATCTGCATATAGATTACTGAACTGACAAATTAAATGTCCACTTCTGTGTCTATATTCACCCATCAGTTGCAATGAATGTTTTCATTCCAGAAATTCACGTGTAAGTTATAAGAGTGTGTCAGCTGAGTCTGTGGACTGAGGTGATCATGTATACAAGCACAATAGTCCATCAGCACATGACACAAGGTTCTATCAATAACATCAGGTGTTGTTGTTATTTTTGTATGACAGGTATTACTTTGATCATAGCCTGACATCCAAGCATCTTGAAGACACCACACAGTGATACAAGCATAGATACTGGAAATTCCCAAAAACCACCCTCTGTATTTCTGACTTCCCCGAGAAGGTTAACTCGGTCAACAAATGCCTGCAGAAGTTGGGAAGTCAGGGCTGCAAGCACGATACTGACCGCATCACCCACCGAGTGCTGATTGATCTATACTAATATAGTTCCAGCACTGATATCTGATGTCTTGAGAAGTCAGGGCTGCAAGCATGATACTGACCGCATCACCCACCGAGTGCTGATTGATCTATACTAATATAGTTCCAGCACTGATATCTGATGTCTTGGGAAGTCAGGGCTGCAAGCACGATACTGACCGCATCACCCACCGAGTGCTGATTGATCTATACTAATATAGTTCCAGCACTGATATCTGATGTCTTGAGAAGTCAGGGCTGCAAGCATGATACTGACCGCATCACCCACCGAGTGCTGATTGATCTATACTAATATAGTTCCAGCACTGATATCTGATGTCTTGGGAAGTCAGGGCTGCAAGCACGATACTGACCTCATCACTCACTGAGTGATGATTGATCTATACAAATATGGGTCCAGCACTGATATGTCTGATGCTTCTTAGAGTGTGTAAAAATAATGCCCATTATTTACTTAACTAAAAGCACTATAATGAGGCCACTATATGGCAACACGGTGGAAATACTAAAGTCAAAAAATAACCACCTGTTATTTGTGCATTTAGTTGATGTTTCTAATGCTGTTGGAATATGGAATAAAATAGATCATGGTAGGTGAAAATTAATAATTAACATTTCAAACTCAAATATTTTGGGTCACCATGTCTGGATTTTTTTAAAAAACAGAAATTGTATTAATAAATTAACTTGTCACCCTTTTCTGCATTTGTAGTACTTAGAAGAATTAATTATAACTTGGTGTCTGTTGAATAAAAAAAAAACTGTGTTGTACTTTATGATGCTATATGTATATTTTTCCCGGTTTCATAATTAGACCTATTTTCATAACATTTCTGCAAAATCTACATATATTTCTTTCGATGTACGGAATACCTTTACTTGTCACAGTTATGAAATATTTAATAAAATATGTATAATTAATTAAACATGTATGGTCTACCCTTGAGTTCAAAGGGAGTGAAGGCCAAAAAAAAAAAAACACACTTAGGAGGTATCTTACAAAGTACTGCTTTAAAATAAAAATTAATTGCAACAAAACTTAAATCATCCGTTTATTTACATTGATATTGTTCTGTGGGAAATAACAGGAAGTCTTGGAGCAGCTCAACAGATACAGTTGTAATTCAGAGAATTGTTGTAACCGATGTGAATGACCAGGACAACACCAGGCCACGTAAGTTCAACATCGAATAACCTGAATATTTAATTCATACATAACCCATAACGAACTGAAACGACCCGAGAAATGTTGAAATGAAATCCATATCCGCCTATGTGTTTGTTTTCTTTTTAATGACATTTGCTGGACAATCAACTTCAGTTAAACACTACAAGAATTGTATAATAAATAACAGTTTGCAAGGGTGAATATTTTCTTCTAGTGAAAATCAAAGCGGTATTACTATCTGATAGTGAATTTAGCCAAAACAAACATTTAATTAAAGGATGAACTGTATTTCAATTTAGTCAATTCGGCAATTGACTCTTGCTTTGGGTTTCCTCTTCTATAAATATTAAACATTTCTCCAGTGCAGTCCTACTGAGCCACAAAAAATACTACACAGAAGACAATACAGCGAGCGAAAAGTTATCTTTCACATTGTTTTATAATAACATTTTTGACAGGAATGTAAGAATTCCTTCCACTCACCACGGACGCCATTTTGTTACAAACGTGGAAAATGTGTGACGTCACCATCGGTCTCCAACGGAAATCTTCGTTCTATCGATCAGAGCTGGTGGGGAGGGGATAAAAAGATGATAAATCCAGGCCAGAGAAGTTGACAATCAATAACATTAATTAATTAAATTATTACACACTTATTGGCGCTTATAAGATAGAAGTACACAATTGACGACACATAAGAAAGCTGAAGTGCAAGCAAACAAGAACACAATACCCGGGTTAATCATTCGACTTAAGTATCCGGTGGCAATGACGTCTGTACTGTTAACTTACGCAACTAAGTTGTTGAGATATCTTCCTACTAATAACTTTATGCTACTCTTCTTCATTGTACACGCTCAAACGTCAACCTGAATATATTTAAAGAAAACAGCATTCATCTTGAGGTTATTGGCCTATTCGGGCGCCAGTGGGCTCTCTGTTGGTTCTAAGGAACCCCGTGCGACGTCCTCGTCACCGCACACCGTGGATTTTCTTCTGTTGTTCGTGTGACATGTATATCTGCAATCTTTTCTATTGTATCTTCTTCTTCTGTGTTCATCCGGAGTCTTTTTTCTGACGTGATTACGCTGTGCCTGTTCACAGTAGAGCTGCGATACTTGCGCCTTTAATCTGACACATCCGACTTCTGCGGGCATTTGTTTACCGGGTTAACCTTCCCGGGTTGTGTCTTGTATGAATTTCACTGTCTTTTTTAGTTCACTCAGTGATCGATAGAGTTTAACTTTCACTGTTGTTTCTTTAGATCTGAAGGTTTGCCTGGAAATGTCGTATTTTGAAAAGTCTTGGAGTATGTAATCTGTTGTCTACCGCGCCAATCCACATATGCATAATGTCAGTCTATGGCTGCTGGATCCACAGTGACCAAAAACCACGATATTGCTTGCTTGCTTGCTTATGTTCGTTGGCTTGAGCTCCACCGCGAAGTCCTGTATGTCGGATGAAGGCATCTTGTTATCCAACATCAGTGTGATGTCATACCGTGGGGCTGGTCTGGTTCGCTAGATCAGTTCCGCGTCTAGCGTTCGTTGTCTCGGATGGCTGTGTGAGGTGCACCAAAATGGGATCTTCCCAGCCAACGTGAGTTAGCGAGGCAGGCGTTTCAAGAATGTAACCGCATCGTGCAGCCAGGGTCGTGGTTTGAGCGGGCAAAAGAGCAAAATTTGTACGACCGTTCGACAAAGTCTGGATAAGCGCCCACTCTCTCTCGATGAGTAGTGGGTCTGCAGTCAGTAAGCTGGTATAGCTTTTTTTTTTTTTTCCGGTTAGTCCTGCCGGCGTAGCTTGAAAGCTCGTCGGTAGGCGTCCAGTGGTTTTGCATGTATCACCTTGTACCGGGAGGGCGCGCTTTAGCGATGCTACTCTTGGTTGCGTGTGCGTGAATAGTCCGTCTGTCCGATAGATATCTGGTTGATCCTGCCAGTAGTCATATGCTTGTCTCAGCTTTAGCGATGCTACTCTAGGCTTGCGTGTGCATGAATGTCTGTCCGGTCAGTCGCCATGTGCACATTTGCGCTGGAGAGGCTCAACCGTAAATCGGGAGATCTGCTCGCAACTAGACGAGCATTATCTTCTGTGGGCAGTTTCTCGCCTCATGTTTGTGTGTGGTCTGCTCTGGCGGTCAGTCCGTCTTCGGTGAAGGAAATCGTGTTGATCCTATAAGTAATCATACGCTCATTGCTTGTCGCTACGCTTGTCTTAAAACTGAACATTAAAGGAATTGACGGAAGGGCCCGAGGCTCCCGAGAGCCAATATAAACAGGGATAACTGGCCGTGGCAGCCTAACGTCCACTGCATCTGTGTCCGTCTTCCAGTCGTCTTGCCATGCTCGCCACTGGAGCCAGTCGGACACAGACGCGGGGGCGAGGGTGTTGCGCGACCACTTCCTCTCTATACAAAACCAAAGCGCAAGTCATTCGTTCCTCATCAAATCATAAGATGTAGTGTAATGAATGGTCATCGTCAATGAAAGGTCAACGCCATTCATGATGGACGAACATCGATGTCATACAGGACCTGAGGTTTGCGTGAGTATCCGTTGTCCCATGTCTAGCTTATTGGTGTGCAGACTGGTGGTTCCTCGGCGTACAGGCAGACACTCTCCGACTTCGGAGGAATCGACGATCCTACTGACTTTAGCCAGGACCCCGAATGGACCTGTTGCCCAGGACGCGTCAATAGGTGGCCAATATATAACCCGGCCCTGGTGCCTTGGAAACACCTCTGCGTCCCACCACGATATTAAATTTACAAGTAAATTTAAAGAATGAGCTTATGGTACCAAAAGACTCTATGATTTATATTCCTAATTGTCTTCTACATGCTTGCCATGCATATTTGTACCATTATCAAATGCCCACGCATGTCTTGAACATCTAGCTCATAATCTGCCTGGAAGATAACTACATTGCATACTCTTTCCTCCGTAATGTCTGAAACTGGATAATTCTCGATTTTCAACATGGATTATCAATATTTACAGTTCTAATTGCAATCGCCATCTGTTCAACTTGACCGATATTGACGTGCAGTTGAGAATTACCGGGGGTAAAAATGGTGTTTCCTTTTCTTTATAAATTTATTATTATTAATTGTATGTCACTTCCTAAAATAGATATGATTTCATTTTGAAAAACGTGTCCTAAGTAAAGAGGCAGATTTCTTTTAGCAGGCTGAGTTCGTTCGTTCGCTCGTTTGAGGGGGGGGGGGGGGGGAGGGGGGGGAGTTAAAATGCGACATCGCTCCACCTGTCTTATGCGGCGTTGGTTATAACTGAGATACAGTTTTTGCGGTTCTATATTCTTTCCTTTTGCCTTGTTTAAATTCTGTTTTCTCGTGTGGTATATTTCATGCCCGTGAAGTCAGCTGGTGGGGTTTCTATTGCGCTTCTCAGTCTGACAATGGCGGCTCCATGCGGCTCCGAGTGTAGCCCTTAGCGGGATTCGTCCGTTGGAGTTGTCGGTCAGGCATCCTGGAAAGGTGTGTTTGTTTTTATGGCGAGTTGTATGGGGACTCTATGTCTTTGGAGGTAAGGGCAGCCCAGGTAGCCTGCTTCGTGTTTGCTAAGGCAATTGGCGCAATTTCTATTATAATGTTCAAGCTGTTGTTGTCTCCTGTCCACCGTCACCGTGACATACATTCTCCTGCTGCAGGCGCGTCATTATCTGGTCGTCTGTCAGCTCCACTGGAACTCGTCTTCTTCTTCTTCTGCTGCGTTCATCCGGATTTTTTTTTTCGGATGTGACTGCGTTGTGCCTGTTTACAGCAGAGCTGCGTTCTTGCGCCGTCAGGCCGACACATCCGACTTCTGCGGGCATTTGTTGACCGGATTAACCTTCCCGGGGCTTTCTTAGGACGTTTGAATCTCGCTGTTGTGGTGTTATCCCCCATCCTAGCTGGCCCATATAGAACAGCCAAAGACATCCTGGTCAACCCTCAAGGGAAGGCAGCGGCAGACCATGGGCATTCCCCGCCATCCAAGGAGGCTTCCATACTTGCAGAGCCATCACACAGCGCTCTGGTACTGGGCTCACCCAAGGAATCGTCACGTCCTGCACATGGCTGCTTAGCCTCACTTCCGTATATTGGGCCTTCCGTTCACCATAGGCTGTTTCTCCGGAAACCAGAAGAATGCAGTCTCCAGATGACATCCACACAGTGAGCTTTCGATTAAGACTTTCCACATAATGGATTTGCTATCCAAGCAATATTCCATTTCGTGCCACTAGGACACTTTTCCCACCTTTTATGAAGCCCACACAGTGAGCTTTCGATTCGGACTTTTCACGTAATGGATTTGCTATCCAAGCAATATTCCATTTCATGTCTCTGGGACGCTTTTGTAACCGACATACCTGTGGTATGAAGTGTGGCAGTCTAAATACATCTTCGTGCACCTTTAGATGTCAATCTGAATGTAGTTAAAGTAAGCTGTAGTCAACTTGAGCTTGTTGATATCTCCATAGAGCTTGTCCTCAAATGAAGCAGGCGTGGGCCAAAATATCTTTCTCTGTTCTGCATATACTGGGTACTCCTGCAGCAAATGTTTAGCTGTCATTTTACCAGTTCCACAATTACATTCATCGGTATCTCCTATCTTTAGTTTATTGAACAAGTGGTATTTCAGCCTGTTATGTCCTGTGCGGAGTCTGAAGATTGCTACTTGTTCTCTTCGGTCGAGTTTGTAATATGCATCATCCTTCTGGTGGCCTGGATGCTCTGATTCCCATTTGGTTCTATAAGTGCTTTTTATAAACATGTTTGCCTCATTATAGGTTATGTCTATGTCAGGCTGTGGTAATCGTCCACCCTCTTTTGCTAGTCTGTCAGCCTCTTCATTTCCAGGTATACTGCAATGTGATGGGATCCACTGTATTACAACTTTTTTGGATTTCTGGCATAGACCATGGAGTGCTGCTCTTAGGTCAGCTAGTTCTGTGCTGTTTTTGCTCTTCAGTATTGAGACAGCTGACTTTGCATCTGTGAAGATAGCTATTTGCTTCTCTTTATTTCCCTCCATCAAGAGCATTTCTGCTGCAGTTTTCAAAGCCTCTATCTCCGCTTTGAAGTTACTTGAAAATTTTCCAGTTGCCACTGACTGTGTTTTTATCACTCCATTTTTTAAATTAAGGAGAATTCCTCCTCCTCCATTTTTAATTGAATCTTTGGCTGATCCATCTGTGAATGCATGGGTCCAATTGCTGCTTGGGTAATGTTCTTTTATGTAGTTGAGGGTTATTTTTCTTCTTTCGGTTTCATTCTGAGTGTTCTTTTTCTCAATACCAGGAATGTTTTCTATCATCTCAGGCAGTTGCTGCTGTCTCCAAGCTGGGAAGTTGTGTGCATTGTAAATGGGCTTGACTGTTGATATGTTAAGTATGGGATCTGCCCTAATCTTTCGTTTTGCAGTTTCTACAAAGTTGCTACGCTTCAGTCTTCCTTTTCCAAAACCATTAAACCTGTTATACATAGGGTGGACTGTTAATCTTCTACATTTTTCTGCTTGTTGCTGGGCTCTGCTATCTCTTCTGCCCTGCATTGGTTGTAAACGAGTGATCTTTTCTAGTTCATTAATAGGCGTTGTCTTCAGGCTTCCAGTTATGATTCGCATTCCTTGGTTTTGGACTCTACTTATTTTGTTAAAGTTTGACTTAGCTGCTGTTGCCCAAGCTGCAATGCCATATTCCAGTACTGGCCTCACCCGTCCAGTATATAACTTCTTGAGAACTTTCTCATCTGCTCCCCACGTACCAGCAAGCTTTTTCATGATTGCCATTCTCTGCCTTGCTCTTGTTCGATTTTTCTCAACCTGTGTCTTCCATGTCAGGCGAAGATCAAAGGTGACTCCTAGATAATTTGGATTTTCTTCATGACGCAATATTTTTCCATTCAATACCAGCTTAGGTTGCTGAGTTTTATTTGAGAGGGAGAACACTGTGCATGTTGTTTTCTCCTCACTTATCTTCACTAGCCATGATTTTGACCAGTCCTCTAGCGCTAATAAGGCTTGCTGTATTCTGCTGTTAGCTGTACTAATATATTCTTCAGATGTCCATATGGCTAGGTCATCTGCAAAGGAGGATGTGTGTACTCTGGCTGGGAAATTTTCTGTGATGTCATTTATATATGCTAGGAATAATGTTGGCGAAAGAACTCCTCCTTGGGGGACACCTTGCTCCAACAGCATCATTTTGCTTGTTTGTCCTTGTACTTTTGTCCTGGCAGTTCTGTTCTCAAGGTAGTGGCTGATCCATTTGTACATTTTCCCATAAACATGCATTTTTTGCAGTTTTACTTTCAGTCCTTCCTTCCATACTTTATCAAATGCTTTTTCTAAATCTATCCAGACTGCTAGTGTGTGCTTTTTCTCTTGGAAGGCATCCTCTATTTCCTGAGCTATATAGGGTATTTGATCTTCAGTGGATCTGTACTTTCTCAATCCTGCTTGGTGTGGTGTTAAGAGTTTGTTTTCTTCCAGATGCCATGTTAGCCTGCCATTGATAATGCGTTCCATTAATTTTCCTACACAGCTAAGTAGACTGATAGGTCAACAGCCATTTGGTTCTTCCATGTCTTTTCCTTTCTTTGTGACTGGTATTAGTATAGCTTCATTCCATGCCTCCCCTCTGCCGTGCGTCCACCTTGACGAGGTAGAGGGGCTTGAGCGTTCCAATGACCCCAAGAGCTATGCCGACGGTAGCACAGCTACTGGTAGGGTCACCCATGTCGGACAGGTCAAGGGAGAGGGACCAGACGAAGTGACGCACAAACCTGCTGCCTTGTAGGTAGACTGGGGACAGTCAAAGGCTAGGGAAAGCATCCCGAACAAATGCTTGTCGAAATCGGATGTACTGAGCCACAGGCTTGACAAAGAAGTGCAACGTAACTTTATCATTTCATGATGCCACAGATGAAAGTTAATCGATATGGTTCTAATCCCGTGAAGTCCCATCAGGCGGTGATAGTGCCGGGCCCCCTGCCTCGAGGGGGTCCACCCATGACTACTGGTGGTCACCTTCCCCTGTGCTGTGGAGTCAAGGCACAGAGGAGTAGGTTAAGAGCTATTGACCAAACACCCCGGACACTCAACATACTACAATGGAATGCAGAAGGAGTTTATAACAAGAAAGCCTCCCTAACACAGCGTCTTCATAAAGATAGAATAGATGTGGCATGCATTCAAGAAACACACCTCAACGCCAATCGCACATTTTCAGTCGAGGGATATCAGGCCACACGTTTCGAACGCGAAGGACATAAAGGAGGAGTTGTAATACTTACACGAAATACAATACCTTGCAGCGAAGTATCTGTGATCTCTGACAACCAAACGGAAATTATAGGTGTTGATATAATGATAAAGGACGTGAAAATAAGAATTTACAATCTATATAGCCCGGCAGATAAGGATCTTACACTCTCAAACATGGAAATAACTGACACAAATTGCATTGTTGTCGGAGACTTTAATAGCCGTTCAGAAAGATGGGGATACCCAGATACTGACAAAAGAGGAGATGAAGTGGAGGACTGGGAAATAGACTCAAATCTCCATCTAGTTAACAAAGCGGATGACACACCGAGCTTCTACTCCAGAAGATGGATTACCACTTCTACTCCAGACTTAGCTTTCTGCACAGGAGACATCCTCCACAAAATCGATCGCCATGTGCTGGACCAATTAGCAGGTAGTGACCACAGACCAATCAAGCTTGTAATAAATATGGAGTATGTTCCACAGGAGCAAAAGCCTTTGCCCCGTTGGAATTACAAACGAGCAGATTGGGACAGATTTGCCATACTAACAGACAAATATTGTGAAAACGTAAATACACGATATGGCAACATGAAGCAAATGGTGGAAAGTCTAAACAGAGCAATAATACAGGCAGCCACTGAGTCTATTCCAAGAGGAGCAAGGAAAAATTACAAACCATACTGGACTGAAGAACTACAATTTTTGGAGGACAAAGTTGAAGATGCTAGGAAGACCGCAGAGAGAGAACAAACAACTGAAGCGAACATCTCTCTCAAAGCCATCTCAGCAAAATATAAAAGAACAGTAAATCAAACAACAAGAGATTGTTGGAGGAAAAAAACAGAAAACCTGAATTTTGACAGGGATGGAAACAAACTATGGAAACTAGTGAAAGCCATGAACAATGAAGGACCTAGAAACAAACAAATAACAATTAAACAAGGAAATTCCTTGCTTACAGGAAAAAAGGCTGCAAATGCACTAATGGAACACTATGCCAGTGCAAACCACATTGATATTACAGCCGAACAGAAGAAAGCAATCAAAGATAAACAGATGCATCATACAGAGACAGCAGCAGAATATATGATGGCAAATCTAACAATGGAAGAAATGGAACAGGCAATGAATACCCTAAAAAAGAAGACATCACCAGGAAAGGATGGAATCACAAATGAAATGCTAATAGGACTAGGCACTAAGGCAAAAAAGAAACTACTAGCAGTCCTAAATTACAGCTGGAAGAGGGGAATAGTCCCACAGGCATGGAAGGAAGCTATACTAATACCAGTCCCAAAGAAAGGAAAAGACCTGGAAGAACCAAATGGCTATCGACCTATCAGTCTTCTTAGCTGTGTAGGAAAATTAATGGAACGCATTATCAATGACAGGCTAACATGGCATCTGGAAGAAAACCAACTCTTAACACCTCACCAAGCAGGATTCAGAAAGTACAGATCTACTGAAGATCAAATAACCTATATAGCTCAGGAAATAGAGGATGCCTTCCAAGAGAAAAAGCACACACTAGCAGTCTGGATAGATTTAGAAAAAGCTTTTGATAAAGTATGGAAGGAAGGACTGAAAGTAAAACTGCAAAAAATGCATGTTTGCGGGAAAATGTACAAATGGATCAGCCACTACCTTGAGAACAGAACTGCCAGGACAAAAGTACAAGGACAAACCAGCAAAATGATGCTGTTGGAGCAAGGTGTCCCCCAAGGAGGAGTTCTTTCACCAACATTATTCCTAGCATATATAAACGACATCACGGAAAATTTTCCAGCCAGAGTACACACATCATCCTTTGCAGATGACCTAGCCATATGGACATCTGAAGAATATATTAGTACAGCTAACAGCAGAATACAGCAAGCCCTATTAGCGCTAGAGGACTGGTCAAAATCATGGCTAGTGAAGATAAGTGAGGAGAAAACAACATGCACAGTGTTCTCCCTCTCAACTAAAACTCAGCAACCTAAGCTGGTATTGAATGGAAAAATATTGCGCCATGAAGAAAATCCAAACTATCTAGGAGTCACCTTTGATCGTCGCCTGACATGGAAGACACAGGTTGAGAAAAATCGAACAAGAGCAAGGCAAAGAATGGCAATCATGAAAAAGCTTGCTGGTACAACATGGGGAGCAGATGAGAAAGTTCTCAAGAAGTTATATACTGGGCGGGTGAGGCCAGTACTGGAATATGGCATTGCAGCTTGGGCAACAGCAGCTAAGTCAAACTTTAACAAAATAAGTAGAGTCCAAAATCAAGGAATGCGAATCATAACTGGAAGCCTGAAGACAACGCCTATTAATGAATTAGAAAAGATCACTTGTTTACAACCAATGCAGGATAGAAGAGATAGCAGAGCCCAGCAACAAGCAGAAAAATTTAGAAGATTGACAGACCACCCTATGTACAACAGATTTAATGGTTTTGGAAAGGGAAGACTGAAGCGTAGCAACTTTGTAGAAACTGCAAAACGAAGGATTAGGTCAGATCCTATTCTTAACATATCAACAGTCAAGCCCATACACAATGCACACAAGTTCCCAGCTTGGAGACAGCAGCAACTGCCTGAGATGATAGAAAACATTCCTGGTATTGAGAAAAAGAACACTCAGCATGAAACCGAAAGAAGAGAAATAACCCTAAACTACATAAAAGAACATTACCCAAGCAGGAATTGGACCCATGCATATACAGATGGATCAGCCAAAAATTCAATAGAGAATGGAGGAGGAGGAATTCTCCTAAATTTAAAAAATGGAGCGAAAAAAACACATTCAATGGCAACTGGAAAATTTTCAAGTAACTTCAAAGCGGAGGTAGAGGCTCTGAAAACTGCAGCAGAAATGCTCCTGATGGAGGAAAATAAAGAGAAGCAAATAGCTATCTTCACAGATGCAAAGTCAGCTGTCTCAATACTGAAGAGCAATAACAGCACAGAACTAACTGACCTAAGAGCAGCACTCCATGGTCTATGCCAGAAATCCAAAAAAGTTGTAACACAGTGGATCCCATCACATTGCAGTATACCTGGAAACGAAGAGGCTGACAGACTGGCAAAAGAGGGCGGACGACTACCACAGCATGACATAGACATAACCTATAATGAGGCAAAGAGGTTGATAAAAAGCACTTATAGAACCAAATGGGAATCAGAGCATCCAGGCCATCAGAAGGATGATGCATATTACAAACTCGACAGAAGAGAACAAGTAGCAATCTTCAGACTTCGCACAGGACACAACAGGCTGAAATACCACTTGTTCAATAAACTAAAGATAGGAGATACCGATGAATGTAATTGTAGAACTGGAAAAATGACAGCAAAACATTTGCTGCAGGATTGCCCAACGTATGCAGAACAGAGAAAGATATTTTGGCCCACACCTGCTTCATTTGAGGACAAGCTCTATGGAGATATCAACAAGCTAAAGTTGACCGCAGATTACTTTAACTATATACAGGTTGACATTTAAAGGTGCATGAAGACCCAGAGGCATGAAATGGAATATTGCTTGGATAGCAAATCCATTACGTGGAAAGTCCAAATCAAAAGCCCATTGTGTGGGCTTCATAAAAGGTGGAAAAGTGTCCTAGTGGCACTAAATGGAATATTGCTTGGATAGCAAATCCATTACGTGGAAAGTCCGAATCAAAAGCCCACTATGTGGGCTTCATAAAAGGTGGAAAAGTGTCCTAGTGGCACGAAATGGAATATTGCTTGGATAGCAAATCCATTACGTGGAAAGTCTGAATCAAAAGCCCACTGTGTGGGCTTCATAAAAGGTGGAAAAGTGTCCTAGTGGCACGAAATGGAATATTGCTTGGCTAGCAAATCCATTACATGGAAAGTCCGAATCGAAAGCTCACTGTGTGGATGTCATCTGCAGACTGCATACTTCTGGTTTCCGGAAGAACAGCCTATGGTGAACGGAAGGCCCAATATACGGAAGTGAGGCTAAGCAGCCATGTGCAGGACGTGACGATTCCTTGGGTGAGCCCAGTACCAGAGCGCTATGTATCGGCTCTGCAAGTATGGAAGCCTCCTTGGATGGCGGGGAATGCCCATGGTCTGCCCCTGCCTTCCCTTGAGGGCTGACCAGGATCTTTGGCTGTTCTATATGGACCAGCTGGGATGGGGGATAACACCACAACAGTGAGAGTCAAACGTCCTAAGAAACCCCCGGGAAGGTTAACCCGGTCAACAAATGCCCGCAGAAGTCGGATGTGTCGGCCTAACGGCGCAAGAACGCAGCTCTGCTGTAAACAGGCACAACGCAATCACATCCGAAAAAAACTCCGGATGAACGAAGAAGAAGATTCCATGCCTGTGGGACTATTCCTCTCTTCCAGCTGTTATTTAAAACTGCTAGTAGTTTCTTCTTTGCCTTGGTGCCTAGTCCTATTAGCATTTCATTTGTGATTCCATTCTTTCCTGGTGATTTCTTCTTTTTTAGGGTATTCATTGCCTGTTCCATTTCTTCCACTGTTAGATTTGCCATCATATATTCTGCTGCTGTCTCTGTATTTCTATGATGTATCTGTTTGTCTTTGATTGCTTTCTTCTGTTCGGTTGTAATATCAATGTGGTTTGCATTTGCATAGTGTTCCATTAGTGCATTTGCAGCCTTTTTTCCTGTAAGCAAGGCATTTCCTTGTTTAATTGTTATTTGTTTGTTTCTAGGTCCTTCATTGTTCATGGCTTTCACTAGTTTCCATAGTTTGTTTCCATCCCTGTCAAAATTCTGGTTTTCTGTTTTTTCCCTCCAACAATCTCTTGTTGTTTGATTTACTGTTCTTTTATATTTTGCTGAGATGGCTTTGAGAGAGATGTTCGCTTCAGTTGTTTGTTCTCTCTCTGCTGTCTTCCTGGCATCTTCAACTTTGTCTTCCAAACTTTGTAGTTCTTCAGTCCAGTATGTTTTGTAATTTTTCCTCGCTCCTCTAGGAATAGACTCAGTGGCTGCCTGTATTATCGCTCTGTTTAGACTTTCCACCATTTGCTTTATGTTGCCATATCGTGTATTTATGTTTTCACAATATTTGTCTGTTAGTATGGCAAATCTGTCCCAATCTGCTCGTTTGTAATTCCAGCGGGGCAAGGGCTTTTGCTCCTGTGGAACATACTCCATATTCATTACAAGCTTGATTTGTCTGTGGTCAGTACCTGCT
Organism: Cepaea hortensis; assembly: GCA_963921405.1. Lineage (NCBI taxonomy): Eukaryota > Metazoa > Mollusca > Gastropoda > Stylommatophora > Helicidae > Cepaea > Cepaea hortensis. Next base: position 66,014,519 of record OY992893.1, read on the forward strand.
AATTGGTCCAGCACATGGCGATCGATTTTGTGGAGGATGTCTCCTGTGCAGAAAGCTAAGTCTGGAGTAGAAGTGGTAAGCCATCTTCTGGAGTAGAAGCTCGGTGTGTCATCCGCTTTGTTGAGTAGATGGAGATTTGAGTCTATTTCCCAGTCCTCCAATTCATCTCCTCTTTTGTCAGTATCTGGGTATCCCCATCTTTCTGAACGGCTATTAAAGTCTCCGACAATAATGCAGTTTGTGTCAGTTATTTTCATGTTTGAGAGTGTAAGGTCCTTATCTGCTGGGCTATACAGATTGTAGATTCTTATTTTCACGTCCTTTATCATTATATCAACACCTATAATTTCCGTTTGGTTGTCAGAGATCACAGATACTTCGCTGCAAGGTATTGTATTTCGTGTAAGTATTAGAACTCCTCCTTTGTGTCCTTCGCTGTCGAAACGTGTGGCCTGATATCCTCTGACTGAGAATTTGTGATTGGCGTTGAGGTGTGTCTCTTGAATGCATGCCACATCTATTCTATCTTTATGAAGACGCTGTGTTAGGGAGTCTTTCTTCTTGTAAACTCCTTCGGCATTCCACTGTAGTATGTTGAGTGTCCGGGGTATTTGGTCAATAGTTCTTAACCTACTCCTCTGTGCCTTGACTACACAGTACAGGGAAAGGTGACCACCAGTAGTCATGGGTGGACCCCATCGAGGCAGGGTGCCCGACACCATCACCGCCTGATGGGACTTCACGGGATTAGCACTATATCGATTAATTTTGATTTGTGACATCATGAATTAAGTTACGTTGCACTGCTTTGTCAAGCCTGTGGCTCATTACATCCGATTTCGACAAACATTTTTTGAGTGTGCTTTCCCTAGCCTTTGACTGTCCCTAGTCTACCTACAAGGCAGCAGGTTTTACGTTGCACTGCTTTGTCAAGCCTGTGGCTCAGTACATCCGATTTCGACAAGCATGTATTCGGGGTGCTTTCCCTAGCCTTTGACTGTCCCCAGTCTACCTACAAGGCAGCAGGTTTGTGTGTCTCTTCGTCTGGTCTCTCTCCTTTGACCTGTCCGACATGGGTGGCCCTACCAGTAGCTGTGCTACAGTCGGCATAGCTCTTGGGGTCATTGGGACGCGCAAGCCCCTCTACATCGTCACGGTGGACACACAGCAGAGGGGGGAACTCGTCTGATCACCCATCTGATCATCTGCCGCATGTCGATTTTTTCCACTATCATCACTCTGCTTTTGGGTAGTCTTTGGCCTTGTTTGTGGCTGGTTGTCTTCACCTTTCCCAGTGGTCGCGTCATTTGTGGATTCTTCCATTGGTTGAGCTTTGACACAACTAGTAAGCAGGTTATGCCCCCCACCCCTCCCTATTCTTGGCGGCCTTGGTAGTCGCTTCTTCACATCATTTGTTGTAGATCGCGTATCTGTTAGATTTTGTCTTTGATCATGCCTTTCCTCTCTCTTGTCGTGTGGTAGATTTTATGCCCGTGATGTCAGCTAAACAAGAACAGGCTCTATGTATCCCCTCAACACTCTTTTTCTCGTTTCAAATGACATCTTTTTATTGGTCAGAATGTTTTTCATCTTGCTAAAGGCTACTTCGCCATGGCGATTCTAAATCTAATCTCATAACATCTGATGGGAGATGCCTTGAAGAGATTAGAACAAGAATCGCCATGGCGAAAGTAGCATTTAGCGAGATAAAAAACATAAAAAGATGTCAATTGAAACGAGAAAAAAGAATGTTGAGGGGATACAGCCTGTTCTTTTGTATGGATGTGAAACTTGGACAATGAGCAGTCAAGCTGAAAAACATCTGATGACTGCAGAAATGTGGTTTCTGAAGAAAATGCAAAGAATACCATGGACAGACAGAAAAACCAATGACCAAGTACTACAGGAGACAAAAGAAAATCGTAAATTGATTAAAGAAATTAGACGTAGACAGTCAAAAAAAATTTTGGACATGTTATGAGAAGAAATGGATTAGAGAACTTAGTGACAACTGGCAAGATCGAAGGGAACAGACCAAGAGGAAGACCGAGAGGAAAATACCTGGATGGCTTGGCCACATGACATGGACGAGACATGAACGCTGAGCTGATTCACAACTCATGGCACATGATCGATTGATTGACGTCAGTTAAAGCGGTTTCTATTGTGCTTCTCAGTCTGTAATTGACGGCTCCATGAGTCTCCGGGCGTAGCCTTTAGCAGGATTCGTCCGTTTAGGATAGTCCCTTTCTTTTTTCTTCCATCTCTCGGAAAATCTTTCATATCTCTGCCATCAGTGTGCCATTCGTCTCCGGAATTTTTATGAAGGCAGACACTGACTTGCCTCTAAACTTCTTGGTCTTCGTACATGGTCCACTGGCTTTAGCTTGAACTGTGGGTTTGGGCTTGGCTTTTACTGACCTGCTCCTTCTCTTTTCTAAGGTGTTCTCTTTCTGCTTGTATTGCGTGCAGTATCTCTTCGTTTTCTTTCTTCATCTGGTCCATACGTTCCACCTCTTGCTGGATGCTGCCCTGAAATTCTTTCATTTCTTCCAGCAGTCTTGCGTTACTGTCGGTGTTTTGTTCTTGGTTTCCATTTATTGGTCTATGTGTCAGTAAATGTTTGTTGATTTGTTTCTTCGGATCAGATATCTGACATTGAACCTGCTTCAACCCTCCGCCGTGTAGCCACCTTGACGAGGTAGAGGGGCTTGCGCATTCCAATGACCCCAAGTGCTATGCCGACGGTAGCCCAGCTACTGGTAGTGTCTCCCATGTCGGACAGGTCAGGGGAAAGGAACCAGACCAAGAGAGACACTCACCTGCTGCCTTGTAGGTAGACTGGGAACAGTCAAAGGCTAGGGAGAGCAGATTCAAATATTCTTGTCGAAATCGGATGCACAGAGCCACAGGCTTGACAAAACAAGGTTTCTAAACCAGATTTTCACCAAACGCGTAAAGGATATACATGGGTAAGGAAAACCTGTCGAATTAGCATACTGAGCCGTGCAAAAGTTTATTAAGACGGTCATTACTTGACCTACTCAGGGTAACTTGAGACATGGACTAAATCATTTTTCTGTCATATTGGACTTCGGTCTTCTTCATCGAAGGGGGTTGACTGGGGTTCGATCACACCACACACTGTGCTGGCTCGGTTCTCGCCACCGGGGTGCACACCCGCGCCGAGGCCCAGTTCGCGCACCGACGTCCGGTTCGGTTCGCGTCGGAGTGGTTCGCTCGCCACCGCCGCCGCCGCCGCCCCGCCTGTGTACCCAGGAAGTCAGTCTGAAGTAGTCATCACGACAACCGGAAGTAGTCACCCAGAACCAAGAAAAACAACCGCCAAGTTCAAAATATCTGGGTCATTGGAGGGCCGGTTTTGTGACGAAACAAGATGGCCGGATAACCCTGTAAAGAACGATTTATCGGGGGTTTGAAACCCCAAATGATAAGTAGTTACCTCCTGTCCTACGTAACTCAATCCATGATGTCACAAATTAAAATTACTCAGTATGGTACTAATCCCTGAAGTCCTATCAGGAGGTGATAGTGCCTGGCCCCCTGCCTCGAGGGGGTCCACCCCATACTATTGGTTGCCACCTTTCCCTGTGCTGTGGAGTCAAGGCAAAGAGGGGTAGGGTAAGAGCTATTGAACAAACACCCCGGACCGTCAACATAGTACAGTGGAATGCCGAAGGAGTTTCTAACAAGAAAGTCTCCCTAACAAATCGCCTTCATAAAGATATAATAGATGTGGCAAGCATTCAAGAGGAACACCTTAACTCCAATCGCAGATTCTCAGTCAGGGGATAATCAGGCCACACTTCGACCGCGAAGGACACAAAGGAGAAGTTCTAATACTTACACGAAATGCAATACCGTGCAGCGAAGTATCCTTGACGACCAGAATATCTCTGACGACCAAAAGGAAATTATAGGTGTTGATATAATGATGAAGGACGTGAAAATAAGGATTTAAAATCTGTATAGCCCAGCAGATAAGGACCTCACACTCTGAAACATGAAAATAACTGACATAAACTGCATTATTGTCGGAGACTTTAATAGCCGTTCAGAAAGATGGGAATACCCAGATACTGACAACAGAGGAGATGAAGTGGAGGACTAGAAAATAGACTTACATCTCCATCTGCTCAACAAAGAGGATGACACACCGAGCTTCTATTCTAGAAGATGGATTACCACTTCTACTCCAGACTTAGCTTGCTGCACAGGAGACATCCTCCACAAAATCGATCGCCATGTGCTTGACCAATTAGCAGGTAGTGACCACAGACCAATCAAGCTTGTAATGAATATGCAGTATGTTCCAAATGAGCAAAAAATGACTCGCTGGAATTACAAACGAGCTGATTTGGGACATATTTACCATACCAACAGACAAATATTGTTAAAACATATATATACGATATGGCAACATGAAGCAAATGGTGGAAAGTCTAAACAGAGCGATAATACAGGCGGCCACTGATTCAATTCCAAGTGGAACGATGAAAAATTACAAACCATACTGGACTGAAGAACTACAAGTTTTGGAGGACAAAGTTGAAGATGTCAGGAAGACAGCAGAAAGAAAACAAACACCTGTAGCGAACATCTCTCTCAAAGCCATCTCAACAAAATATTTAAAAAAAACACTAAATCAAACAACAAGAGATTGTTGGAGGGAAAAAACAGAAAACCTGAATTTTGACAGGGATGGAAACAAACTATGGAAACTAGTGAAAGCCATGAACAATGAAGGACCCTGAAACAAATAAATAACAGTTAAACCAGGAAATGCCTTGCTTCCAGGAAAAAAGGCTGCAAATGCACTAATGGAACACTATGCTAGTGCAAATCACATTGATATTACAACCGAACTGAAGAAAGCAATCAAAGATAAAGAGAGACATCATAGTAATACAGAGACAGCAGTAGAATATATGATGGCAAATCTAACAATGGAAGACATGGAAAAGGCAATGAATACCCTAAAAAAGAAGAAATCACCAGGAAAGGATGGAATCACAAATGAAATGCTAATAGGACTAGGCACTAAAGCAAAAAAGAAGCTACTAGCAGTCCTAAATTACAGCTGGAAGAGAGGATTAGTCCAACAGGCATGGAAGGTAGCTGTACTAATACCAGTCCCAAAGAAAGGAAAAGACATGGAAGAACCAAATGGCTGTCGACCTATAAGTCTACTTAACTGTGTAGGAAAATTAATGGAACGCATTATCAGTGGCAGGCTGACATGGTACTGTAACTGAAAGAAAACCAACTCTTAACACCACACCAAGCAGGATTCAGAAAGTACAGATCCACCGAATATCAAATAACCTATATAGCTCAGGAAACAGAGGATGCCTTCCAAGAGAAAAAGCACACATTAGTGGTCTGGATAGATTTAGAAAAAAGCATTTGATAAAGTATGGAAGGAAGGACTGAAAGTAAAACTGCAAAATATGCATGTTTGTGGGAAAATGTAAAAATGGGTCAGCCACTACTTTGAGAACAGAACTGCGAGGACAAAAGTACAAGGACAAACCAGCAAAATGATGCTGTTGGAGCAAGGTGTCCCCCAAGGAGGAGTTCTTCACCAACATTATTCCTAGCATATATAAATGACATAACGAAAAATTTTAATAAAAAGCACTTTTAGAACCAAATGGGAATCGGAGCATCCAAGCCACCAGAAAGATGATGCATATTACAAACTCGACAGAAGAGAACAAGTAGCAATCTTCATACTCCGCACAGGACATAACAGGCTGAAATACCACTTGTTCAATAAACTAAAGAAAAGAAGATACCGATGAATATAATTGTGGATCTGGTAAAATGACAGCTAAACATTTGCTGCAGGAGTGCCCAATATATACAGAACAGAGAAAGATATTTTGGCCCACGCCTGCTTTATTTGAGGACAAGCTCTATGGACATATCAACAAGCTCAAATTGACCGCAGCTTACTTTAACTACATGCAGGTTGACATCCAAAGGTGCATGAAGAAGTACTTAGACTGCCACACTACCACAGGTATGTCGGTAGCAAAAGCGTCCCAGAGGCATGAACTGGATTATTGCTTGGCTAGCAAATCCATTACGTGAAAATTCCGAATCAAAACTCATTGTGTGGGCGTCTTCAAAGGCGGAAAAAGTGTCCCAGTGGCACGAAATGGGATATTGCTTGGATAGCAAATCCATTACCTGGAAAGTTCAAATCGAAAGATCACTGTGTGGGCGTTATCAAAGGTGGAAAAAGTGTCCTATTGGATCGAAATGGAATATTGCTTGGATAGCAAATCCATTACGTGGAAAGGCCGAATCGAAAGCTCACTGTATGTATGTTATCTGCAGACTGAATTCTTCTGGTTTCCGGAGGAACAGCCCGTGGTGAACGGAGGGCCCAATATACGGAAGTGAGGCTAAGCAGCCATGTGCAGGATGTGACGATTCCTTGGGTGAGCCCAGTACCAGAGTGCTATATGTCGGCTCTGCAATAATGGAAGCCTCCTTGGATGGCGGGGAATGCCCGTGGTATGCCCCTGCCTTCCATTGAGGGCTGACCAGGATGTCTTCGGCTGTTCTAAATGAGCCAGCTGGGATGTGGGATAACACCACAACATTGAGAGCCAAACGTCCTAAGAAACGCCCTGAAGGTTAACCCGGTCAACAAATGCCCGCAGAAGTCGGATGTGTCGGCCTAATGGCGCAAGAACGCAGCTCTGCTGTAAACAGGCACAACGCAAACACGTCCGAAAAAAAATCTCAGGATGAACGCTTAAGAAGAAGAAGAAGAAGAAGAAGAAGAAGAAGAAGAAGAAGAAGAAGAAGAAGAAGAAGAAGAAGAAGAAGAAGAAGAAGAAGAAGAAGAAGAAGAAGAACCTGCTTCATGTCCTCTTGTGTAATACCTGAGTCTGTCGCGCACCTCCACCGTGCTTCCTTGAAAGGAATGTTTGTTGAATGTTTGACGAGTTTTAGGGCGTCTCTGTGTCTTTGAAGGTACGGCTGCCTAGATATCTTTCTCCGAGTTTGCCAAGGCAGCTGGCGCAATTTCTGTTATCATTTGGCTTTCGGAAGTTCTTGTCCTGTTTGGACATTTGTTGAAGGCATGGTCTTCGGCGCAGTATTAGCATATTGGCAGATGCCTGACTTGCTTCGACACGATATTCTACTGAGGCCAGCCCTCTGGAACCAAGAGCACTGGGTAATTCTAGGAATAAATCGTTAAGGTTGTTGTCCAGTGTTGCCATCTCTCTTTGATGAAAAAGCAGCAAAATAGACCCAAAAAAGCACTAAGAGCACCAACAAGTTTTGGAAAGCACCCCAAAAAAAAAGCACCAACTGTTTTTATCTATATCTATAAAACAGAATGTATGTATGTCGGTAGGGATGTATTGGATGCGTTCGATAACGGTCCATCCGATTGAGATGAAATTTTCTACATGTCTCGAGGTGGAACTACAAGAAAGCAGACTGGGCAATGTACAAGAATCGCACCAGCATACTGGTTAGAAACCTGAACACTGAGAAAGACATAAATAAAGTAGTTGAAGTGTTTGAGAAATGCATACTACAGGTAGCGCGAGAAACAGTACCAAGAGGAGCCCGTAAACAATATAAACCCTACTGGAGTAGTGAACTGGAACAGTTGCATAATGATGTGGAAGTATGTAGAAAGCAAGCAGAGGCCACACCCAGCCAAGAGCACCACAATAAATTCCAGCATGCAAAAGCCAAATTTCAAAGGGCCAAGCTGCAGGCTAGAAGGAAAAGCTGGCAGGAAAAAACAGAGTCTTTGAACTTTGAAAGAGACACAAGGAAATTGTGGAAGCTAATAAAACAACTTAACGATGAGGGCACAGGGAGAAACTCAAAAATTGCATTACATAAAGATGGAAACATCTTAACAAGAAAGCAAGCAGCTGACCATTTTGCGGACTCATTCGCACAAGATAACTATCAAAATTAGTCCAGAGAAACAACAAGAGATTCGAGAGAAACAGCAACATACAGGACAGAAGGAAATAGTACATGAGGTTCTGGAGGCACCCATCACAATCAGCGAACTGGAGCGAGCCATATCAAAACTGAAAATGAGAAAGTCACCAGGAGCTGATGGTATCTCCAATGAAATTATCAGGAACCTAGGAACATAGGCCAAAGCAAAGCTGTTGCAGATCTTCAATAACAGTTGGACCTTAGGCAGTGTTCCACAAGCCTGGAGAGAAGCAATCATGATACCCCTCCAAAAAGCAGTAGCAAAAGCCAGAAGAAAAATAGCCATCCTGAGAACGCTAAGTGGAACCACATGGGGAGCCAGTGGGAAAATACTTAGCAAAGTTTATCAACAGAGCATACGACCACACCTGGAATACGGGTCAACTGCTTGGTGTTCGGCATCAAAAACCACACTACAAGAGCTGGACAAAGTGCAAAAGCAAGCACTTAGAGTCACCACAGGAGGGATGAGATCAACCCCTATAGTAGACTAGCAAAAGAGGGTGGACGATTACCACAGCCTGACATAGACATAACCTATAATGAGGCAAAAAGGTTTATAAAAAGCACTTATAGAACCAAATTGGAATCAGAGCATCCAGGCCACCAGAAGGATGATGGATATTACAAACTCGACCGAAGAGAACAAGTAGCAATCTTCAGACTCCGCACAGGACATAACAGGCTGAAACACCACTTGTTCAATCAACTAAAGATAGGAGATACCGATGAATGTAATAGTGGAACTGGTAAAATGACAGCTAAACATTTGCTGCAGGAGTGCCCAATATATGCAGAACAGGGAAAGATATTTTGGCCCACGCCTGCTTCATTTGAGGACAAGCTCTATGGAGATATCAACAAGCTCAAGTTGACTACAGCTTACTTTAACTACATTCAGGTTGACATCTAAAGGTGCATGAAGATGTATTTAGACTGCCACACATTGCTTGGATAGCAAATCCATTACGCGGAAAGTCCGAATCAAAAGCCCATTGTATGGGCTTCATAAAAGGTGGAAAAGTGTCCTAGTGGTACGAAATGGAATATTGCTTGGATAGCAAATCCATTACGTGGAAAGTCTGAATCAAAAGCCCACTGTGTGGGCTTCATAAAAGGTGGAAAAGTGTCCCAGAGGCACGAAATGGAATATTGCTTGGATAGCAAATCCATTACATGGAAAGTCCGAATCGAAAGCTCACTGTGTGGATGTCATCTGCAGACTGCATACTTCTGCTTTCCGGAAGAACAGCCTATGGTGAACGGAAGGCCCAATATACGGAAGTGAGGCTAAGCAGCCATGTGCAGGACGTGACGATTCCTTGGGTGAGCCCAGTCCAGAGCGCTATATATCGGCTCTGCAAGTATGGAAGCCTCCTTGGATGGCGGGGAATGCCATGGTCTGCCCCTGCCTTCCCTTGAGGGCTGACCAGGATCTTTGGCTGTTCTATGTGGGCCAGCTGGGATGGGGGATAACACCACAACAGTGAGAGTCAAACGTCCTAAGAAACCCCCGGGAAGGTTAACCCGGTCAACAAATGCCCGCAGAAGTCGGATGTGTCGGCCTAACGGCGCAAGAACGCAGCTCTGCTGTAAACAGGCACAACGCAATCACATCCGGAAAAAAAAAAACCGGATGAACGCAGAAGAAGAAGAACCCCTATAGTGGAAATGGAGAAGATGGGGAGGACACAAGCACTGAGTGAGCGCAGAGATACGAAAACGCTAATACAAGCAGAAAAGTTCCTCAGCTTGCCAGGCCACCCCATGAAGAACAGATTTGAAAACCTAGCGATGGGGCGGTTGAAAAGAAGTAGTTTTATCCACCAGGCCAAACGACTCTGCAGAGAAACCACCGATCTGCCCACAGTTGGTATCCCCCTAACAACTATTCCAGAGCGAACTCCATGGAAAGATGAGCATAGACTACCATTACAAATCCAGACAAAAGTGAGAGGAATATTTGACAAGGAAGAACAGAACAGTGTGCAGCGCAGAACAGCCACTCTCAGCTTCCTTGATGAAGAATACCCACAGGGCCTCTGGATCCGAGTCTATACAGATGGGTCAGCACAAAATGCTGTTAGAAATGGAGGAGCGGGAGTGTACATAGAATACCCAAATAATACCAGGGACACAGCTAGAGTACCGACAGGAAAGTACTGCCATAACTACGATGCTGAAATTGAGGCAATCAAGATAGCAACAGAGAAATTACTAAATACCAGCAATGGTACACAACCTGTGGTGCTATTGACAGATGCAAAATCAGTACTCGAGGCGCTCCTGTCTGGGAAATTGCCAGTACTAAGGACACTACTTTCTGAACTTAGCAGTCAGCATAAGGTCACCATGCAGTGGATACCATCCCACTGTGGAGTACCCGGAAACGACAGAGCTGATCAATTGGCTAAGGATGGAGCCAAAGAAGAACAGCCTGATGTGCCCGTTGCATACCACCAAAAGAAAAGAATGATCAAATCAGTCAGAAAGCCACCAAAACCTGCTCAAGATGACTACCACGTTATGGATAGACCAGAACAAGCCATTATTCTGCGCCTCAGAACAGGGCACAATAGATTACGCAACCACATGTATACAGAATTCAAGATTGGTGAAACAGCCATGTGCACATGTGGATTGGCGTCGCAGACAGCAGAGCATATACTCCAAGACTGCCCAAAATATAACATATCTAGGCAAACCTTCTGGCCTAGAGAGACGACAGTGGAAGATAAACTCTATGGACCGCTGTGTGAACTGAAAATGACAGTTCAATTCATACAAGAGACAACATTGCAGTTATAGACATATTTCAAGCGAACGAAAGAAGAAGAAGAATCCGATTGAGATGAAATTTTCTACATGTTTTCTTTTCATTCCCGTGCAGTCAACTGTCATAGTTTGGTAGTGTACAATCAGCTATTTACTTACTAAAATTTAATTTTGTAATTACATGACTTAACATAAGAAAAGTTATATAAAGGGACATAACTTTTAGTAGCATTGCTATATCTTAGGTTAAGTCCCCTGGCTATATAGATAGATAGATAGATAGATAGATATATAGATAGATAGATAGATAGATAGATAGATAGATAGATAGATAGATAGATAGATAGATAGATAGATAGATAGATAGATAGATAGATATGTAGTCGATGGTAAAAGACAAAGGGAGACAATCATAAAGACTGATGCTTCCTTCACTGCGGTGCTAAGAGGTAAAGAGTAGTTCTGACTTCGTTATGGCCAAAGAAGAAAAATAGTGAAAAGAGAGAGAACCTCACACCGCCTCATCCAACAAAAAAAGATGATAGTAATTAGATAAGAAGATATACGAGATCTCGAGCAGAGGCAGAAACTATTTTATAGATGTTCACATAGGAAACACCATGTTAGAGCCCAAGCAATGAAATAAGGTGTTAGATTGTGGTAGAAATAGTGGTTGTAAACACTAAAAGAGACTAAACAAACAAATCAAGAACAGTACAAAATTAGCTCTTTATTTATCTCCTCTAGCAGAACATGGTTGATAACACATTGCAATAACAGATACAACAGACAACTGCATATATCAAACATCAACCAAGGGTGGCTCCTATTCAGTCACCAGAACTTAAGACAACAGGGTACACCAAGTACCACAACACAGGTGCTCCAAGCAATAGCTGGTTAGACTGACATAATAAAGAACCTTGACACAAGCAACACTGCACAGACAATAAGGCACTACAAAAACATAGGTTACACAACATAAACCCCAAGACACGACATAAACAAAGAGTTGTGACACAATTTACTATCCCGCCAAGAACCCAGGCCTGCTGACACTAACTAGTCAGCCGCTCAGTTTTACCAAGGCATTAGTTGACTACAGATCTCTTCGGGGAATTGTTCCCACATCTCAATACAATCAGAACAGCACTTCTGTTCCTATCAACAAGCCGGGCCAACATCTCTCATCAGCACAAACCGACGTGGCTGGCTGCTAAAACAAAACTGGCTTCCGATTCCTTTGTTAAGCCGAGTTCTGGTGGTAGCCAGGACAAATACGGCTTTGATAGACCAAACTAAGGTGCATCGGTTTGTTGTAGACACCAAGGTGCATCGGTTTGGCGCTATCACATTATCCAACCCCCTACTTTTTTGACGTCCCGTCAAAAGAAATGGACCATCATATCTCCTCACACCAACTATCTCTTTAAAAGTTACCATCTAGCTAGTTCACCTCAAAATAAAATCATTGGTCTTCAGTAACCACATCAAAAATTAAAATCACTAATCAAGCAAGCAAGTACTAACATCTACACATAAACCGTCATCAAAATGACAAATGCCAAAAAAAAAGTAAAGTCACATGTAACCACACCCAAAAACAATCATCAATGAACCAAGGATTCAATGAAATGTACACACAAACCGCCATCAAAATGACAAAGGCATAACAAATCTATGTCACATGTTACCACATCCAAAAACATAATCATCCATCAGGCAAGAAACCAATGACAGTTATACGTAACCAGTCATCAAAATGACAAATGCAAAATAGATTTTGTTAACTGTCACATCAGACTTCTATGCCCTAACAATTCCCTGGTCAGGGAGCACAACCATCAACAAAAAAAACTTTCTGTCACCTTTGGAGACCTTTCCCCCAAAACCTAAACTGCTGGTTATATCCCTGAAGAGTACCACTTAACAAAATAGTCTTTTTCTATTCATACATCACTACAATGTGAAACAGTGTAGATTACATCACCAGGCATCAGTCAGTTCCAAATACCAATAATCTCAACACAAAAGTATAAACCATACTAGCTCAGTTGTTGGTACTAATGACTAAAATAACATCAGTGAGGAAAAATAGCTCTTCTGCTATAAGAGCACCAATCGTAACATAATGAATACAACCCTCACTTCTTACATAAAAATAATTAAACAAACATAAAAGCTACATAAGGATTAAACCAGTAACCTTTATATTGGTTACTACTTCCCTTAACTCTGGAAATTCAACACAAAATGTATTTAAAAATAATACCATTTGTCTATTCTGGTCAAATATAAGCTTCCTGCAGCTAATGGGATACCTGGGTGGTTTGTGCTTCTAACACTGTACCCTTACACTAAAAAGAACATTTCATCCTGTGTCACCTATAACCTGGATATAAACACAAAGGAACACCCCATACAGGGTCAACAAAACATTGTTAATTCAATAATATCCCACCTCATGAATTCACCCTGGATGTTACTCTCCTACTGGACATGATGATAATGACAATACCACATGAACAACAGAATCACCCCTTTCACCTGGTCTGCCTGGTGTTCTTGCACTCTAAAAGAAAGACATGTCATCACATGACACCATCTACCTGCAATCATAATATATAACAACAGCAAACCATAACTGCTAATTAACTAACTACACTAAGGCTGTCAATCCAAAAGACTGGAGTTCCTAAACAGATGAAAACAGTCTCTATCTTTCACAACCATGTCTAACGGGCAAAAGTTCTTGTTGGTGGTCTTTCACAATCCCCTTTTGCACAAAGTCACGAGTTGACATATCGGTATGCAGAAAATTTTGCCTCATACCAGTCACAATACACGGTCCACCTGTCACATTTCTAACACCTAACTGGTCGACCACACTGACACCAGGAGACTTCCCTCGTCCCCTCTTCCTCCGCCTCTTCCTGCGAAAGAAATTTCTCTGGTTGCCACGCATAACCATCCGGCTATCAGAAGTTGACAATGCACCCACCTGAACTGCTGGGGCTGATCCTTTAGAAGAATCAACCTGGGGCGGACTCTGTTGTCGCTTAAGGCCCTGCTGGTCTCGGTGGCTTACGCTTGCAAATACTTTGCTACACGTCACTCCAGAGGGGTTCTGAATAACACTAACCCCTCTCTTCGGACACCTGTTCTGTAGGTGGGTGCGGCTTCTACAAACATTGCACCTCTTGCGTCGTACCTTGGGCTGCATCAACGAATCAGCTAAGGCTCTCATCCGACCTAGCTCAGCTTGAAGTTCCTCCACCACCACATCATCATGCTGGACCCCTTGACACTCACCACTGGCATTAGGCCACCTCTCTGCACTGTAATCTTGAGGTTCGACATATTGGTATGCACCGACTTCTGGAGCTAATGACACATCAGCCCATCGCATGGCCAAGTCTCTAACACAAAGGAAAGTCACTGAAGGGTCATGCGATATCCTCTCCTCTGCCATTCTCCTGCTGAGAACATTATGTAGTTTTACAACAAACCAGTCTCTTAGGATCACTGGATCCCAAGCAACCATGCCCGTCTTTCTCTGAGCTTCCAGCACCAAACGAAAGGCTTTGTGGACCCGGTGTGAGAAATCCATGATGGATTCCCCAGCATCTTGTTTCACTTGGAAGAAAGCTGCAGCAAGTTCCACCATGCTGCGCTGCTCTCCATACACCCGCTGAATGGTCTGCAGCATCTCCTCAGGGTCAATACAAGCTGACCTAAGTTCAAGTTCCGCCCACACACTGGGAGCAACACTTTCACAAATAATGTCCACTTTATCTTCATCGCACACCGCACCAGCCCTCCAGGCAGATCTCACCTTCCTCACATACTTCTCAACAGTTGGCCCACCTTTCTGGCCAAAACAAGGAACTTCTATCTTCACAGGTGCAACTATGTACCTGACTTCACCAGTGGGTCCTGTGATGTCAGGGGCACCAACTGGGAGGGGAACTACGGTCCCTAACGTTGAAGACAGAGCCATCCTGGCTCTGGATAGGATACAGTGAAAGTGTACTAGGAGGCAATTTATCTGAGCCCACTCACCATACAGGGGACTCCTCTCTTGTGCAGGAATGCCTGGGGCGTCTCAGCAGCAAACCTGGGTTCTAATGTCACAACTCAAAGACAATGGACACCACAAACATAAACACTGACCTATCACACAAAACAATCACTAGATACTAAAACAATCCTAACAGAACAATTCAAAGGCTGCCACTATATCTCGTCGGGGTCGCCATTTTGTAGTCGATGGTAAAAGACAAAGGGAGACAATCATAAAGACTGATGCTTCCTTCACTACGGTGCTAAGAGGTAAAGAGTAGTTCTGACTTCGTTATGGCCAAAGAAGAAAAATAGTGAAAAGAGAGAGAACCTCACACCGCCTCAACCAACAAAAAAAAGATGATAGTAATTAGATAAGAAGATATACGAGATCTCGAGCAGAGGCAGAAACTATTTTATAGATGTTCACATAGGAAACACCATGTTAGAGCCCAAGCAATGAAATAAGGTGTTAGATTGTGGTAGAAATAGTGGTTGTAAACACTAAAAGAGACTAAACAAACAAATCAAGAACAGTACAAAATTAGCTCTTTATTTATCTCCTCTAGCAGAACATGTTTGATAACACATTGCAATAACAGATACAACAGACAACTGCATATATCAAACATCAACCAAGGGTGGCTCCTATTCAGTCACCAGAACTTAAGACAACAGGGTACACCAAGTACCACAACACAGGTGCTCCAAGCAATAGCTGGTTAGACTGACATAATAAAGAACCTTGACACAAGCAACACTGCACAGACAATAAGGCACTACAAAAACATAGGTTACACAACATTAACCCCAAGACACGACATAAACAAAGAGTTGTGACACAATTTACTATCCCACCAAGAACCCAGGCCTGCTGACACTAACTAGTCACCCGCTCAGTTTTACCAAGGCATTAGTTGACTACAGATCTCTTCGGGGAATTGTTCCCACATCTCAATACAATCAGAACAGCACTTCTGTTCCTATCAACAAGCCGGGCCAACATCTCTCATCAGCACAAACCGACGTGGCTGGCTGCTAAAACAAAACTGGCTTCCGATTCCTTTGTTAAGCCGAGTTCTGGTGGTAGCCAGGACAAATACGGCTTTGATAGACCAAACTAAGGTGCATCGGTTTGTTGTAGACACCAAGGTGCATCGGTTTGGCGCTATCACAGATAGATAGATAGATAGATAGATAGATAGATAGATAGATAGATAGATAGATAGATAGATAGATAGATAGATAGATAGATAGATAGATAGATAGATAGATAGATAGATAGAGAGGGTGGGATAGACGGAGGGAGAGGCGGACGGACGGACGGACGGGCAGACAGACAGACAGACAGACAGACAGACAGACATATAGCCGTGCCGAGTTGTCAGACAGACAGACAGCCGGCCGGGTTGTCAGACAGACAGACAGACAGACAGACAGACAGACAGACAGACAGACAGACAGACAGACAGACAGACAGACAGACGGGAACTGGAACTTATATGACTACTTATATGAATTAAATTAGATGCTCCCCATCAGGGGCTGGGCGAAGCCGAGCCGGGTCAGACAGACAGACAGACAGATAGATAGATAGATAGATAGATAGATAGATAGATAGATAGATAGATAGATAGATAGATAGATAGATAGATACATAGATACATAGATAGACAGACAGACAGACAGGCAGACAGACAGACAGACAGACAGATAGTCGGGAACGGGAGCTTATATGACTACTTATATGAATTAAATGAGATGCTCCCCACCAGGGACTGGGTGAAGCCGGGCCGGGTCAGACAGACAGACAAACAGACAGACAGATAGATAGATAGAATCCCGCCAGGGCCTGGGCGAAGCCGGGCCGGGTCAGCTAGTTACATATGTAACAATGTAGCACATTATAATTTATTATTATCACTTCATATTACAATGAAGTTTATTCCAGATCCGCCAAATCCCAAATCAGAACTACTCTCGAGCCAAAAAAGCTCTAAATTGCTATAATATTTTTTGGGAAATCACTAAAACAAGTACTGGCGGTATTCATTCAAAATGTTTTAAAGTAGCACATTATAATTTATTATTATCACTGAATATTAGAATGAAGTTTATTCCAGATCTGCCAAATCCCAGTCAGACAACTCTTCTTCAGTTTCTGTAGCTATTTCCTGCTGTGTTTGCTCTTGCAATGATGATGATGATGATGATGATTGAAAGAAACGTGTACATGCCTCCTGTAATCCAATTTTTCGTAGAATATCCTTAGGTAGTTTTTAATCATGACAGCATTTACCATATCTTTTCATTCCATATCTAATAGTCAAAACAACTGTCAAACTCTTTATACTCAGGCTATTCCGCAATTTTGAATTTATAATTCCCATCTGACTTCTTCTTCTTCTTCTTCGTTCATCCTGAGTTTTTTTTTTTTTGGATGTGATTGCGTTGTGCCTGTTTACAGCAGAGCTGCGTTCTTGCGCCGTTAGGCCGACACATCCGACTTCTGCGGGCATTTGTTGACCGGGTTAACCTTCCCGGGGGTTTCTTAGGACGTTTGACTCTCACTGGTGTGGTGTTATCTCCCATCCCAGCTGGCCCATATAGAACAGCCAAAGATCCTGGTCAGCCCTCAAGGGAAGGCAGGGGCAGACCATGGGCATTCCCCGCCATCCAAGGAGGCTTCCATACTTGCAGAGCCGATACATAGCGCTCTGGTACTGGGCTCACCCAAGGAATCGTCACGTCCTGCACATGGCTGCTTAGCCTCACTTCCGTATATTGGGCCTTCCGTTCACCATAGGCTGTTCTTCCGGAAACCAGAAGTATGCAGTCTGCAGATGACATCCACACAGTGAGCTTTCGATTCGGACTTTCCATGTAATGGATTTGCTATCCAAGCAATATTCCATTTAGTGCCACTAGGACACTTTTACAACTTTTTATGAAGCCCACACAGTGGGCTTTTGATTCAGACTTTCCACGTAATGGATTTGCTATCCAAGCAATATTCCATTTCATGCCACTAGGACACTTTTCCACCTTTTATGAAGCCCACACAATAGGCTTTTGATTCGGACTTTCCACGTAATGGATTTGCTATCCAAGCAATATTCCATTTCATGCCTCTGTGTCTTCATGCACCTTTAAATGTCAACCTGTATGTAGTTAAAGTAAGCTGCGGTCAACTTGAGCTTGTTGATATCTCCATAGAGCTTGTCCTCAAATGAAGCAGGTGTGGGCTAAAATATCTTTCTCTGTTCTGCATATATTGGGCAATCCTGCAGCAAATGTTTTGCTGTCATTTTTCCAGTTCGACAATTACATTCATCGGTATCTCCTATCTTTAGTTTATTGAACAAGTGGTATTTCAGCCTGTTATGTCCTGTGCGGAGTCTGAAGATTGCTACTTGTTCGGTCGAGTTTGTAATATGCATCATCCTTCTGGTGGCCTGGATGCTCTGATTCCCATTTGCTTCTATAGATGCTTTTTATCAATCTCTTTGCCTCATTATAGGTTATGTCTATGTCAGGCTGTGGTAGTCGTCCACCCTCTTTTGCCAATCTGTCAGCCTCTTCATTTCCAGGTATACTGCAATGTGATGGGATCCACTGTATTACATATTTTTTTTGGATTTCTGGCTTAGACCATGGAGTGCTGCTCTTAGGTCAGCTATTTCTGTGCTGTTATTGCTCTTCAGTATTGAGACAGCTGACTTTGCATCTGTGAAGATAGCTATTTGCTTCTCTTTATTTTCCTCCATTAAGAGCATTTCTGCTGCAGTTTTCAGAGCCTCTACCTCCGCTTTAAAGTTACTTGAGAATTTTCCAGTTGCCACTGACTGTGTTTTTATCACTCCATTTTTTAAATTAAGGAGAATTCCTCCTCCTCCATTTTTAATTAAATCTTTGGCTGATCCATCTGTATATGCATGGGTCCAATTGCTGCTTGGGTAATGTTCTTTTATGTAGTTTAGGGTTATTTCTCTTCTTTCGGTTTCATGCTGAGTGTTCCTTTTCTCAATACCAGGAATGTTTTCTATCATCTCAGGCAGTTGCTGCTGTCTCCAAGCTGGGAACTTGTCTGCATTGTAAATGGGTTTGACTGTTGAAATGTTAAGTATGGGATCTGCCCTAATCTTTCGTTTTGCTGTTTCTACAAAGTTGCTACGCTTCAGTCTTCCTTTTCCAAAACCACTAAACCTTTTATACATAGGGTGGTCTGTCAATCTTCTAAATTTTTCTGCTTGTTGCTGGGCTCTGCTATCTCTTCTGTCCTGCATTGGTTGTAAACAAGTGATCTTTTCTAGTTCATTAATAGGCGTTGTCTTCAGGCTTCCAGTTATGATTCGCATTCCTTGGTTTTGGACTCTACTTATTTTGTTAAAGTTTAACTTAGCTGCTGTTGCCCAACCTGCAATGCCATATTCCAGTACTGGCCTCACCCGTCCAGTATATAACTTCTTGAGAACTTTCTCATCTGCTCCCCACGTTATACCAGGAAGCTTTTTCATGATTGCCATTCTCTGCCTTGCTCTTGTTCGATTTTTCTCAACCTGTGTCTTTCATGTCAGGCGACGATCAAAGGTGACTCCTAGATAGTTTGGATTTTCTTCATGGCGCAATATTTTTCCATTCAATACCAGCTTAGGTTGCTGAGTTTTATTTGAGAGGGAGAACACTGTGCATGTTGTTTTCCCTTCACTTATCTTCACTAGCCATGATTTTGACCAGTCCTCTAGCGCTAATAAGGCTTGCTGTATTCTGCTGTTAGCTGTACTAATATATTCTTCAGATGTCCATATGGCTAGGTCATCTGCAAAAGAGGATGTGTGTAATTTCGCTGGAAAATTTTCTGAATTGTCATTTATATATGCTAGGAATAATGTTGGTGAAAGAACTCCTCCTTGGGGGACACCTTGCTCCAACAGCATCATTTTGCTTGTTTGTCCTTGTACTTTTGTCCCGGCAGTTCTGTTCTCAGGGTAGTGGCTGATCCATTTATAAATTTTTCCACAAACATGCATTTTTTGCAGTTTTACTTTTAGTCCTTCCTTCCATACTTTATCAAATGCTTTTTCTAAATCTATCCAGACTGCTAGTGTGTGCTTTTTCTCTTGGAAGGCATCCTCTATTTCCTGAGCTATATAGGTTATTTGATCTTCAGTGGATCTGTACTTTCTGAATCCTGCTAGGTGTGGTGTTAGAAGTTTGTTTTCTTCCAGATGCCATGTTAGCCTGCCATTGATAATGCGTTCCATTAATTTTCCTACACAGCTAAGTAGACTGATAGGTCGATAGCCATTTGGTTCTTCCAGGTCTTTTCCTTTCTTGCCTGTGGGACTATTCCTCTCTTCCAGCTGTTATTTAGGACTGCTAGTAGTTTCTTCTTTGCCTTGGTGCCTAGTCCTATTAGCATTTCATTTGTGATTCTATCCTTTCCTGGTGATTTCTTCTTTTTTTAGGGTATTCATTGCCTGTTCCATTTCTTCCATTGTTAGATTTGCCATCATATATTCTGCTGCTGTCTCTGTATTTCTATGATATATCTGTTTGTCTTTGATTGCTTTCTTCTGTTCGGTTGTAATATCTATGTGGTTTGCATTTGCATAGTGTTCCATTATTGCATTTGCAGCCTTTTTTCCTGTAAGCAAGGCATTTCCTTGTTTAACTGTTATTTGTTTGTTTCTAGGTCCTTCATTGTTCATGGCTTTCACTAGTTTCCATAGTTTGTTTCCATCCCTGTCAAAATTCAGGTTTTCTCTTTTTTCCCTCCAACAATCTCTTGTTGTTTGATTTACTGTTCTTTTATATTTTGCTGAGATGGCTTTGAGAGAGATGTTCGCTTCAATTGTTTGTTCTCTCTCTGCTGTCTTCCTGGCATCTTCAACTTTGTCCTCCAAACTTTGTAGTTCTTCAGTCCAGTATGGTTTGTAATTTTTCCTCGCTCCTCTTGGAATAGACTCAGTGGCTGCCTGTATTTTTGCTCTGTTTAGACTTTCCACCATTTGCTTCATGTTGCCATATCGTGTATTTATGTTTTCACAATATTTGTCTGTTTGTATGGCAAATCTGTCCCAATCTGCTCGTTTGTAATTCCAGCGGGGCAAAGGCTTTTGCTCCTGTGGAACATACTCCATATTCATTACAAGCTTGATTGGTCTGTGGCCACTACCTGCTAATTAGTCCAGCACATGGCGATCGATTTTGTGGAGGATGTCTCCTGTGCAGAAAGCTAAGTCTGGAGTAGAAGTGGTAATTCATCTTCTGGAGTAGAAGCTCGGTGTGTCATCCGCTTTGTTGAGTAGATGGAGATTCGAGTCTATTTCCCAGTCCTCCACTTCATCTCCTCTTTTGTCAGTATCTGGGTTTCCCCATCTTTCCGAACGGCTATTAAAGTCTCCGACAATAATGCAATTTGTGTCAGTTATTTTCATGTTTGAGAGTGTAAGATCCTTAACTGCTGGGCTATACAGATTGTAAATTCTTATTTCCACGTCCTTTATCATTATATCAACACCTATAATTTCTGTTTGGTTGTCAGAGATCACAGATACTTCGCTGCAATGTAGGCCTATTGTATTTCGTGTAAGTATTAGAACTCCTCCTTTATGTCCTTCGCGGTCGAAACGTGTGGCCTGATATCCCCTGACTGAAAATTTGCGCTTGGCGTTGAGGTGTGTCTCTTGAATGCATGCCACATCTATTCTATCTTTATGAAGACGCTGTGTCAGGGAGAATTTCTTGTTATAAACTCCTTCAGCATTCCACTGTAGTATGTTGAGTGTCCGGGGTGTTTGGTCAATAGCTCTTAACCTACTCCTCTGTGCCTTGACTCCACAGCACAGGGGAAGGTGACCACCAGTAGTCATGGGTGGACCCCCTCGAGGCAGGGGGCCCAGCACTATCGCCGCCTGATGGGACTTCACGGGATTAGCACCATAACGATTAATTTTGATTTGTGACATCATGAATTAAGTTACGTTGCACTGCTTTGTCAAGCCTGTGGTTCAGTACATCCGATTTCGACAAGCATTTATTCAGGATGCTTTCCCTAGCCTTTGACTGTCCCCAGTCTACCTACAAGGCAGCAAGTTTTACGTTGCACTGCTTTGTCAAGCCTGTGGCTCAGTACATCCGATTTCGACAAGCATTTATTCGGGGTGCTTTCCCTAGCCTTTGACTGTCCCCAGTCTACCTACAAGGCAGCAGGTTTGTGCGTCACTTCGTCTGGTCCCTCTCCCTTGACCTGTCCGACATGGGTGGCCCTACCAGTAGCTGTGCTACCCTCGGCATAGCTCTTGGGGTCATTGGGACGCGCAAGCGACTCTACCTCGTCACGGTGGACACACAGCAGAGGGGACATGAATAGTCTAAACGAAATGTGTAGGGAACATAACATGAAAATTAGCACAAGCAAAACAGAGGTAATGACTATAACTAAAGAAGAACAAACAGCATCAATTCACCTAAACGAACATCCCTTGAAACAAGTAAAGAGTTTCAAGTACCTAGGAAGTATAATATCATCAAATGGCAGATCAGAAGACGAGATCGAAAATAGGTGCAATAAGCCAAATTAACTCATTGGACTAATGGCACCAATACTAAAGAACAAACATGTATCAATAACTACTAAGAAAGCACTTTACAACACAATCTTCCTACCGACTCTGTGCTACCAATGCCAAACCTGGACAATGACAGAAAAAGAGAAAAGAAAAATCACAACAGAAATGAGGTTCCTGAGAAGAATACTCAACGTATCAAGAAGAGATAAGATCAGAAATGAAGAAATCAGGACTAAAGTGGGGGGTTAAAGCAGCACTAGATTTTATTAGAAAGCAGCAAGTCAAATGGTTTGGCCATGCAAGTGGGTTACCAGTCAACAGCATGTCACAACAAGCAATGATGTACAGACCAGATGGAAACAGAGGAAGAGGCCGACCACGTAAACGTTGGACGGAGGAAATAGCAGAATCCATGGGAATGTCGATATATGAAGCCCATAATCGGGCACTCTCACGAAGTTTATACTTCACCTCGACACCGCAAGGTACAAGAGGAACATGATGAGATGAGATGAGATGAGTAGGATAGAAGAGATAGCAGAGCCCAGCAACAAGCAGAAAAATTCAGAAGGTTGACAGACCACCCTATATATAACAGGTTTAATGGTTTTGGAAAGGGAAGACTGAAGCGTGGCAACTTTGTAGAAACTGCAAAACTAAAGCTTAGGGCAGATCCCATAATTAACATATCAACAGTCAAATCCATTTACAATGCACACAAGTTTCCAGCTTGGAGACAGCAGCAACTGCCTGAGATGATAGAAAACATTCCTGGTATTGAAAAACAGAACACTCAGAATGAAACCGAAAGAAGAAAAATAACCCCAAACTACATAAAAGAACATTACCCAATCAACAATTGGACCCATGCATATACAGATGGATCAGCCAAAAATTCAATAGAAAATGGAGGAGGAGGAATTCTCCTAAATTTAAAAAATGGAGTGGAAAAAAACACAGTCAGTAGCAACTGGAAAATTTTCAAGTAACTTCAAAGCAGAGGTACACGCTTTGAAAACTTGTGCTTGTGTCCTCCCCATTTTCTCCATTTCCACTTTAGATGTCGGTTCCTAAATCAATAAATCAATCAATCAATCACTATAGGGGTTGATCTCATCCCTCCTGTGGTGACTCTGAGTGCTTGATTTTGCACCTTGTCCAGCTCTTGTAGTGTTGTATTTGATGCCGAACACCACGCAGTTGACCCGTATTCCAAGTGTGGTCGTATGCTCTGTTGATAAACTTTGCTAAGTATTTTTCCACTGGCTCCCCATGTGGTTCCACTTAGCTTTCTCAGGATGGTTATTTTCCTTCTGGCTTTTGCTACTGCTTTGTTGATGTGCTTTCTCCATGTCAGCCTGCCATCAAATGTTACTCCAAGGTATGTTGGTTCTTTATCTTCTCTTAGGGGTGTTCCATTTATCTGGATGATCCCTGCCTTTTGTTTTGGAGAGAGGGTAAATAGAGTGGTGCTGCACTTGTCAGTGTTTATGCTGACACACCATCTATTTGCCCATGCAACAAATGTATCTACAGCTCTTTGTAGCGATCTGGTGGCCACTGATGCATGTTCATTTGTGCTCCATAGAACCAGGTCATCGGCGTACATTGCTGCTTTAATTTCATGTGGTAGATTAGCAACGAGATCATTGATAAAGATTAGAAAAAGTGTGGGAGACAAGACTCCGTCCTGGGGAACACCGTGACGCAGTTGTACTTTCTTGCTCTTGAGTTCGTCTATCTGTACTCGGGTTCTTCTGTTGTGCAAGTATGCTTTCACCCATTTGTACATTCTTCCATTGACTTTGCAGTTTCTCAGTTTCTTCATCAGACCTTCTTTCCAGACTTTGTCAAAGGCTTTCTTCAGATCTATCCATGCCGCAAGCACCAGCTTCTTCTCTTGGAATGCATCCTCAATTTCTTGAGAGGTAGGTTGTCTGATCTTCCGTAGAGTAGTACTGCCTAAAGCCAGCCTGCAAGGATGCAAAACACAAGGATGTTTTTACTTTCAATGTACCACTGCAGTCTGTGATTGATGATGCGCTCCAGTGTTTTGCAGAGACAGCTGGTGAGGCTAATTGGTCTGTAGCTGGAGGCAATGGAACTATCTTTCCCTGATTTTAGGAGGGGAATCATGATTGCTTCTCTCCAGGCTTGTGGAACACTGCCTAATGTCCAACTGTTATTGAAGATCTGCAACAGCTTTGCTTTGGCCTCTGTTCCTAGATTCCTGATCATTTCATTGGAGATACCATCAGCTCCTGGTGACTTTCTCATTTTCAGTTTTGATATGGCTAGTTCCTGTTCGCTGACTGTGATGGGTGCCTCCAGAACCTCATGTAAACTATTTCCTTCTGACCCGTATGTTGCTGTTTCTCTCGAATCTCTTGTTGTTTCTCTGGACTAATTTTGATATTGTTATCTTGTGCGAATGAGTCCGCAAAATGGTCAGCTGCTTGCTTTCTTGTTAAGATGTTTCCATCTTTATGTAGCGCAATTTTTGAGTTTCTCCCTGTGCCCTCATCGTTAAGTTGTTTTATTAGCTTCCACAATTTCCTTGTGTCTCTTTCAAAGTTCAGAGACTCCGTGTTCTCCTGCCAGCTTTTCCGTCTAGCCTGCAGCTTGGCCCTTTGGAATTTGGCTTTTGCATGCTGGAATTTATTGTGGTGCTCTTGGCTGGGTGTGGCCTCTGCTTGCTTTCTACACTCTTCCACATCATTATGCAACTTTTCCAGTTCACTACTCCAGTAGGGTTTATATTGTTTACGGGCTCCTCTTGGTACTGTTTCTCACGCTGCCTGCAGTATGCATTTCCCAAACTCTTCAACTACTTTATTTATGTCTTTCTCAATGTTCAGGTTTCTAACCAGTATGCTGGTGCGATTCTTGTACATTGCCCAGTTTGCTTTCTTGTAGTTCCACCTCGAGAGGGTGCTACTTTCACTTTTAAGCTCATTTTCTACAGTTAGAAAGACTGGCCGATGATCACTGCCACCAAGTTGTTTCCCAACAATTCGTGTTATGTTCCACTCCAGGTCTGGTGAATGAAAAGCCAGGTCAGGTGAGGTTGTAGTGTGCTATGATCTCGAGTAGAAAGTATGTGGGTGGGACGGCTTGTTAATCAAGATGAATCTATTCTCATCCTGCCAGTCTTCCAGTCTCTCTCCTCTCTGGTCCATGTGATCATAGCCCCAGCTCTGCGAGTGGCTGTTGAAATCGCCGCACACAATCATTTGTTCTGTTAATGGTAGTGTGTCCAGAGTCTGTGGGCGGTCACTTGGACAGTTGTAATTAATCAGATGTAGGTCTGTATTGCCTGTCTTAAGTTTGAGTGTCTGATACTCAGCCCCTTCACTGTAGACTTCGATTTGGGAAGAGTGATGTTATTTTTGACATGGGTCAGTATCCCACCTTTTCGCCGGTTCTTTCAGTCAGATCGGTAACACCCCCTCTGCTGTGTGTCCACCGTGACGAGGTAGAGGGGCTTGTGCGTCCCAATGACCCCAAGAGCTATGCCGACGGTAGCACAGCTACTGGTAGGGCCACCCATGTCGGACAGGTCAAGGGAGAGGGACCAGACGAAGAGACACACAAACCTGCTGCCTTGTAGGTAGACTGGGGACAGTCAAAGGCTAGGGAAAGCACCCGAATACATGCTTGTCAAAATCGGATGTACTGACCCACAGGCTTGACAAAGCAGTGCAACGTAAAACCTGCTGCCTTGTAGGTAGACTGGGGACAGTCAAAGGCTAGGGAAAGCATCCCAAATAAATGCTTGTCGAAATCGGATGTACTGAGCCACAGGCTTGACAAAGCAGTGCAACGTAACTTAATTCATGATGTCACAAATCAAAATTAATCGTTATGGTGCTAATCCCGTGAAGTCCCATCAGGCGGCGATAGTGCCGGGCTCCCTGCCTCGAGGGGGTCCACCCATGACAACTGGTGGTCACCTTCCCCTGTGCTGTGGAGTCAAGGCACAGAGGAGTAGGTTAAGAGCTATTGACCAAATACCCCGGACACTCAACATACTACAGTGGAATGCCGAAGGAGTTTACAAGAAGAAAGACTCCCTAACACAGCGTCTTCATAAAGATAGAATAGATGTGGCATGCATTCAAGAGACACACCTCAACGCCAATCACAAATTCTCAGTCAGAGGATATCAGGCCACACGTTTCGACCGCGAAGGACACAAAGGAGGAGTTCTAATACTTACACGAAATACAATACCTTGCAGCGAAGTATCTGTGATCCCTAACAACCAAACAGAAATTATAGGTGTTGATATAATGATAAAGGACGTGAAAATAAGAATCTACAATCTGTATAGCCCAGCAGATAAGGACCTTACACTCTCAAACATGAAAATAACCGACACAAACTGCATTATTGTCGGAGACTTTAATAGCCGTTCAGAAAGATGGGGATACCCAGATACTGACAAAAGAGGAGATGAATTGGAGGACTGGGAAATAGACTCAAATCTCCATCTACTCAACAAAGCGGATGACACACCGAGCTTCTACTCCAGAAGATGGCTTACCACTTCTACTCCAGACTTAGCTTTCTGCACAGGAGACATCCTCCACAAAATCGATCGCCATGTGCTGGACCAATTAGCAGGTAGTGACCACAGACCAATCAAGCTTGTAATGAATATGGAGTATGTTCCACGGGAGCAAAAGCCCTTGCCCCGCTGAAATTACAAACGAGCAGATTGGGACAGATTTGCCATACTAACAGACAAATATTGCGAAAACATAAATACACGATATGGCAACATAAAGCAAATGGTGGAAAGTCTAAACAGAGCGATAATACAGGCAGCCACTGAGTCCATTCCTAGAGGAGCGAGGAAAAATTACAAACCATACTGGACTGAAGAACTACAAAGTTTGGAGGACAAAGTTGAAGATGCCAGGGAGACAGCAGAGAGAGAACAAACAATTGAAGCGAATACCTCTCTCAAAGCCATCTCAGCAAAATATAAAAGAACAGTAAATCAAACAACAAGAGATCGTTGGAGGGAAAAAACAGAAAACCTGAATTTTGACAGGGATGGAAACAAACTATGGAAACTAGTGAAAGCCATGAACAATGAAGGACCTAGAAACAAACAAATAACAATTAAACAAGGAAATGCCTTGCTTACAGGAAAAAAGGCTGCAAATGCACTAATGGAACACTATGCAAATGCAAACCACATTGATATTACAACTGAACAGAAGAAAGCAATCAAAGACAAACAGATACATCATAGAAATACAGAGACAGCAGCAGAATATATGATGGCAAATCTAACAATGGAAGAAATGGAACAGGCAATGAATACCCTAAAAAAGAAGAAATCACCAGGAAAGGATGGAATCACAAATGAAATGCTAATAGGACTAGGCACCAAGGCAAAGAAGAAACTACTAGCAGTCCTAAATAACAGCTGGAAGAGAGGAATAGTCCCACAGGCATGTAAGGAAGCTATACTAATACCAGTCCCAAAGAAAGGAAAAGACCTGGAAGAACCAAATGGCTATCGACCTATCAGTCTACTTAGCTGTGTAGGAAAATTAATGGAACGCATTATCAATGGCAGGCTAACATGGCATCTGGAAGAAAACAAACTCTTAACACCACACCAAGCAGGATTCAGAAAGTACAGATCCACTGGAGATCAAATAACCTATATAGCTCAGGAAATAGAGGATGCCTTCCAAGAGAAAAAGCACACACTAGCAGACTGGATAGATTTAGAAAAAGCATTTGATAAAGTATGGAAGGAAGGACTGAAAGTAAAACTGCAAAACATGCATGTTTGTGGAAAAATGTATAAATGGATCAGCCACTACCTTGAGAACAGAACTGCCAGGACAAAAGTACAAGGACAAACAAGCAAAATGATGATGCTGGAGCAAGGTGTCCCCCAAGGAGGAGTTCTTTCACCAACATTATTCCTAGCATATATAAATGACATCACAGAAAATTTTCCAGCCAGAGTACACACATCCTCCTTTGCAGATGACCTAGCCATTTGGACATCTGAAGAATATATTAGTACAGCTAACAGCAGAATACAGCAAGCCTTATTAGCGCTAGAGGACTGGTCAAAATCATGGCTAGTGAAGATAAGTGAGGAGAAAACAACATGCACAGTGTTCTCCCTCTCAAATAAAACCCAGCAACCTAAGTTGGTATTGAATGGAAAAATATTGCGCCATGAAGAAAATCCAAACTATCTAGGAGTCACCTTTGATCGTCGCCTGACATGGAAGACACAGGTTGAGAAAAATCGAACAAGAGCAAGGCAGAGAATGGCAATCATGAAAAAGCTTGCTGGTACAACGTGGGGAGCAGATGAGAAAGTTCTCAAGAAGTTATATACTGGACGAGTGAGGCCAGTACTGGAATATGGCATTGCAGCTTGGGCAACAGCAGCTAAGTCAAACTTTAACAAAATAAGTAGAGTCCAAAACCAAGGAATGCGAATCATAACTGGAAGCCTGAAGACAACGCCTATTAATGAACTAGAAAAGATCACTTGTTTACAACCAATGCAGGATAGAAGAGACAGCAGAGCCCAGCAACAAGCAGAAAAATTTAGAAGATTGACAGACCACCCTATGTACAACAGATTTAATGGTTTTGGAAAGGGAAGACTGAAGCGTAGCAACTTTGTAGAAACTGCAAAACGAAGGATTAGGGCAGATCCTATTCTTAACATATCAACAGTCAGGCCCATACACAATGCACACAAGTTCCCAGCTTGGAGACAGCAGCAACTGCCTGAGATGATAGAAAACATTCCTGGTTTTGAGAAAAAGAACACTCAGCATGAAACCGAAAGAAGAAAAATAACCCTAAACTACATAAAAGAACATTACCCAAGCAGGAATAGGACCCATGCATATACAGATGGATCAGCCAAAAATTCAATAGAGAATGGAGGAGGAGGAATTCTCCTAAATTTAAAAAATGGAGTGAAAAAAACACATTCAATGGCAACTGGAAAATTTTCAAGTAACTTCAAAGCGGAGGTAGAGGCTGTGAAAACTGCAGCAGAAATGCTCCTGATGGAGGAAAATAAAGAGAAGCAAATAGCTATCTTCACAGATGCAAAGTCAGCTGTCTCAATACTGAAGAGCAATAACAGCACAGAACTAACTGACCTAAGAGCAGCACTCCATGGTCTATGCCAGAAATCCAAAAAAGTTGTAATACAGTGGATCCCATCACATTGCAGTATACCTGGAAACGAAGAGGCTGACAGACTGGCAAAAGAGGGCGGACGACTACCACAGCCTGACATAGACATAACCTATAATGAGGCAAAAAGGTTGATAAAAAGCACTTATAGAACCACATGGGAATCAGAGCATCCAGGCCATCAGAAGAATGATGCATATTACAAACTCGACCGAAGAGAACAAGTAGCAATCTTCAGACTCCGCACAGGACATAACAGGCTGAAATACCACTTGTTCAATAAAGTAAAGATAGGAGATACCGATGAATGTAACTGTAGAACTGGAAAAATGACAGCAAAACATTTGCTGCAGGATTGCCCAACGTATGCAGAACAGAGAAAGATATTTTGGCCCACACCTGCTTCATTTGAGGACAAGCTCTATGGAGATATCAACAAGCTAAAGTTGACCGCAGATTACTTTAACTATATACAGGTTGACATTTAAAGGTGCATGAAGACCCAGAGGCATGAAATGGAATATTGCTTGGATAGCAAATCCATTATGTGGAAAGTCCAAATCGAAAGCTCGCTGTGTGGGCTTCATAAAAGGTGGAAAAGTGTCCTAGTGGCACGAAATGGAATATTGCTTGGATAGCAAATCCATTACGTGGAAAGTCTGAATCAAAAGCCCACTATGTGGGCTTCATAAAAGGTGGAAAAGTGTCCTAGTGGCACGAAATGGAATATTGCTTGGCTAGCAAATCCATTACATGGAAAGTCCGAATCGAAAGCTCACTGTGTGGATGTCATCTGCAGACTGCATACTTCTGGTTTCCGGAAGAACAGCCTATGGTGAACGGAAGGCCCAATATACGGAAGTGAGGCTAAGCAGCCATGTGCAGGACGTGACGATTCCTTGGGTGAGCCCAGTACCAGAGCGCTATGTATCGGCTCTGCAAGTATGGAAGCCTCCTTGGATGGCGGGGAATGCCCATGGTCTGCCCCTGCCTTCCCTTGAGGGCTGACCAGGATCTTTGGCTGTTCTATAAGGACCAGCTGGGATGGGGGATAACACCACAACAGTGAGAGTCAAACGTCCTAAGAAACCCCCGGGAAGGTTAAACCGGTCAACAAATGCCCGCAGAAGTCGGATGTGTCGGCCTAACGGCGCAAGAACGCAGCTTTGCTGTAAACAGGCACAACGCAATCACATCCGAAAAAAAAAACTCCGGATGAACGAAGAAGAAGAAGATCGGTAACACTGGTAGCCTCTGATTTTGAAGGCTATTTTTTCGTTGAGGTGAGTTTCTTGCAAGCAACATACACTTACTTTTTCTTGGTCCAGGATGTTTTCTAATTCTATTTTATTTTTTGTTGCTGACTCCCTCCGCATTCCAGTGCATTATTTTAAGTCTTTTTTTTTAGTATGGCCAGCCATTCTATTCTCATATCCCCTGGCTCCGCAGGACATCTGAGAAGGACCTCCAGTAGTTGGGGTTGGACCCTTTCCAGACATAAGGCCCGGCACTGCACCCGCCTGGGGGTCCAAAGCAGTGCGAGCACCATAACATTTAGCAGTAGTCGACATATTCCATTTTGCGTAATTGCGTGGCATCCTGATTTATGTGGTGCGCCTCCTGGCTGGTTGCCTCCGTCGTCAGCATCTTTCCTTTGCTAGAGCAGACTGTGGTCTCACTCGAGTTTAGATTATACGCACGCACACACGTGCCTGGACATGCATGTACTTGCATACACATCTAGAGCATACTGGTTATTTTTCGGCGCCAGAAACTTGCCATCGCCCCTTCTCCTATTAGTTTAAACAGTTCCGCCACGTGAAGGCCAGGTGCAAAATCAAGCTGCAGAGGTTATGTATTCACGAGCCATTGGGGTATTTAGGCAATGTTGGGCGCTCACCCCAACACTGTGCCCCGGCTACATACAGCAACATTTGGAACCATTCTCTGCACGCGCGACCCAGTGTTATTATTACATTGTGCCAGTCC
Organism: Cepaea hortensis; assembly: GCA_963921405.1. Lineage (NCBI taxonomy): Eukaryota > Metazoa > Mollusca > Gastropoda > Stylommatophora > Helicidae > Cepaea > Cepaea hortensis. The sequence goes on from OY992893.1 coordinate 66,046,129, forward strand.
GTGATGTCTTCTGGACCTTCAACCCACTCTCTTTCACGATTGATGGTCTCTAGATCACACACCTGACGTATGGAAAGTTCCGCCTGTGTCATTAAGAAATTACAGAGAAACCGCAAGATGAAAACCAAGAGACCGAGCCTGAACCGCAAGCTAAAACCGCCAGCAACCCAACCACGACGCCCGAAACAGTCAAAGGGAAGCCGATATTACGCCAGACATCAGAAGAAAACCGAGATGAGCATCCTGACGATGGCAGAGAGGACGCCCCGATCCCGCCAATATTTACCGATGAAGAAATTGCAGAGATAAAGAGGACATACGAACTCAAGTGCAAGGAATACAGAAGGCGCATGGAAGGAAAAGCAAAGAAGCACAAGAAACTCAAGGGGAAACCAATGACCTGCCGTATCGCTGAAGAACCAGATTTATACGAGGATGACGAACACCCATGGCAATACTATATAGATGACGGAGAGATCGTCCCATGGCTGACCACAGAGGAAAGACATCGAAAGGCAACAGCAACTTAAACTCGACAGTGAAAACTGGCACAAGGAAGAAAATGAAAACATCGAAAAGCTAATACAGAAAATACATAAAAAAGGAGGCAAAAAGACCAAATAAAAAGTTCTTCTTCTTCTTCTTCTTCTTCTTCTTCTTCTTCTTCTTCTTCTTCTGCGTTCATCCAGAGTTTTTTTTTTCCGGATGTGATTGCGTTGTGCCTGTTTACAGCAAAGCTGCGTTCTTGCGCCGTTAGGCCGACATATCCGACTTCTGCGGGAATTTGTTGACCGGGTTAACCATCCCGGAAAAGTCCTTATAAGGACTGCGACCAGTCAAGCCAGGAGACTTCACTCACCAAATATGCCACCAGAGGATACGAGAACAAAGGACAGCCGCCGACCGATCCCCCAGCTGACGTCACAGACACAAACCAACATAACAAGTCCGAGATAGGACTCACTGGTAAGAGCTCACAAGACAAGAATCAGGGTGAATGAACCCACAAAAACCACGGCTCCCAAAAATAACCACCGCTGAGGAAGCAGGTTAGACATGACCGAATTTTGAATTTTTTTTTTCTTTCTAAAATTGGAAGTGTAATTAGAATCGCAACGTTTCTTTGGGCGGCAAGCGAAACAATTTTTGCCACACAGACGCCGAACTCGCACTCGGCAGACATTTCAGTCGATATGTCATTCAGTGTGACACACGTGTTATGATCTTTAGAACCGATGTGTCATTTAGTAGGATACGCTGTACAACAGCCAGGTCTAACATGTGACACACGTGTGATGATCATTAGAACCGATGTGTCATTTAGTAGGATACGCTGTACAACAGCCAGGTCTAACATGTGACACACGTGTGATGATCTTTAGAACCGATGTGTCATTTAGTAGGATACGCTGTACAACAGCCAGGTCTAACATGTGACACACGTGTGATGATCTTTAGAACCGATGTGTCATTTAGTTAGTAGGATACGCGGTACAGCAGCCGGGTCTAACATGTGACATACGTGTGGTGATCTTTAGAACCGATGTGTCATTTAGTTAGTAGGATACGCGGTACAGCAGCCGGGTCTAACATTTCGTTGGGTAGAGACGACGATAATTAACCGATTCGGTACTTTTGCCTTAATTCACCCCAAACAAACGGAATCCCAGGGTATGACGTCACATCAGGGGTTCCCTGTGTTGCGCCGTACATCCAGGGTTTCCCTGTGTTGTGCCGTAACTCGGTGCGCAATTCTATCGATGTGCCATGTTCTATGCGGCGGTGGTGCGCCATTCTTGCGGTGGCCAGAATCAAACAATTTCCGCAAGAATGATGTTAAACACATCGGGACCAGCGCATTTAGTCTGTCGACGCCAAATTAATTCGCACATGTAGGACTCTAGTAGATGCCTGGTGTGTTCCATTCTGTCTCTTGTTTCTCTCCTTGGCCGTTCTCCACATGCGCTCGATGCATTGAGTATGTGTGCACCGGTGGTAGGGTGTCCACAAAGTTGTAGGAGTGGTTGACTGTGAGATGCGTCAATTCCGGAATACTTCCAATTCCGTCGTCGTACGCACGCCAGAGGTCGGAGACTACAGTTGTGCCAGGCCGAATATGTGTCCTGATCAGCGACAGAAGAGTTGCTGCTGTTCTGTCTGGAACACAGAACATGAAGCAGTCGGCTGTTTCACGACAGATGCCACCAAATACCCACTGTTGTGGCAACACTCGTCCCACATGAGATGTTTGCGCCTTGTAAATAGGCTCTCATCTATCTCGACAGTGGTATTTGGTCCTCCTATTACTACCGAATTGACTAACAGTTTGTGGGCACAAACCTCTCGTAGGTTATTACTCCAGTCAACAGTTGCTCTCGGCGACATCCCCAACTGTAACTGGCAAAATTTGACAAGCATTTGCTTGTCAACTCTTGAGACCAGCAGTATATGAAAAGAATGATCTGTCTGTACGGGAGACGCAAGCCTTGCAGCCATGTGCCTTGTCTCAGCGGGAGGATGTCCTGCCGACATGGTGAATGTCGTCGGCATCTCCATCTGTCCTGACGTCCAGTTAGCGATAGCACCATTACATGATTATGAGTGTCTAGCAGAATGTAAGATGCCATGATGCTGCAGAAAAGCAACGCTACTCTGCTTGTCGTGGACAGCTGCTGCTGCCAGTTCCAGAAAACTCATGACGAGACAGAAAGACACACACTCACACAGAAACGGTTACCAAAGCCAAAGAAACACTGTGGGGCAATTGAAACGCACTGACACGCACTGTACCCGAACACAGAGAGATCACCGTCGGCGCTAAATATAGCTGGTGACCTTAAATATAGCTCGCGATGTTTGTTTGGGGTGAATTAAGGCAAAAGTACCACCGATTCAGTGCCGAAGGATATAGTATAGCCAAATGTGACCTCCTATTTGGACAGACGGAAGATATATCGCCATAATAGTGTCGTGTCACGAATCACAACTTATATCTTAACATAGCAAAAACAAAGATAATGCATACAGATAAAACTACTATGGAGAAAGAAATATATGTTAATAAGGAAAAATTGGAGGTGGTGGAAAATTTTGAATATTTTGGATTAGTGATTACCAATAACGGTGACACAATGAAAGAAATTAAACGACGACTATCAATTGCTTTTCAAAGACTAAATCAACTTAATAAATTATGGAGTGGGACAGTCATAACTACAAAATTATAATTTTAAGAGCATGCATCTTTCACATTGCAACATAGGCCTGTAAGACCTGGACACTGACTAAACAAGCTGAACAGCGCATAAATGCCTTTGAATATAAATGTTATAGACGAGTTCTAAGAATATCATGGGTAAAGAAAAGAACAAATGCTTCCATACTTCAAGAGCTGAATATTGAAGAAGGCTGGCTATTAAAGACGATAAAACAAAGAAAATTGAAATATTTTGGTCACTTGAATAGTTGAAACGCCACGAAAGTTTGGAAAGAACAATAATGGAGGGGTATATCCCTGGGAAGAGAGGAAGAGGAAGGCCAAAGAGAAGATGGGTGCATGATGTGGTGGATGATCTCCTGATTGGTATATCGGACTGGGGACATCTTGCTTATGATCGAGAGGTTTTCCGGAAGGTTGTTATGGAAGCGAGGTTCTGCAAAGGACATGCTACGGAATGAATGAGTGAAAACAGGCACAAGGCATTACGGAATGAATGAGTGTCGTGTTATTTGTTTTGTTTCGTTGTTTCTTCCGCAATTTTAATCTGAATTTCAGCTACCGGAAGTCTGCCTTACTTCCTTTCTAATCTAACGTGTCGAAGCGACAAGCAACTGGCTCACCGCTGTTCAAAGATTGTTGATTATTCTTTCGAATAAGTCGGCCAGATAGCAGATAAAAATGGTAAACTTTGCATTTTAGATTTGTAGTTTGTATAGCTTTTATATAAGGATGTAGATTTTATTTACGGTTATTTAACATAATGTGCAGAAGTCGAGCTGCATTTAATATTTCGAATACCCCATTTTCGATAATATTGCAGCCGCATGGTGTTTGTGGATTCTTAGCTAGGGTTCAGTACCCATTATGTCATACCCGGTCTTTTTGTTTTTTTTCCTAGTTGACTCTGAGAATAGTATAGTGTGTACATGGGAAGATTGGTAAAATATGCGAATTCTAAGTAATTTATGAAACCTGTATAATTGGATAGTTATTAGTTTGCATATCCTTTTTTACAGGATGTAGCAGTCAACCACAGCATTCCCCCCCCCCCCCCCCCGTAATTTCTGGACAATAACATGAAAATATCCGAAACAGTAAGTTTTAAACTGAGATATTGTCTAAATAATTCTGGTCTCCCTGGCGAACGCGTTAACGACTTTTTCCGTAATCCTTTATATTAGTATTATTAGTGTCTCATCATGATTTTAAATTTGAGTATTTTATTTACTAATGAGACCACCACAGTAGATAGGCCTTGAAATTCAAAATCTAATGGTACCTCAATGATGCCTGTATATCAATTTTATTTGAAGATATTCAAATTTTTGTGAAGGTGAGACGAGTTGCGATTTCTGTCTCCTCACCTGATATTGCAGCTCTCAAGTGTGTCCATTACCTCCATCATCGGTCTGTGCGTGATCTGTGCTTGTGAGATGGTCTCAAGCGGATATGAAACTCCCGCGTGATCCGGGACTGTTTCCGGATCCGGTCAGGGATATGCACTACTGACGAGCTCAAACGAGGGCGAAACTCGAGTATAGTGCTTCCATATTGACGTGGATAGGCCTTAGGTTCATACCAGAATGCGATCGGCGTTGCCAGTAGTGGGTTGTGCTCAATATTTAAATTTTCTATAATTCTTATATTGATTTTTAAGACATGGCTCTTAATCCCTAGCACTTCTTCTTCTTCTTTCGTTCGCTTGAAATATGTTTTTTTTCAGTTCACACAGTGGTCCATAGAGTTTATCTTCCACTGTCGTCTCTCTAGGCCAGAAGGTTTGCCTAGATATGTTATATTTTGGGCAGTCTTGGAGTATGTGCTCTGCTGTCTGCGACGCCAATCCACATGTGCACATAGCTGTTTCACCAATCTTGAATTTTGTATACATGTGGTTGCGTAATCTATTGTGTCCTGTTCTGAGGCGCAGAATAATGACTTGTTCTGGTCTGTCCATAATGTGGTAGTCATCTTGAGCAGGTTTTGGTGGCTTTCTGATTTGATCATTCTTTTCTTTTGGTGGTATGTAACGGGCACATCAGGCTGTTCCTCTTTGGCTCCTTCCTTAGCCAATTGATCAGCTCTGTCGTTTCCGGGTACTCCACAGTGGGATGGTATCCACTGTATGGTGACTTTATGCTGACTGCTAAGTTCAGAAAGTAGTGTCCTTAGTACTGGCAATTTCCCAGAGAGGAGCGCCTCGAGTACTGATTTTGCATCTGTTAGTAGCACCACAGGTTGTGTACCATTGCTGTTATTTAGTAATTTCTCTGTTGCTATCTTGATTGCCTCAATTTCGGCATCATAGTTATGGCAGTACTTTCCTGTCGGTACTCTGGCTGTGTCCCTAGTATTATTTGGGTATTCTATGTACACTCCCGCTCCTCCATTTCGAACAGCATTTTGTGCTGACCCATCTGTGTAGACTCGGATCCAGAGGTCCTGTGGGTATTCTTCATCAAGGAAGCTGAGAGTGGCTGTTCTGCGCTGCACACTGTTCTGTTCTTCCTTGTCAAATATTCCTCTCACTTTTGTCTGGATTTGTAATGATAGTCTATGCTCATCTTTCCATGGAGTTCGCTCTGGAATAGTTGTTAGGGGGATACCAACTGTGGGCAGATCAGTGGTTTCTCTGCAGAGTCGTTTGGCCTGGTGGATAAAACTACTTCTTTTCAACCGCCCCATAGCTAGGTTTTCAAATCTGTTCTTCATAGGGTGGCCTGGCAAGCTGAGGAACTTTTCTGCTTGTATTAGCGTTTTCGTATCTCTGCGCTCACTCAGTGCCTGTGTCCTCCCCATCTTCTCCATTTCCACTATAGGGGTTGATCTCATCCCTCCTGTGGTGACTCTAAGTGCTTGATTTTGCACCTTGTCCAGCTCTTGTAGTGTGGTATTTGATGCTGAACACCACGCAGTTGACCCATATTCCAGGTGTGGTCGTATGCTCTGTTGGTAAACTTTGCTAAGTATTTTCGTACTGGCTCCCCATGTGGTTCCACTTAGCTTTCTCAGGATGGCTATTTTCCTTCTGGCTTTTGCTACTGCTTTGTTGATGTGCTTTCTCCATGTCAGCTTGCCATCAAATGTTACTCCAAGGTATGTTGGTTCTTTATCTTCTCTTAGGGGTGTTCCATTTATCTGGATGATCCCTGCCTTTTGTTTTGGAGAGAGGGTAAATAGGGTGGTGCTGCACTTGTCAGTGTTTATGCTGACACACCATCTATTTGCCCATGCAGCAAATGTATCTACAGCTCTTTGTAGCAATCTGGTGGCCACTGATGCATATTCATTTGTGCTCCATAGAACCAGGTCATCGGCGTACATTGCCGCTTTAATTCCATGCGGTAGGTGAGCAACAAGATCATTGATGAAGATTAGAAAAAGTGTGGGGGACAAGACTAACACTGCCTAAGGTCCAGCTGTTATTGAAGATCTGCAACAGCTTTGCTTTGGCCTCTGTTCCTAGATTCCTGATCATTTCATTGGAGATACCATCAGCTCCTGGTGACTTTCTCATTTTCAGTTTTGATATGGCTAGCTCCAGTTCGCTGATTGTGATGGGTGCCTCCAGAACCTCATGTACTATTTCCTTCTGTCCTGTATGTTGTCGTTTCTCTCGAATCTCTTGTTGTTTCTCTGGACTAATTTTGATATTGCTATCTTGTGCGAACGAGTCCGCAAAATGGTCAGCTGCTTGCTTTCTTGTTAAGATTTTTCCATCTTTATGTAGTGCAATTTTTGAGTTTCTCCCTGTGCCCTCGTCATTAAGCTGTTTTATTAGCTTCCACAATTTCCTTGTGTCTCTTTCAAAGTTCAGAGACTCCGTTTTCTCCTGCCAGCTTTTCCGTCTAGCCTGCAGCTTGGCCCTTTGAAATTTGGCTTTTGCATGCTGGAATTTATTGTGGTGCTCTTGGCTGGGTGTGGCCTCTGCTTGCTTTCTACACACTGTCCCTAGCACTGTTTGCATTACAAATTTTAATACTTGAGCAGAGTATATGTTAGAGATCTCACAACCAATTGGCTTTAATAGTGAAATTGCGTGCATGTTAATATAAGTTCCATTCATTTGTTTGTTTTGGAATCTTGAGTGTAACATGGGAGTTGCAAGTGACAAGACATGTCCACACAATTCTCTATACATATCACTTTGCACTGCATTTAATTACTGTCCACAGAGATATATACATATCTTCGTACGAGTTTTGTTTGTAACCCTTCTGTAGTATAGTATGCAAAAGCAGATCTGTTTATGCATATAGTCTTCATGGCCTAAATCGTGCAAATATGCAAGTATTTAAGACCTGACATGTCAGAATAAGACTTCATGGCCTAAATCGTGCAAATATGCAAGCATTTAAGACGTGACATGTCAGAATATGACATAACGATTTGCATTAACCATAAGTCATGAATGTTTTTTTAAAATTCTTGACTATCCAGTGCATCAACTGGTATGGTTGATAATGCTTTTCTGCAGCTTGCAATCTCCAATATTCTATATCAGTTGTAAGCTGACTGCCAAAAACTTGTCACATATTGTATCGTCACACTTGTTTAGATTAATTTTGACTAAGAAATTTAAATTTTTTCACAAAACAAAGCTTCTAGGGATTATTGCCAGTTTACCAATTGTCCAAGATTCACAGCCATGGCATTACATATATAGTTGTCGATGTCATTTTACAAATTACCAGTTTTGAAGTTTTTATTGGGAAAATCTCTTGTCAGTATAACAGGAAGTAAACATTAAAATCATGTGCAAAGAACTGGATAATTTTTCTGAAAAATATTGCCTGATTTATAGGAGTTCATGCATATATTGACTTGAACGATTCAGTCAAAAGAGTGGACACAAGAAACCTTTCTTAATAATGCATGAGCCAGAACTGGCAAAATAGGGAGCAGTGGATAAAAATGACAATTTCTTTGGAAGTGTTCAAGAACTGGCAAAGATCAAGGGTTCCTGATGTGTTGTAATGGGCTCTGCATAGGACTTGCTACATGATTCTGATAATAGATGTTACATCAATTCTACAGTAATAATGAAATTGTAAAATGTAACTGCATGGCGTGTGGTGGAGATGCTACACACATCACACACCTCAAATATCAATGTGTCCAATTTTGGAATTCAGGTTTGCGTAAGATTCCATTACAGATTTCTACCATTGTTCGGAAACGCAACTTGGGTTTAGGAAAAAGAAAGGATGCACAGATGCCGCTTTTGCTCTTAGACAACTTATAGGAAAATCAGCCGAATTCAGTGAAACACTCTACACTCGCCTTTGTCGACCAAGAAAAGGCATTCGATAGAGTGAAACAAGCTTTTCAAACAGATTTTCACAACAAACAACAAACAGATTTTCAACAAACAACAAACAGATTTTCACAGAAACAAGCTGTGGGAAATCCTTAACCCTTTTAGGACAGAACAACATTGGGCCAAATTTAGGTTTCCCTCTGAAGAAGACGGAGCCATTTTTTGGAGTACAGAAATGACTGAAGTGACAATTTTATAAATCCAAAAAAAAAAATTTAGAACACTATATAGATATATACAAGTATATATATTCTTAAAGAGGATATAGTAAAGTTTATTTCTGTGTATGATTGAAGTTGTTTTGTTCATGTTTACTACGCAAATTTGATAACCTCATTTGTATTTTGTGAAAAATAAAATATTTCATACCACTATGTATGAATTGGTACTAAATATTTTTAAAAAATGGTACTCACCTAAAATTTCCTCATTGAATACCTACACCACTTTAGAATAATTTTAAACACTTATGGTTAAATAAACAACACCTATGAAGTCCCTATTGACATTTGTAATAGGTTGGCTATCAACTGGTGATATGTTTTTTGGTCCAGCCATTGCCATGAAAGGGTATAGATAAAACGATCTTCTTATTCCCAACACACACTTTCTGTATCACTAAAGTCATTATCTGACAGTCCTGAACTGACAAAATCGCTACTATCAGAGCTAGTCAATGCTAGTACGTCTTCAGGTTCAAAGCTGGCCATTTTAGAACCACGAAAAAATGGGTTACTTCGGAAAAAACTGCACAAAATAATGTCCACTTGTCTGAATCACGCTAGAAACGGAAAAATGGCTGACGATTGCAAGGAAGCATTTGATTGGTCTGTACTATTAAAAGCAAACCAATCAAAGCAGTTCTTACAACGGGATCGACCCAATCGGCAGAACCGGGTTTTTCACTATGACCGTGTGGTGACGTCACGGCCAGTATATCGGCCTCGTCGTCTCAAAGGGGTTAAACAATATGGCGTGAGTACACATGTAACAAACCTATGTAGAAGGTTATACAACAGTGAATGCATAGTGAGAGCAACTGGAGGACACTCGGAACCCTTCACCATAAGATCTGGAGTACCCCGGGAAGGTTAACCCGGTCAACAAATGCCCACAGAAGTTGGATGTGTCGGCCTAACGGCGCAAGAGCGCAGCTCTGCTGTAAACAGGCACAACGTAGTCGCGTCCGAAAAAAATCCGGATGAACGAAGAAGAAGATCTGGAGTACAACAAGGTTGTGTCCTGTCCCCTCTCTTGTTCATAACATATATAGACAACATACATACAGAGACCGCAAGAATACCGCTTGACGAGAACACAGAAGAACCATCTGCAAATCTAAACTCCGGTTTGCGGACGACCAAGCACTAATATCAGAAGCTGAATTACAAGACCACATGGATAGTCTAAACGAAATTTGAAGGGAACATGACATGAAAATTAGCACAAGCAAAACAGAGGTAATGACTATAACTAAAGAAGAAAAAAACGATTCACCTAAACGAACATAGTGACACATACCATTACCACCAATTTTTCTTGAATCCCTGACACATTGAACATATCTATCATATGTAGTGCATGTAATGTATTTTTATAGAAAGATATTGTAACAACCCAAGGGTAATAATACTGAAATAATATTATTTTATTAAACTTTTTGCAGTCATTCAAGGATTCTGGTTTCAGTAAGGATGGTTCCCTGAAAGCTGGAGCTGAAGAAGCACCAATTCACAGGATTCGTATCACCTTGACAAGCAGGGTTGTGAAGAGTCTTGAGAAAGGTATGCATTCAGACTAAACTACCCTTGTGGAATATTCGTTTTCTTTTCATGCTCTTTGAGCCCGTTGAAAAGCATCATGGCCTGTACTACTATCGCCACTTGTCTATTCTGCTGGAAGTCTTAATATCATATTAGCAGGTTTGATCATGATCTTTAAATCGAGTATTTACTGAGACCACAGATAGACATTGAAAAACCAAATCTACTGGAACCTCAATGATACCTGGATGTCAATTCTAAGTGGAGATATTCACATTTGGGTGTCTGGATCTTGAACAAAAATATGATTCCCGTAACTTGAGAACTTGTGTGTCCTATCTCCGACAAGGAGGAGGTTCGATAATGAGTTTAAATAAGTATTTACTAATGAGATCACCACAGATAGCCTTGAAAAACAAAATCTAATGGTACCTCAATGATGCCTGGATGTCAATTCTAAGCGGAGACATCAGAGTGTCAAAATCTCTATAACAGAATTGAAATGCTATTCATACTTTGAAAGTGTTCCATTTTATCTTCGCTTCCGTTCCAACCTAGATTAGACGGATCATTGACGGATATGAAATCAAGACTTCATCAGTATGTTCCGTCATGTTAAATGCTAAAAAATAGTACAAGTATACAAATAAACTCAGTAATCTTTAAACTTATATTCTGTTAACTTTAGTAGCTCAAATTCACGTTTTGAGTGTTAAAAGATGTACATGCAAGTCCGATCGATATGCGTAGCCGTCACTGGGTTTCCCATCATCATCGTAACATCTTTACAGAAACTACAACCACAGTTCAACAAGTTCAGAGCAAGTTCAGCGATGAAACTTTCCAAATATAAGATTGCATGCAGAATTTGAAAATTTAGTCTCACATGATGACCCATCATGTGGTCTTTAGTGTCACCCAGTGTTATGCAGAGTGCTCTCCTTTTCACAAGTACATTTTTGCTTGAAGCACCCTGCCTCTCAAGTATAGATTAAAAAAAAAAAACTAGTGTATGTTGCGTTCACACAATTAACTCTTACAGCCCATTACTCTTACGGTATTTGCTTCAAAGAAATGCATGTATTCTTGTAGCATATCTTTGTTCTGGCTGTGATTTCTTAGCAAGTTTCAAGTTTGCTTTTGCTTTCTGAATGACAGGCATTCATACAATTGCATAAAAATAAGTACAAGGGCTGCTCCCAAATCGCCCTCAACTGTTTCGAATGTAAAATTGCACTTGTAATCCCTTTGCCACAGCGCTGATTGGAACCAATTCTATTCTTTATACGCATTTTGAAGGGAAATACTGTTAGATACAATCTAGTCATTAAACAGCCTGCATCATAAGCCTTCTCATAAGTCTTTAGCCTGACCTCGGAGTCCGCGGAGAAAATATGAAATTTGGCACATGTATAGCTCATTCTTCTTCTTCTTCGTTCATCCGGAGTTTTTTTTCCGGATGTGATTGCGTTGTGCCTGTTTACAGCAGAGCTGCGTTCTTGCGCCATTAGGCCGACACATCCGACTTCCCGGGGTAGCTCATTCAATTTGTAATGGACATGAATTATGAAAAAAGTCTCTTAAAAGTTGACTTCATTGCACCGGGTTTTATCCCATATAGCTTGGTTTCTTTCCGCAGCGCGGAAAACATCTCACAAAGCATGATCTCCGTAGCTCTATAGACGACCCACAGGAGTTTCCAAACAAACTTTCACTCATGAACCGGAGAACACGGCCTGGAATCGACCCCACCACCTTCAGAGCCTGAGTCAAATGGCTTGACCACTTTTCCGCAGAGACTTCCAGATTCATATGAATTTCCCTCAACTGGTTTTCTTGATAAGGTGCATGGCACAACACACCTTGTTGACCAGATCTGCACATCCAACAATTTGTTTGAACAATGGAGAATTGAAAGATTACATTTTTATGGCAACACGGTTAATGGGCAGTACTATGCAGATCTGCTATCAAACTAAGAAAGGCTGTGACAGAAAACGAGGGATAGTGCGTACACAAAATCTCCTTTTGCTTCAAGACAATGTACCCTCCCATAAAGCACGGCCTGTCCTGCAAACTGCCTACAGTTTGAATATTGAAATTCTTCCACACCTACCATATTCTGGCTCCAGATTTGGCTCCATCAGACTTTTCCCAAATCTTGAAAAACAGCTAAAATGGCAGAAATACTTAAATTCAGGTGGTGGCTACACTGAGAAGGAATAAGCACTGCCAAATTTCAATTTTCTCCACCTACTCCTTCGTGGTCAGGCTAGACTTATGAGAAGCCTAGAAAATTTGCTAGAAATTCTATTTCTTCAGAAGACTAAAAATGTCAAATGTTATGTTTATCCTTAAATTAATTTTCTAGTTACTGAATCATTTCAAGACTGAAGCATAGCAGATAAACTGTGAGTTGGAATGTAACGATTTGTATATATGTTTGATAAACTTTTGCTTAGAAATATTTTGTATATTTATTACATTCCATACTTTTTCCAAAACAGTGTGTGCTGACCTTATCAAAGGTGCTAAGGAGAAGAACCTGAAAGTGAAAGGGCCTGTACGTATGCCAACCAAGGTGTTGCGTATTACAACTCGCAAAACCCCATGTGGTGAAGGCTCCAAGACTTGGGACAGATACCAGTTAAGAATTCACAAGCGTATCATTGATCTGCACAGCCCCTCAGAGATTGTTAAACAGATCGTATCCTTTTTATAAGAGATTGTAATCGGTGTATATTACTATTGACGTTTAGTAATGTTTTCAGTTGGCTACCCTATTGCCGATTTTGCAACCAAATGGTTTAGATTCTGTCCAAGCTGTTCTAGGGTTGTATTAAACGAGTTAGTAATCGTCAATGACAATTTTTTCCATTTTCCATGGCAACTCACTGCATTGTCCCTCTTTCTAGTCAGCTTCCATTGGCCAGGAATTACATTGTGAATTGCTCTGCCTACTATGCTAGTCTTTGATGTGGTATGACCAGAACAGACTGCGTGACTGAAAATCGCATAACTTTGCCTTGTTTGTGGGGTTCTTGTACTTGAATGGTCTATAAGTGCCCTTTCTAGTTAGTCATTGTTGGTAGCTATTTCCATATACAGTGACAGGCACAGCTGACTCTGGTTGTAGCCTGTTAGTAATCTGACATCAAAGATACTAGGTTATGGCTTGGATCCCATAATGCACAAAACTCTACAGCGCATATCAGAAAATTGCACTCATAAACCAAATGGTGGGAGTCTGCAAATTGACCCAGTCTTCAGAGCTCGAAGACAAGTTGCATATCCTGTTTCACAATGGGGAAATCCCCAGAGATCTTTGCCGTAACTAGCAGCTTTATTAAAAAAAAAGTTTTGCATATCCTTTACAGGACATCGCTGTGAACATCAGCATCTTTCAGCTGTATGTTGATTTCTTGGCAAGATTACACTCAGTAGTTTGCTATTGTTTTCTGAGCGGCCGGCTCAGTTATCCTGCATGTCACCAGTGGGGGACGAACTGCTCCCAGTTCTCGCCCGCTACGAGACTCTGCGTGATAAACGGGATTACGCAGAAAGTGTTGTAACCCCTCGGCCAGAAAGACTGACAGCAGCTTTATTTTTAATTTGCATATCCTTTTACAGGACATTGCTGTCAACAGCAGCATCTTTCAGCTGTCTGTTGATTTCTTGGCAAGATTACGCTCAGTAGTTTGCCATTGCTTTCTGAGCGGCCGGCTCAGTTATCCCGCAAGTCACCAGCGGGGGACGAACTCCTCCCAGTCTCGCCCGCTACGAGACTCTGCGTGATAAACGGGATTACAGAGAAAGTGGTGTAACTCCTAGGCCAGAGAGACCGGCAGCAGCTTTATGGTTCTGTTAAATATGAATTCCAGGATCAAGTAACCATTTCGACCCGTTTCTTTGCAGTTGTATACTTTTATCATGTCCAAAGCTTTCTCTTTTGCATGTTACAGTAGTTCACCTTTAACATTTCTATATAAAGGTTAGCATTGTGATAATGCAGACTGCATGCATAAGCTGACCATTTCCCACTTTGGTGGCTAATGTGCCAAAGCAATAGTCATTTTTGCTTTCTTTTGCATTAATTTGATTTAGTGGTAGTCATATACACTCTGGCAATTGTGAAGTATTTATCCTTAATTCAAACCACAGACATCAATCAGCATCGAACCAGGTGTGGAGGTTGAGGTGACCATTGCTGATGCAGCATAAGCAAATCATGTTTGAAGCGAAATAAATATTGCTATGTAATTGACCAAATTGTTTATTTACATTTATTGTTAGTTATGTGCAACTGTTCTGATCATCTTCTTTTGAAGATATGAGATTGTATGTTGTCACGATGTTGTTGATGATAAGTTCGTGATATTGGTCGTTGTCTAGGTAACGATACTCCTGGTGTGTCAATTAGCTCTCTCACTGTCTTACTCTATGACTCACCCCCGCAGTGCACATTCACCAGTCAGTAAACAAGATCGATTTTGGCGCACATAATCCTTTAATACAGAAATAACACGGACAAACGGAACATGTTTATAAATCCAGAACACAATGTAATCCACCGAAGAGATATATATTCCTCACAACTCTACATGCACACATCAATGCCTTCTCAAGGCCTGCTGAATCTCAAATTCATAGGCATTTAGTCCAGCTACTATCCACGGCTGGATCTCACACAATACGACCCACCCACTGGGTCGGAGCCTCTGCTCACTATGTAACCCACTCTGGGTTTTAGGACTGCATTCACAGCTCGGAGAATCACACAACACAGTTCTCCGTCGACTACCGACTCGTTCGGTGTCTAAAACTCCTTGACTTCACACAAACCCAACCTCAGTCGGTCTCCGCTTGCACTGCCTAGCCAAAGTTTTCCAGTCTTTTTCCCCTGCTGTGTAGCCCCTCCCTGGGCTCCCAACAACATTACACCCCAGCCTAAAACTACTGTCTTTCTCCCCATCCCCCCTGGGGTCTTCCACTCACGCCCGCCCCATTATTTCTCAGGGTTGATTGTTTTCCTCGTAGCCAGGTCACTCACCTTACTGTCAATGACCCAGGCATATGTCATATGTACACTTTGTTTAAGAGGAGGCAGTAACACTTGGTAAAGTTATATTATTATACAGAAAACATTTCTGATCACTGGTGGTTCTATCGGGAATTGACTACATATTTGTACTCGATTTTAAAACCACTGACAGTAAACAAGAGAAATTAAAAAGTTAGGATGGTCATTAGAGCATGGAGATACATAAAGTTGGAATGGCTTCCACAAGAGTTAATATACCTGATCGCACTGAAAATTTAATATGGCACAATTAGTTTTGTCATGTGACTAAAATCATGGGATGTGGATCAGGTCTGTGCTATTGTTTTAATTATGACATGACCAAGTCATCCAGGTATTTACCATTGCCTCCACCCTGTCCTTTTTCCACACATTTTTTGTTTTCAAGGTTCTTGACTGTCTGCCAGCTCAATTTCCCTCCACAGTGTCCTGGGGAAGAGATCCAACCCATGCTTCTTTAGTGTTGTTTTTATTGTAGCGGGGCACTCTGCACGAAGCATACAATCAAGACATATTTAAGCAAATGAAAGAAAACAAAACACTAAACTAGGTGACAGTTACCCGATCTCATTCCCAAAATGCAATATCAAAGATGCTTCACATCTCACCAAATCTGTACTTCTGTTGCATAATCATGCTATTATAGTGCAATGGGCCAAAGCACAAAAGTTATTTTATAATACTTGCGAAAGTCTTGTACTTCAAACTATCTATTTCAATAAGAACAAAGTACGCAAATGACGATTTTGCGATACAATTATACGATAGTGCAACTCTATTTTTGCAAAACACAATAGTTGTGCTTGGAGGACATATTTCTATGTTTAAATAAGAGAATGCATTGTCTTGACCACAGACAATACACACAATGGAGAATTCACTCACGACGTGGTATTCATTCTTGCAACTAAGGTAATAACCAAATTATCGAAACACGTCACATACCATATCAATAACATACCCTGTAATTGGTACATCTGGATGACGTTGTGTAGATATAATGCGGTATAATGACGCGTTATCCACATCGGCTTTGCCAACAGTATGCTTTTATTCCCTGCCGGATGTCTTTCTAGTTTAACTTAGAATTTTCTTTTGCTTAACTCCTATTATGTCATGGATTGGGGAGGAGTGTACATCGTCATATACTTCAGATTTTCTTATATGACAAAGAGACATTGGCAGCTAGCCAATTCACTTTGTGTGCTTTGATTTCACATTGTATGAAGCCTCAGGGTGCTCAATGGTGAATCCCATGCAGTATAATAACTGCTTTATGAGTTCAGTACCGGTGTTTACATGCAATTGTTACGAACTTATGACTAACTAGAATATCTTCTTATCCCCGATCTCTTCACACACACGCAGTTAATTGAATGCAGTGACAAATAATACATCGCGCAACACACTGAGCAGCATTGAGTCTAATCATTCTTCTTTTCGTTCATCCGGAGTGTTTTTTCAGATGTGATTGCGGTGTGTCTGTTCTGCGCCCTTGGGCCGAAACCCGTAGGCCAACACATCCGACTACAGCGTGCATTTTTGACCAGGTAGCATTCCTGGGGTCTAATCATTCAGTAATCAACTTGCATACACGTGTTTTAGACTACCAAGGCCGTTAGTTTAAAACTAGCTCCTGTTGTGAAAAATAACACTCGATAATGATCAGCTATATTTATTGGTAATCCATGATTTGGCATAAATGGAGATCACGGAAAGGGAAGAATATGAATAATTAGATATCACAGGAGTGAAAAGAGCAGGAATGCCAACTGAAACTAAGACACTAACCGAAAACGTGTGTCTATCATGGGTCTGGAGAGTTCAAAATGTGCACAGTGAGAATGTTACTGATAACACCTTTTCACGCCAACACCATTCAGGCATCTGGACTACGTTTTTGTTGTCCGCCCAAGATATTCTTTGCATTTACCCCAGAAATTGCAAATCCGCTGCCATGACATGTTTGTAGTGAAGTGGCTAGCACGCCTGCAGTCCCAGTGGTCATGTATTCGAAACAGAACTTTAAGAGGAAGAATGAAGCTACATTATCTTTTTTTTAACACCTCATCGCTACTAGAGGCAGAACGAAGCTACAGTATCTTTGTTAACCTCATCTTCCCACTTCTGTGTATTGTTGGGAAAGTATTTCCCAGAATTGTTCTGCGCAGACATCAAGTCTACCCCGAATCAGTGTGGTTGCCAAGTAGCGAGTCAGAATTAATGACGTCAGGAAGAATCTGAGATAGAATCTCATAGAGATAGAACCAACAGATAGATAAAGTAGCTACGTCACGTGAGAAGGTAGAAACGTCACAGCGATATTGTTTAGCAACAACAGGCGGAGCTTGGGCTGGCGGCATCAAACTATTCAAGGAGAGAAGATTGTCAACAAACCTCCAGGACATGGCACTGATGGCTAGTCACGATTTGATAAAAGAGATATATCATTGAAGCATTAGTCTTCTCAGTCAGAAAACAACAGACGGCCACGAATGTGCAGATTAGGACTTGGCAACGATGGCCAAGGTGACCCAACAGTCAACTGATAAGAAGCCTTAGAACTGACAAGGGGTGAGATGTCGTAGGAATTCTATAGTAGGTTTAGCTGTGTGATGTTTAATGCTGCGATATAGGCCCTCC
This sequence comes from Cepaea hortensis, assembly GCA_963921405.1. NCBI lineage: Eukaryota > Metazoa > Mollusca > Gastropoda > Stylommatophora > Helicidae > Cepaea > Cepaea hortensis. The sequence continues at coordinate 66,064,155 of OY992893.1, forward strand.
TGGATGAACAGGAACAGTATCCTGATGATGCTTAATATTATTCATATTATAATTTATATTTGATCACACGCTGCCCACCGGGAATAAATATCGACAAAGGACACGTCAACATTCATCGACCTCACAAAGGCATTTGATTTGGTCAGGTTCAAGGCACTAATGAAGATTGGCTGGCCCACCAACTCTTCTGTCCATGGTGGAATCGTTCCACACATGGAACATCAAGTTTGATGGTGCAACTTCAGAAGAGTGGAGGCAAGGTTGTGTACTAGCTCCCACTCTCCCTGGAATATACTTTTCACTTCTACTGAAATATGCCTTTTCGTGATCAGGATGGTGGTACTGTGTATACATTTGGCATGAATGGCGGCCTCTACAATGCTCAGAGATTGAAGGCCAAGACTAATATTAGGAGGGTACTGATCAGAGATTTGCTTTTTGCAGATGGTGCTGCAGTTACCACCCACTCTGAGGTAGAATCACCTCGTCTACTATCTGCATTCTATAATGCTTGTTCTGAATTTGGTTATATAATTAGCAAAAAGAAGACACAGATTGTGTCACAAGGTGCACGTGGGATACCATCAGTCATAGGAACTCCGACGCGGAGCAAACACGGCTTGGGGCTTCAGAAGTAACCTTTGCCCAAGCATTTCGGACCATTTAATTTCTTAATACTTTCTGAGGGCGGTCCCGTCCGGGTCATGACGCCGGGATTCTGCCCCCTGCCGTGGAGACGTTCTTTCGGCTGATTTAACCTTTTCCCTTCGCTGTTACCTTGTCCACTCTGAAGCCCTCCCTCCCTCGGTGGGGAGAGACTGTGCAGTCTGTGCCTGGCCCTTGGTCGTGGGGAGCTTGCTTCATCCCCCGCCACGGCCTTCGTCACCTCCACTTATCTCTGTTGCCGTGTGCCTTCCTCGCGCCCCGGTCACGGCGTCACACCTTTTTAGGAAGCCGGATTCTTCCTTACTACTCATACCCACCTCTTGGTCTGTCTGCAACTGACTAGACCACGTAGTATGCATATCTCCTAACAATGTGAGGTGGTGGTTATTATGGCAGCTTTCTTAATTGCACTCGGACATCAATCTTTATTGACGACTCCGAACTAGAGATAGTAGACCCGTTTACAACAAATATTTACAGCGCGAATTGGCCTTATCAGTCACATTCGCCACCGCCATGGGTTGCAGTTATTATGCCTTTTTTGAAGCACAATGTAACAAACTATCGTCTGTCAAGACGGCAAGGTGCCAATACCCTCACCGCTGCCCAAATCCTAAAATTACTTTTGTTGGGGCTCCTACAATTTCAGACGTGAAGTTGAATAATTTAAAGAAAGCAGTAGTCATCTTGAAGATGTTGACATCTGTATAGAGTTTGTCCTCAACTAGATCGGGCGTAACGCAACATGATTATCCTTTCTGCGCATGTTATTAGTAATATTAGGGACACATACTTTGACATTAGTGATTATGTGTCTCCAAGCCTCGCTGTCGTCAGTTTCTTTACTCATTGTCAAATATTCGCATCCATACGGAAGTCATCCTACATTTGCGTCAAAAAAAGAAGTTATTGTCCAACATTCGTGACCCTACAGGAGTTGAAGAATCCAGCAAATTGTCAGTAGGTCAGCATGGGCGAATTGATAAGAACGCGTGTTCTTAAACATCCGGTGTGCTGATGTCGAGGTATCGGGTTTAACCCTTACACCGGACAGTTGAACTAAAATGTTGACCTATCGTCCTTGACTTGGGGACGTAAATTACAAGTACCTCTAAAGTCGGGGTGGCCTGATAATGGGACACTGGTAATAAGTAAAAGCTAATCCACACGCAAAATTCAGCCCAGACATACAGTGTGTGCGGACTACGCTAAAGTTCAAAGCGAGCTAGCGAACCTATCAGCAAGCAGGTGTTGCTGGTGATATGTATTATTGTTATGACGCTGCTCAGTCTAAGAAAGCTTTCATATTGTCAACTGTGTCAATGATCTCGATTGTCTTCTACTTCTATAAATGTTGATCAATACTCGTGTATTTATTTTCCACACTTGTAAAAGAAACCTCAGGTATGACATCTTGTACAAGACACCTCAGGTATGACATCTGGTCTTTATTTCTGCGTGTCGTCTTCCATTGGATGCCGTCTGTAAAAAAAAAAAAAAATCACCACGCTTATTAAAAACATAATGGAGAGAAAAGTCAGATGCAGATGAACAAGAGGTAGACCACGATACAAGAGAATGGGCGAGCAGCAACCTGTCAGAGTGCACTGCCAGAAAGACAGACAGACAACATCTTGGAGACCATTGCAGACAACATTCGTTGTGGAGACGGCATTTGAATGATTGAGTGACATGCTTAGAACTGCAATGGTAAGCTTGTGGGAGGAGCCAAAGTGGTTAACAGCGTTGCTGAAATACACTGAATGTGCTTCAAACATGTCAAGTGTTGTAAACGCGTTAAGACGAGTATACTTACCGCTATATTGTTGACAACAAAAGCATATAGACATGTTTGTCAGTACGTGAACAACTTCCCCCATGTTTCCCAATCCTACCGTGAATCGTAGGCTACACCGACATACTTAAACCAGTTATCCGTGAACACAGCAGAACTGACCTCGGTAATAATCTCCAGATGGAATAGTACTGATTGCATTGATTCTCACAGAATAGGTCAGTTTCTGTTACGCTTCTACGCTGTTGAGAAGGGAGGGAGGGTTTCTACTACTGAAGCCCCTAGTTCCGGGTTTCCAAACCCGGTTCCGGGTTGTAGGAGGGGTTGAAATGTTGACCTCGTAAACAGAAGCTATTTTCATTGTCATTGAACAGGAGAGGTGGGTGTTAGAGGATGTAACACAATTAGATATTTATAGCATGTACATAGCTCTCCCTGCCACATGCTTCGTGATTTCCGCATAATCGTTTAGGTTTTAATTAATTGTGATGATACTTACAAATAAAATATAGCAAACAAATATAGAGTTTGAGAGGCCAGGTTTTGTTAGAAGGATGCATATGACACCTACAATAAACCCAGCCCTTACTTTCACTCAGGTCCCACTGAGTCAGGATTTGTTTCCATATTACTCTAGAATCGACGAGCCTCAAATAACGCTCTCTCTCTCTCTCTCTCTCTCTCTCTCTCTCTCTCTCTCTCTCTCTCTCTCTCTCTCTCTCTCTCTCTCTCCCCCCCTCCACCATCTTGAAGCATATGGGGCATATGGTAGGTTAAGTCCAGAATCCGTGTATACGCCATGACGCATGAAAGGCAGATGGTGCTAGCCCCACATCTTGATAGAGCTTTCGGCACCGGGGCATGTGGTTAGTATCAGGTCAGTCGCCATGATTTCCCACAAGATTGTCTGGTACCTACTTTAGGACAGGTCGGTTAAGAGCCCGGTCATATTAAAAACATCCCCGCCTCGATAGAGGTTCGAACACATGACCGCTGGGGCCGGCAGGTAAGTGTACTAGTCACTGAACTACCGTGACTCCTGGGTATATAGTGCTAGCCCCATTTTTTTTTATAAACCAACAAGCACTCGAGGAGTGGAGTGTTCAGTTTTATATCCACTGCCTTTACTTTCCAGATCGTTTCCTGGTATCCATTTTAGGTCGGTGAGCTGGGAGCTCAGGTGAATACAAATATCCCCTCTTCGATGGGGATTCGTAATCAACCCTCATGCTGTGGGCTGCAGACCATTGTCTGCCTAATGAAACCACCACAGATACACGATCACATGACCCCTCACGCTGTAGGCTGTAGAACATTGTCGGGCTAGTGAAACCATCACAGGTACACGACCAGACCATCCACTGCCTGCTGTTTGGTTAAACACAAACTAGCCACAAGTGCATCACGATAGCATGAGCAAGCGTTCGTGTAGCCTTCAGCTGACTTTCCTTTCCAATTCCAATTTTCAGACCAAAAATTTCAAATTCGGCCTCGTTCAACCTGCCTCTTCAGCTGTGGTTATTGTTGAGGTCCGTGGTTTTTGTGGGTTCATTCACCCTGATTCTTGTCTTGTGAGCTCTTACGAGTGAGTCCTATCTCGGACTGGTTATGTTGGTTTGTGTCTGTGACGTCAGCTGGGGGATCGGTAGGCGGCTGTCCTTTGTTCCCGTCTCTGGTGGTTTCTTTTGTTATTGTGGGCTCCTGGCTCGTCTGGCTTGACTGGTTGCAGTCCGTAAAAGGACTTTTTATTTGGTATTTTTGCCTACTTATTTGTGTATTTTCTTTAAGAGCTTTTCGATGTTTTCATTTTCCTCCTTGCGCTTTTTTTCACTTTCCATTTTGAGTTTCTGTTGCCTTTCGATTTCTTCCTCTTCGGTCAGCCATGGGATCATCTCTCCGTCTTCTATATAGTACGTATAGCCGAGTCCATCCTCCCAGTCAGTAATTGTATCTGGGTATTCTACCAGTCACCTGAGTTTCTTGGGCTTCTTCTTTTCTCATTCATCCCAGCGCCTTTTGAATGCCTGGTGCCTTAGTTTATCCTTTATCCTTGCCGACTTTCGTAGCTCCTCCAAGGTAAGCCACCAGGGATTCTCCGTGTCGTCGTCAGGGTGCTCATCTCGGTTTTCTTCGGATGTCTGGCGAGATTTTGGTTTCCCCTTGTCGACTCGGGCGTCGCAGTCGGGCTGCTGGCCTTAGCTTGCGGTTCAGGCTCGGTCTCTTGGTTTTCATCTTGCGGTTTCTCTGTGATTTCTTGTATGACTTGTGTTGGTTTGTACTAGAAAAGCTCCATTTCATCTTTCAGCAGCTTTCTCTCTGCTTTGATGGTGCGTAGCATTTCTTCGTTTTCCTTTTTAATATCGGCCATATGTTCCACTTCTTGCTTGATGTTTTGATGGATCTCCTTTATTTCTTTCCGCCAGCAGTTTCTCATTGTCGCTGGTCAGAGTCGGCGTCAGCAGTGCCTTGACTTGTTTCTTCAACTCGTCTATCTTCTTTTGAAGTTGATCTCTTTCAGCTTGTGCTAAACCCGTGGCTGTCTCGCCCCTCCACATTGCTTCCTTGAATGGTGTCTTTGTGCTAATTGCGATCCTTAAGGCGTCTTTGTGTCGTTGCAGGTACGGACAGCCCAAGTATCTTACTCCATGCTTGCCCAGGTAGTTGGCGCACTTTCGTTTGTTGTTGGGTGATCGGAAGTCCGTGTCCAGCTTGGCCAGTGGACACACATTGAAGGCGTGGTGATCGGCGCAGTACCGGCAGATTTCCGTCTTACTGCGACATGCTGCTCTGTTGTGGCCGGCCCTCTGACATCTGGAACGTTAGGTGATCCTTGGGATGAATCTCTCTGGCTGTTGCATTCTCTTGTTGATTGATAATGTGATCGGCATCTCGCTGCCCTTTGTCGCCACCACCGCCAAAGTTGTGGAATCTTGGAATAGGTGAGGAACCGCTCCGCCTTCAAGAATCGGGTGTGGAGATTCTATTCTCGTAGCTGCTTCAGGATTTCTTCGTCTGATAGCTCCACTTGGATACGCTTGATAACCCACTTGTTTGTCGGTGAGTCGGTGTTTCCAACTCTGGTGTCTTTCTCCTCTCTCTGCTTCTCAGTAGATTTGGCTCTTATCTGTGGTGGGCTGTCAATCTTCTCCCTCGTGGTAGTTTCAGTAGTAGCTGTAGTTTCAGGTTCTTTGATGCAGCTAGCAGGCAGGCTCTCCACGTTCGTCTTCTTGGCGGTCTTGTCGGCTCCCACGTTGCACATCTTGGATACCGCGTGTCTTTTGGTGTTCTTGCTATGTGCCATTTCCCCCCGTATCAGGCTTCTTGACTAGTTCAGGTGACTTGACTTGTTCAGGTGACTTGACTTGTTCAGGTGACTTGACTTGTTCAGGTGACTTGACTAGTTCAGGTGACTTGACTTGTTCAGGTGACTTGACTTGTTAGTGCTCGCAGTTGCGAATGTACAACACACACGACGGCCACGACGTCACCAGCTCGATCAGCAGCACTGACGTTTTAAATATTGAGCAGCGCCCCACCCCACTCCCCCCACTCCCCCCACCTCCATATAAGTCCGTTTACAAATGATTGCCCTATTTCACGATCAATTTATTTTCAAAACCGTTTGTTGTATCGTTATGATTTTTTTTCCATGTCGTCTTATATTTACCCCCACCCTAGGAATATGTCTTTGATAGGCCCAAAGGCAACTTAAATCATGGAAAGCGGTGACATTTCTTTAATGTTTTGGCGAAATTGTATTGAATTCGCGCTAACAGACTTGTTTTACAGTAATGCATGTCAATTCGGGTGACGACACAAGCAGTATCCATATTCGTATGGCAGTGGTGCAGTGTGTAATATTAGTAAAGACAGAGAATTTACAGAGGCATGGAATAAATAATGTGGAATGGAAATGGATAGGAAAGTAGAAGGAATATATTTCTTACCTTATTTTTCATTTCTTGTTTCTTCAGCTGCTGGTTAATAATGTGTACACAATGAGTCATGTTGCTAGGATGCATTTAGCTTATAATATGGAGTTTGTGAAAGCTTCCAAACAGCTGTGCGTTAAAGTGCGTATGGAGTGACCAGAGATGATACCTCAATTTAGTCATCATGTGTCACTTTTTAAGGATCTGTTCAGCTGTCTGTGTAGTTTGTTCACACGCGAAAATGGTTGACAGAACCGTTTTGAGTCTTCGTGAAAGATTGTCTACTCTGCTGATTACTGTTCAGAGACGGAACACGATTACTTGTTTTGCACGACGAATATAGTTGTGACTGTCTCTGTAGTGGGCTTCCTTCTTAACGGCCGAGATGTTGGTCCTCTTTTCATTGAAGTTTATAGATTGATTCGTATGTTCGTGTGTTGTCCCCTCATTTGACAGCGTGTTTGTTCTCACGTTTCTTGTTATGCCACAACATGCCAGTTTCCACCGCAATATTATTCTTTTGTTGGTAGTCAATACGTTTGTGTGTGTGTGTGTGTTTGTTTTTTTAAATGCCAGTTGTTTGTCCCCAAAATGTGACATAGAAATAGAAGGGGAAATTCTCAACCAAGTGGATAAATTTTAAATACCTAGGGACACTTATAACATCAGATGCAAGATGTACAACAGAGATTAAGAGCAGAATATAGCAGGCAAAAGCCGCATTTCAGAAAATGAAGAGTATCTTATACAATAAGTCGCTATCAATGAATGTTAGAAAGAGAGTGCTAAAATGCTATATAGAACCAGTTTTGTTGTATGGCAGCGAATTAGGAAGAACTTAGAAGCAACAGAGATGTGGTGTTTTAAGACAAATGTTGAGAATTCCCTGGACTGCCAGAGTAACTAACAACGATTGCCTGAAAGAGGCTAATGAAACTAGAACACTATAGAGAGACAAACAGCTTTCTTTGGTCATGTGATGAGAAGAGAGGCATTGGAGAACATCGTGACAACTGGAAAGATCGAGGGGAAGAGAGGCAGAGGCAGACCAAGAGAAATGATGCTGAACGGATTGAGACGGTGGCATGGAGGAATATCATCAGCATAATTGATCCAGAACACCATAGACCGAGATCTGTGGAGAGCCATGAACGCCTACGCCAGCCGGCAGGGCACTTGATGATGACGAGTTGTTTGTCACCGTTGAGAGCTTACAGAAGTGAAAATTCATAACTGAGGAATCCAACCTGTTGCCATTGACAATTTGTATTATTTGTGCCGATGCTGTAATGTTAAGGGCCTGCAGTTCTTCTGAATAGTTGGAGCAAAATTATCCCATAAGGTGTGCATGTGGATTAATGTCTGCGATCTGCCCATACCTTAATCTGTGTCGGACGATTCCAGTAGGTTGATGACTGCCCTCGGTTTCATAAAATTCTTCTTCTTCTTCTTCGTTCATCCGGAGTTGTTTTTTTCGGACGTGATTGCGTTGTGCCTGTTTACAGCAGAGCTGCGTTCTTGCGCCGTTAGGCCGACACATCCGACTTCTGCGGGCATTTGTTGACCGGGTTAACCTTCCCGGGGTCATAAAATTCAATCCATTCTTTCTCCAATAGTCATCTTCCTCTTTCAACACAGTCCTCACATTTTTTTCCAGTAACTTTTATGAATATTTAATAGCGCGGACTGAGTTAGTATCTTGGTGTCAGACAATTTGAATGTAGTATTGTCAGCTGCCACCTGTCCTTTAATGTTAGCCCACACAAGTTCTATAAGGTTTAAATGAGAATGGTACGGCGGAAGTCTCAAGCACCTAAGGCCATGCTCTTCTATCAACTTGTCGATTTTATATTTCTTGCTTTTTTGCGCCTGTTTTACAAGGGACAACAATTCTAGCTTGAAATACATTTCTGGAAATGGTATGTTTTCTCTTCGGAGCAATATCTTTATTGCTTCCTTTGCGCTTGATGCCGTGGGTATTTTGTCTTCCTGGGCAACAACATTGTAATATGATGCATTGTCCATAATTCAACAAGACGGTCTATCTAGCGATGGAAGCACTGTATTCTCGGGCCAATCTCTAAATACATTACCATTCATCTCATTATGATAATCCCTATTGTCTGTATGCTTTGATACGAACACGAGTCCAACATTCTGTAGTAAGCCATTATGCGTACCACCAGCATGTGCTATGACCAAACGCTTTATTGTCATTGTCATTTTACTGCCTATAGTACCTTGCAGTGTAGGGCAGGGATAATACTGGGCACAAATCGCTTTATCTTTCCATCCACTGATTGCCATTCCTTTTCACTTGTGTGGTACGCATTGATCCAGGTTATATCCAAATACACTATGTCATAATTTTCTTTTGAGCATTTCTCTTATTTCCTAATAGACTACAATGGCTGGGGCATATAGAAAGAATGGAAGATAATAGGGAAACAAAACTCGCTTACACTCAGGAAATAAATAACCGTAGACCCCGAGGTAGACCAAGAAGACGTTGGAGAGATAATATATATACAGACCTACAAGCACTTGGAATCAACGACTGGCAAGAGAAGGTCAACCAGAGAGATGAATGGAGACGGATTGTATCTGCAGCAAAGAACCTCAATGGCTCGGAACGCTGAAGAAGAAGATTTCCCTTATTTCACGTAGGTATTTGTATCTCATGGCTCCTAAATGCGGTTGCTCGCAAATGATATTTCTACCCCCCTTGTACTTCCCATGCCTAGTGTCCTTATAATTTTCCACAAAGTTGTGTTAGATGTCATTGTTTTTTTCTCAACCAAACTCTAAGTTTTTTAAAATCACTGTTTCTTTGGTATCCAGCAATTTTATAATAGCTCGCCTTATGACATCCTTGTCGAAGCTGCCCACAATTGCCCTTCTACCTACCGTTTACTTATTGCGTGGTGGTTTCATTCCAGATTCTTGCACGCATCGACGAAATGACCGTTTACTCAAACCTAATTCAAGCACTGTTCTTTTCTCGGAATTTGTAATAGTATGAACAAGTTTTATGAGATCAGCTTCTTGACAAAAATGAGTGTACAACTTCATAGCGATGCTTTGAAGTGCAAAAAATTTTACATTCAATCCCATTCAATAATATTCACACACTCAGATGTTAGCGATAAATGGTAAGATGTATAAAATAATCACGTTTCATCAAAACACCCACTATCGATATAATTTAATTATTTACGACACTTCAGAACACTCCCGTTCCTTTACGCGAGGTTCTTGTCATAAGGTCATTCTCGTGTAGCACGAGAAAATTTACTATTGAACGTTGATGTTTCCGAGTGAAGTTGTAATATATTTCATAATATGCACTTTATCTCTGACCCGTAAACTATATACCGCATATAAACGAACATTGAAACCTGCTGTACAATCTGCAGAACAAAATTGTTGTTTGTTGGGTGGACATAATGATAAGGTTATATGCTACATTTCATAATTTTCCTTCAGTTGGTTATTGAGGTATGGATGTTTATGTGGGAGAAAACAAATGTAAAAGGACTATACTGGCAACGGTGATCGTATTCCGGTACGAACCTAAGGCCTTGCCCGCGTCAGATTGGAAGCACTAGACTTGAGTTTCGCTCTCTGTTGAGCTCGTCAGTAGAGCACATCCCTGACTGGACCCGGGATTGAACTCCGAATTATTGGCGTATGAGAAACCACTTGACCACGCGGCTCACGTTTGACGCGACCACATTATCACACTAGAATATCACAACGTCACCCGCCGTAGGCTATAGCTCTATAGCACTGACTTTGTTAGCACATCCTCGAGAAGCAGATGTCAACAGAAACTGAAGCAGGAACCCTATAATGGGTCAGTGGTGTGACCGGGCCATCAGTTTTGTATACACGAAGGAACAGGTTGCCAGTCTTTTCCCCTGTGAACGTCGAACCCTTCCTTACACGACAGCGCCAAAGACACCACCCGAACTCCTTATCGGCTGCACTAGCTCTCACGGCACAGAGGCATACTTGCCAAAAGAAATGCAAAGCTCTCTATTAATAAGAAAGGTCACGCTTGAGTCAGGGTGGAAATATTGACTTTACAAAGTAATTATGCACGGTATGAATGGGATCCTAAAATACCAAACATTCAACTTGGGCCACAAAAGCGAGTCAAACTGCAAGTGCGTTTGAGTTCAAGGGTAGGCGTCTGGTGGAATGTTATAATGCGTCAGGTGTAACATATTCACTTGAAAGACTGAATTGTTTGCTATAGTATGTTCCCCTCTAGGTTTTCAGTCTCTGTTATAATTAACGACAGCAGTTTTCATCGTTTTCAGAATGATTGTCATCAAATGCCATGTCGACTGACGTGGGCGATCATGCTTCTCCGCATCTTACAATCTCCAGCAGCATGTATCAATCAGTGTACAGTAGAATGATGACTGTGGTCACGGGAACTGGGGAAAGTTAGTGTCGTCTATCAAGGGATCCCTCGCAACACTCAGAGGGCTGGTTTTAAGGAACCCCATGCAAGATTTAGTCTCACACACTCGCCATACCACGCGGTTAGACAGCTATTATAGGCTAGAACCGAACTGCCTGATCTCTTTCTTAGTTGATTGTCGCTAGGCACCCAAGAAACCATTCTGGCACTCATCAGCGCACTCCGAAATAATGATGAAATTGTCTTCGTCGAACGTGTGCACTACTAGTCAGATGGGTTTTATTGTCCCAAAATGTGATTGATACTGAATGCCAGGTTCACATATCAATCGTGCAAAGTCCAACAAACACCGTTTACTAAATATGCTTGCTTGCTTGCGTTCTCTGGCTGTGAACTCCAGCGCGAAGTCCTGTATGTCGGATAAAGAAATCCTGTTTCCCAACATCAGTGTGATGTTATATAGGACCTGAGGTTTGCGTGAGTATCCGTTGTCCCATGTCTGGCTTATTGGTGTGCAGACTGGTGGTTCCTCGCCGTGCAGGCAGACACTCTCCGACTTCGTAAGAATCAGCGATCAAACTACGTTAGCCAGGATCCCGGCGGGACCTGTTGCCCAGGACGCACGATTAGGACGTGTTAGTAGGTCTTGGCCAGTATAGAACCTAGCCTTGGTGCCTTGGAAACACCTTTGCGTCAAGTTTTCTAAATATGATATTGATGCTATGAGAGTAAAGTGACGATGCCATGGTACCAGAGCGTCCTGTGTCGGCTCTGCATTTATGGAAGTCTACTTGAATGTCCATGTCATGCTTCTGCCTTTCCATGAGAGCCAACTTGTATGCAAGCTGCTGCTGTCGACGGGAATATCGGTGCATCATCTGTAGATGGAGGGACGAAGATGGCGTCACAACTCTGAGGCGATGGACAGCCCTAGAAGACACCCGAGAAAGGTAATCCGGGTAACAAATGCCGGGAACACGACAGATGTATCGGCCGAAAGACATACATACTGCAGCTCTACTGTAAACGAGCATGAACGAAGAAGGAGAAGAAGAAGAATATAATAGATGAAGTCAGTACTGCTTCTTTTGAAGCAGTTCATCTGTTTCACTGCACATTAAAATGCCCATATGTGTCCAGTAATCCAGTGCAGTAACCATCTCAAAGTTAGTCTGTCAACACATCATCCTCGTTGCACATTCAGCTATTGCACATCCAGCTATAAGAGCTAAGACCCTCTACCCATGCCCTCCCTCAGCGTATAGCGACACCAGTTGTGAGTTTTGGGTTGACTTATCATCTTTGGCTTCCCGCGTGGAACTCTGGTCTGTCTTGATCGCGTATAACGTGATGTTCTCGT